>CAJHZI010000703.1:257500-452500 GCA_905160935.1 Enchytraeus crypticus | reverse complement strand
GACAGTGTGGCAGTGGCAGTGACAGTGTGGCAGTGGCAGTGGTAGTGTGGCAGTGTGGCAGTGTGGCAGTGGAGCAGTGTGGAAGTGTGGCAGTGCTGCAGTGTGGCAGTGTGGCAGTATGGCAGTGTGGCAGGGGCAATTTGGCAGTGGCAGTAGCAATGGCAGTGTGGCACAGGGGCAGTGGGGCTGTGTGGCATTGGAAGTGGAAGTGGAAGTGGCAGTGGCAGTGGCAGTGGCAGTGTGGCACTGGAAGTGTGGCACTGGCAGTGTGGCCGTGGCAGTGTGGCAGTGGCAGTGGATTATGGTTGTGTGGCATTAACAGTGGCAGTGGCAGTGTATCAGTGGCAGTGGGGCAGTGGGGCAGTTGGGCAGTGGCATTCGCATTATGGCAGTGTCACATTGGCAGTGACATTGGCAGTGGCAGTGGCAGTGTGGCAGGTGGCAGTGTGGCAGTGGGTAAGTGGGGCAGTGTGGCATTGGAAGTGGTAGTTTGGTAGTGTGGCTGTGTGGCAGTGTGACAGTGGGAGTGGCGTTATGGTAGTGTGACATTAACAGTGGCATTGGCAGTGGCAGTGGCAGTGGCAGTGGGGCAGTGTTTAGTGGGGAAGTGGGGCAGTGTGGCATTGGAAGTGGAAGTTGCAATGGCAGTGTGGCAGTGGCAGTAGTAGTGTGGTGGTGTGGCAGTGTGGAGTGGAAGTGGCAGTGTGGAAGTGGCAGAGTGGCAGTGGCAGTGTGGCAGTGTGGCAGTGGCAGTGTTGCAATGTGGCAGTGGCTTTGAAAATATATTATCTAAGATCTAGTATATTATCTACTATCTAATATATTAAATATATTTTATATAAAAATATAAAATATATTTTCAAATATTTTCTTAAGCTATAACTTTTTCACAAATGCATTTAACTAACCCTAACCCTAACCCTAAACCAAACACTCAACCTAACCCTAAACCAAACACTCAACCTAACCCTAACCCTAAACCAAGCACTCAACCTAACCCTAACCCTAACCCTAAACCAAACACCCAACCTAACCCTAACCCTAACCACCCTAACCCTAACCCTCACTCCAAAACCATAACCACCAACGACGACCCTAAACCTAACCCCTACCGCAAACAAAACCCTAAACCTAGACAAAGGACCAACACAGCAAACACTACAAGGGGAGCCCGCTCAAGAACCCTAATCCTATATCCCATCTCACAATCACAACCATAGTCCCTAAACCAACAGCACAGACTAGTAAGTCACTAATAGCAAAAACCATACACAATATCCAAAACCCAACCTTAAAACTAACCCCTAAACCTGACCCGTTCATCATTAACCAAAACCATACCCCATCCCACAACCATAGACCTTAAAACCATCACTAAGGATGAACACCAATCTACAATGGACTGGAAAAGACATCAAGTACGGGCGTGGGACGGAGGATGAAACAGTTGTTTGCGCCTGAAACGTGTGTGTCAGCATTGACATTGCACATTTTTTTCCTAAACCTAACCCTAACCCTAACCTAACCCTAACCCTAACCCTAACCCTAACCCTAACCCTAACCCTAACCCTAACCATACCCCAACCCTCCCTAGACCTTAAAACCATCACTAAGGATGAACCCCAATCTACAATGGACTGGAAAAGACATCAAGTACGGGCGTGGGACGGAGGATGAAACAGTTGTTTGCGCCTGAAACGTGTTTGTCATCATTGACATTGCACATTTTTTTCCTAACCCTAACCCTAGCCCTAACCCTAACCCTAACCCATTCATCATTAACCTAAAGTATACCCCGACGCACAACCATAGAACTTAAAACCATCACTAAGGATGAACCCCAATCTACAATGAACTGGAAAAGAAATCAGGCGCGGGCGTGGGACGGAGGATGAAACAGTTGTTTGCGCCTGAAACGTGTTTGCCATCATTGACATTGTACTTTTTTTTTCCTATACCTAACCCTTACCCCTAACCCTAACCCTAACCCTAAACCTAACCCTAACCCCTAACCCTAACCTAACCATTTTTTTGCTATTTTTGTTTGTAGAACTTTAATTTTGTCGCTTTTTCAATGATTTCTTTTGGAAAATAAATTGCATTGGTGTGTATGCTGATATTATTTCCTTAAATTAAATTAATTCAGGTACAAGTTGTTTGGTTATAGAGATTATATGGAAGCTATTAGAAGTTTAGAAAGTTAGAGGGAGAGTAAAAGTGACGGCTTCAATTTTAATGTATGTAAACAAATCCAGAAGAATGTTGTTGTTTTATTCTTTGGTTATTTATTAGTGCATTTCAATGTATTTCATGTGAATCAAAGCAACATTATGAAGAACTTCTTGTTTAGTTCTTCGATCTTTTTGCTTCATTAGTCACGTGCATTTGTTATGTTAACTTGCACTCTTATGTGACCTGGATTGCAAAGCAATTTTTGTTTTTATGAAATATGAATTTACGCAGCCATTATGTATTTGAACTTTACTCATTATTACTAGAAATCATTAATTTTGTAATACAGCAACTATTTTTAACTAGTCCTATTTTCACCTTCGTATTGCTAGCTTCTCCTCCTTTTTTGTGTGTCGTATGGTTACAACCATACGACCCACAAAACATGGACATGCCAGTAGGCAGTGCACTAAGAGACAGATGGTTACAACATGAGAATTGAATGTTTTTGCAAAATTTCCTTTCTGACTTCCTGGGTTTTTTGTTGTCATATTTCCTTCATTCTCTCCATGGTTAATAGGGATCTTTGGTTGGCAGTTTTTTTGTTGTTGTAATTTTTGCCTTTAATTATTTTTCTTTTTCAGGAAAAGAACGATCACGTGGTAATGAAGAGACGGACGCTTATTCAACCGACGAAGAACTTCACTAAATCGACTTGTTTTTAGATGAGGTCTAAGTAATAGCAGTTCTTTTTCTTACAAGTGTAGCTTTTCTCTTAGAATAGGGTTGTGATTTTGTAAAAGAATTTTGTTGCTCTTTGTAATTGTTTCTAAACACTTCAAAAGTAATTTTAAATAGGCCTATGTGTGTTTCAATATTGCAGGAACTAATATAAATCGCTTTCTCTGCTGTAGGCCAAGAAATTATAATGCCGAGAGCCTGGGAGCTCACCAACCCAATGCTGTTTCTTACGTTGGTTTGGATCTTAGTGCTTTAGTCTCCTTGTACGACACGTGCCGTCACCAGTTGGGCCATTCTTCAAACAACACGAACACAACACGTGGTAAAATATGATAAGGTTCAATAACTTGCAGTATTTCATCCTCATGACTGCCGCATTGTCGTGGCGATAGGGCTTGAAAGCGTGCAATGTTCAGCTAATTTTACTTGGACAGACACTGCCTATTCACGTGCAATCATGGCCTGGCTGTGAAGGCACGCTAAGCGCAGTAACTTGTGTTTAATTTTGTGATGATTGTTTACATACGTGTGACTTTTATTGATGAATATGAAGAGGTCGTTGAAAAGAAAAGCGCCGTGTTTGCCTATAGTTTTATTTTTAGCTTTCAATCATACATTTTCATACATATTCTGGGTTAAACTAAAATTTAGATTCTTACTATATATTCTGTTTGATAAGCCGCAAAGAGCACTCGGTCGACCAAGAATTTATTCCTATAAAAAAGTAGACTCCATCCGTAACCAATAATTTAATGTAGCCTTAAATTTCTGTGGAGAAAATATCATGAAAGCTCAGAAAATTGCGCAATTGTAATGAAGAACCTCTATAGTCTTCTACTCTGAACTGAAAGTAGACAGCAGGTTAACTGTTGCTATTAATATATGTGACATAATTATTGGGCAAACGCGTATACTTGAAATGTATCCAAAATGGCCTGCATGAACTAACACGGAAAAATGCTACTAGTATTTTAAAAGTGTGCACTTTTAGATATAATTAAGACCATGAATACTTACTGGAGCTTGATTGCCTCCTGAAATTAGAAAATTGAACACACTAAAAAGGCAAAATATAAAGGACTTAATTGAGATGTATAACCTAGACCGCTCATTCAATAAGAACTTCAAGCTGTTCAAATATCATTGCATTGTATTCTACGAGAAATATGAAACTTCGTGATTATTCACACAAATGTGATACAATGAAGTTTCATAATAGTATGAGCATCAGCTTCCATATCGGCAACTGAACTAATCTACTATTACCGTCTTTATGGATTATACAACGCCTACAATATTTGTATTCAATGCTATAGGCCTATAAGATACTATATTATATATAACACAATATATAACATTTATTACGTACGCTATATAGTCTATAAATATACACTATATATCATATGTAGACTACTCGTGTATTTCTCGTTGCTGCCGAAATGGAGAAAAATTTGCTACATCTATAGACTTTTGCAATCGATGGATTTATATAACTGCCCCAAATGAACAAAGCAGCTCTAATTGACGACCTCAGCCAATCGCGCTCTATATTCTACTCCTTTATGCAAGTATATACGGTATATAGACTATTGCTGACTTCAATAATAATAGGTATAATACTATAATATAATAATAACACACATTAGGCCTACAGTGAAATGATCAACTGTGTTGATTTCTATCAATTTTTAATACCACATGTTTAAACCACTAGGCAATTTAGACCATTTTCCGTGTAAACAGTCCAGTGAATGTCCGAGATTTTACTCTCTGATCAGCGCGGCTGGGATTCGAAGCCACGAGGTTTCAATTCACCTCAGGATCTGTCATTTAAAACTTCATGACGTTACCCCTACGCTATTGAGACATTCAAATATAATAATAATAATAACCTACTTTTCCACAGCGTAACATTGGCTACCATATGTCTTTTTAATAATTTTGGATATACATCGTAGCTGAAATATAAAATATTTTATTTGTAGTGGAATACTGTTGCTGCACAAGTTTCAGTGCGGCTGAACGTTGGAAGCACTGTTGTATCTTGAACGTAATTTTTCGGACAGTGGTACCACTGACTCTATATATCTATGGAATTTTTCCGCATTGATCTAATGTCGGGTAGAGGTTAGGTCATAGACAAAAATATTGTTTACTAAATTTCAAACAGGAAGGAATATTGTTTACTTTTACTCCAAGCTACTTCCTGTTATCAATATACCCTTATTATCACGTGTGTACCGAGACCTTTTGCCGTAAATCTTAATCTAAATCTTTCCTAAATCTAGCGATGACCGAAGCATTGAAAGGTATAACAACGTAAAATATACTATTAACCCACCTGAAAGACCAAATATAAAAAATTTAAATCATGCATGTTTCTAATGTTGATTCTACATTAAAATTATATTAATCTATTCCTTTTTGTTTCCATTAATAATAATAATAACTATATTGATATCTATAACATTTAACACCACATGTTAAATTCGTTAGGCAATTTTATTCGTTTTCCGTGTAGACAGTCCAGTGAATGTCTGAGATTTTTCTCTCAGATCAGCGCGGATGGTATTCGAACCCAGCGGGTTCAATTCACCTGACATTTTTGAATCTCCTTTTTGCTCGCCGTCTTTATTTTGTCTCAGTAGTGCTCGATGTTGTCATTGAGGACTGTAGCACTGTAATTGTTATGTTATGTTGATGTTATTTGTAAAAGAGATGAAACACATGCATGTCAATTTTAATAAACCTATAGAAAATCTCATAATGACTCCGGACCTGTATGTGCATGGTTGCAATATATTAAACATCGGACAATATTCTCAATCCGAAATGGTGCTGCTCATTATTCCAACATTATAGAACAATCATTTGACAGTTCTGAGATAATAAGATAAATTCCAATGTTACTACTTTGACCAGCATCTGCAAAACCTATAAATGGATAGTGAACTATTATTCATATTACTGTAGTAAATTTCCTCAATTTTTTGATTAAAATTGTAGATTTTGATCGCTGCTGTGGAACTCTAGAAGAGCTTAAAGCAGAGCTGAGAGCACACGAGATTGAAAACGGGTTGAATTACACCACCTTTCTGACAGATAGAGAATTTTGTCATGGCCTTCAGAGTAGGTTTTGGTTTTTTATTACTTTGTATATAGCCTAATTCTTATATATTATTTTTATGGTTTACTGTGCACTTCAAGAACTAATTTTTGCACTGAAGGTTTGGCAGTGTAGCTTAAACAGAGTACTACTTTCTAAATTTGCGTTACCCGCAGTTATGTTACTATTAACCAGCTATAAATGTTGTTCACAGTACTATTTATTCTCAGAGTATTTATTTCTGGAGTTAAATGTATTTAATGTCAGAATGGTTATTCAGTTAACGTGCACCTAGACTTAAGGAATTGCTACAAATTTTGTAAACAAATGGATAGAGGGGTGAAAGTTTATTCGTATCCCGGCCAAAGCCAAACTAGGATTCAACAAAAGATGATGATGTATTAAATCGCCTTAATCTTTAGTTGTTTAGAGTAGTACACTTAATGACCTGTAATTGTATTGATAGTGATGTGTTGTTAATCTTTTAAACATAATGGTGTAAACATTTTTCTGTAAGGTAGTCTTACCAATTCCTCAATCAGGACTATAATATATAATACATTCATGAATACATGAATTTTCACTTATAATAGTTTAATAAAATATAATTAATGTAATAGCAATAATGAGTAGTATTTTAAAAAAGTGTTTATTTCAAAATACCCTTATGTTTATTTAAAATACCCCTATGTTTTCATTCAGAACCTCTCGCTGGTCGCCAGATCAGGTGGTATAAGGGTCAACCTTATATCAATGCTGGTAGACAGGTGCGAGAGTGTTCGCGTGGGCCAGACAGGAACAAGCTGGCAAAGATCCGCAGAGCCGAAAATAGAGATAGGATGGTGAGTAAAAAGCATTTGTCGGCTTTAGTTATGAAAGTTAAATATACATCTTTGTGCTTTTTTAGTTCGTAAAACTTAATTTTTTCCATAATTTCTTTTGAAAATTTAAATGTAATGTAGTGGAGGCTGATATTATTTCCTTAAATTATATTTATTTAGGTACTACTTGTTGGTGATAGGGATTTTATGAAAGCCATTAGAAGTTTAGGAAGTTAAAGGGAGTGTAACAGAGATGTCCTCAATTTTAATGTATGTAAACAAATCCAGAAGAGCATTGTTGTTTTATTCTTTTGCTATTTATTAGTGCATTTCAATGTAGTTAAAGTGAATCAATGGAACAATATGATGAACTTCTTGTTAAGTTCTTCATTCTTATTGCTTTATTAGTCATTTGCACTGTTATGTTAATTGGAAATCTATGTGACCTGGATTGCAAAGCCAATTTTGTTTTTATGAAAATAAATTCACTCAGCCGTTATGCATTTCAACTTGCTAGAAATCTTTAATTTTGTAAAACAACAAGTATTATTTTTAACTAGTCCTGTTTTCATCTTCATTTTGCTAGCTTCTGTCTTCCTCTTTGTGAGTTGCTTGCATGGTTACAACCAGACGACCCACAGGACCTGCCAGTAGGCAGTGCACTAAGAGAGAGATGGTAACAACATGAAAATTGCATGTTTTTACAAAGAATCCTCTCTGACTTGCTGGGTTTTTTCATATTTCCTCCTTTCTCTCCGTAGTTTATAATAATCTTCAGTTGCCTTTATTTAATTTAAATTTTTGCCTTTGATTATTTTTTTTCAGGAAGAGAACGATCATGTGGTACGGAAGAGACGGACGCTTATTCAGCCGACGAAGAAGATGGATTGCCCGGCTCAGTTCAAAGTGGCTTGAGTGCTCTTCTTCAAGCCGGATGTCGTTGAAGAGCTTAAGGCTATAAGTATGGGTGCGACCAGCACCAGTGGATCTGGTAATGGTAATGCTGGTCGCACCAAGTTAGTCTGTGCTCTTAAGAATTACTTAGCATCAGCTTCTGTTGAAGATCTCCTTGAGAGGTATTTATTCTATTTGCCGTCCGTTTCCGACCACCAGTATCACCATACTGGTAGGCTTGCTAAGCTGACATCACTTGTCGATGATAAGGTTCGTAGCAAGGTTCGGGAGCTCTACCTACAGGGACATGACAAGGTTGAGTTCATCCAGCATATGCTGGAGATGTATGTCACGCAGGAGCTTAAGCAAACTGATCGCCTACACGAGGCCTTCTTTCCCGACAAACGGACTATTCGAAACATCATTTGGACTGTAAAGTTGAAAAACCGCTGGAGTAAGTACGATATAGTTACCATTATTTATAAGAATCTGAACCCAAACAGTGTAATTTTTTATTACTGAAATCGAGATTCAGAAGTAAGTTATCATTTTTGTGTAATTTGCTCATGCCCAGATTTATTTTATCAGTAGAATCAGAATTTTATTGTTAACAGCCAATCACTATCCCCCTCGTGAACTGCAACCTTGACGTGGTGAGGGGGCTTACAGACCTCGATAGTATCTAACATTTGCTTGGATTACTCACTGAAATTGTATTGTTACTTCTTTTTTCACTAAGTTTTAAATTTCCCTTTTAAAACAAGTGGAACTTCACAAAATCGACTTGTTTTTAGATGAGGTCTAACTAATAGCAGTTCTTACAAGTATAACTCTTTTCTCTTAGAATATTGATTGTATTGTATTGATTGTGATTTTTAAAAATAATTTTGTTGCGCTGCATAAATGTTTCTGAACACGTCAAAAGTATTTTTATATATGTGAGTGTCAGTCTTGTAGTATCTAATATTAATTGCTTTCTCTGCTGTAGGGCAACAGATTATATTAGCATGCTAGAGTGTATAATGCCAAGAGCCCGGACGCTCACCGACCGAATGCCCTTTCTGACGTTGGTTTGGATCTGAGAGTGCTTTAGTCTCCTTCATCGACACGTGTCACCACCGGTTGGTCCATGCTGTGTTTCATCCTCATGACTGCCGCCTTGTCGTGGCGGGAGGGCTTGGAAGCCAGCAATGTTCAGCAAACTTTACGTGGACACTGCCTATTCACTTGAAATCTTGGCCTGGCTGTGAAGAGAGACTAAGTGCAGTAAATTGTGTTTAATTTTGTGATGACTGTTTGCATATAAGTTTGTCGTTTATACATGACTATGAAGAGGTCGTTGAAAAGAAAAGCGCCGTGTTTGCCTTTAGTTTTCTTTTTAGCTTATAATCATATATTTTTATACTTATTTTGTGTCAACTAAACTTTGGATTCATGTTATATATTCTGTTTGATAAGCCACAAAGAGCACTCGACCAACCAAGAATTTATTCATATCAAAAAGATTCCATCCGTAACCCAATACTTAATGTAGCCTTAAATTTCTGTGGATCAAGACATCACCGTGCTCCAAGAAAAGATAAGGAACTTGTGTAATTGTAATGAAGAACCTCTGTAGCTTTCTACTCTTAACTAAAATTAGGCAACAGGTTAACTGTTGCTAATAATATATGTGACATAATTATTGAGCAAATGCGTTGACTTGAAATGTATCCAAAATGGCCTGCATGAACTATCACGGAAAAATGCTACTAGTATTTTAAAAGTGTGCATTTTTAGGTAGGCCTATATTAAAGCCATGATTACTTACTGGAGCTGGATCGCCTCCTGAAATCGGAATATTGAACATACTAAGGCAAATGTAAAGGACTTAATTGAGATTTATAGCCCACACCGCTCAATCAACAAGAACTTCAAATTATATAAATATAACTACATCTTATTATACGAGAAATATGAAACTTCGTGATATTTCACACAAATGTGATACAATGAAGTAACAAAATAGCGTAAACATCAGCTTCGATATCGGCAAATGAACTTACCTAATATTATAGTCTTTATGGCTTATACAACGCCTACAATATTTGACTTTAGTACTATATAAGTTACAATATAACACACATTTCTCGTTGCTGCTGAAATGAAAATTTGACAACATCTAGGCCTATAGACTATTGCAATCGATGGATTTACATAACTGCCTTAAACGAACATACCAGCTCTAATTTACGGCCTTAGATAATCGCGCCTTATATTATACGCTGTTATTCAAGCATATACGCTTTATATAGAATATTGCTGACTTCAATAATAATAGGCAAAACACTATAGTCGGGTGGTCAATTAGATAGGGTGTTATGCTCCCTCATTGATGGCCTGGTTTTTGCATGTATTAGTATAGTTCAGTCAATTTATAAAATATGTCAGCGACTGATATTTTGTACACAGCACCTACTTTTCCATAGCGCAACATTGGCTACAATATATCTTTCAAATAATTTTGATATACATCCTATGTGAAACATAAAACTATTTGATTTTTAGTGGAATGCTGTTGTTGCACTTGTTACTGTGTGGAGAACTTTGGAAGCACTGCTCTATCTTGAACGTAATTTTTTGGACAGTGGTAAAGCTGACTTTATATCTATGGTCTGATTGACCATAGATAAAAAATATTTTTGTCTATGACCTAACCTCTACCCTAATGTCGACCTTAAGGAAGATTTTCTTATTCCAAGTTCTAAAAGGCTGCTACAACTTAACCACTGCGTTTCCTATTTTGTTTTTTGGCCTCAGTAAAAATACCAGCAAATTTCAACTATCGAGAAGAATAAGAAATAAAAGAATATGAAAACGTTTAAAAAAAATAGAGCTTAAGCTCTTTTACAATAAATAATGGCAGGCAAAATCAGAAGAAACATAATTCTTATATAGTTGAGAAGCAGAGAACATAATCGTCTTAATACAACAGCAGCAACAACAACGGCAAGAACAACAACAACGACGACAGACCTCCTAAGCAGTTTTGAGGGGTTCTTTGAGGGGTCCTACCACATCCTCTCGGCTCTCGCCGGACAAAATTTATCTCGTATTTCTGTCTAATATTATTCTTTCATCTATCTAGACATCTCGTTTTTGTCGCTGAACCTGTTCTGAAGCAATATTATTGAATTTGGTCAACCACTATGTTCAGATCGAATACAATTGTGTCTTCGCATTCAAAGCCCATCACTCTTGTTTGTGCCTATTTAGATTGTCGTCTTTCTTAAGCAGAACATTTTTGGGTTTTTTTAAGCTACTTGTTTCAACATTTCAATTTCCAGAAATGACTATTGGCAGGAGATAGAAGAGAGTTCCAGCCACACACATCAGACTTGGCTGTGTAGGTAGCGTCAGCGGGGACCACATCCGCAATCTCCATCAAGAACAGACCATAGTAATGTAATGTACACATCGTACAGTCTGCTGTAGGGACCGCTGGACATGATCGACTTCCAGTCTGCGTTGACGTCATCAAACTGTGCGGAATGACAATGACAACATGTCACAATGTACACATCGTCCATGACAAACGTCACAATGTACACATCGTCCATGACAACCTAATAAATAATCTCCACCCAGTTCTTTGAGATCGAGGTGTAGCGGTTTAAAATAAGTAATAGCACTGATTCTCCTGTCTGACACGTTTATGAAGTCAGACGCGGCAGAGTTGATGGGCCCAAGTTCTGAAAAACAGTGGGCTTTTAGTATTTGCTAGAGACTAATTGCTCATCATAACCCCCAACACCACTACCACCACCACCATCACCACCACATCATCATCATCATCATCATCCCCATCACCACCACATCATCATCATCATTATCACCACCACCACATCATCATCATCATCATCATCATCATCATCATTATCATCATCATCACCACCGCCACACCATCATCATCACCACTATTGTAATTAGAAGGGAGATAGTATAATCTACGCGAGTTTGTAGTGACCCCTGTCTGCCTCAGCAGCTGAGCCAGCAGCAGCGTGCTATTATTATAATCATCATCATCATCATTTGCATCATCATCACCACCACCACCATCATAACTACCACCACTACAATAATTACAAGAGAGATGGTATAATCTACCTGAGTTTGTAGTGGCCCCTGTCCCTATAGGGCACTAGATCAAGCTCTAGGGTTCTCCAGGTCTCAGCTATGTCTAGCAGGCCTCGTCAATCAATCAGCAGCTCCTTGCTGGCTGCCTGCGAGATCTCTCTTATCTTATCAGAGTACTGGCTGAACCAGTCCACAGAGGCGTGGTCGAATCTTCTTCACATCTCACTCTACCTACCAATCAATCAATCAATAAATAACTATATCAATCAATCAATCTATCTATCAATCAATCAATCAATCTATCGATCAATCATTAGAGCCGTGGTCGAACCTCCTCCCCATCTCAATCTACCCGTCAATTAATCAATCAGTTAATCGATCAATCAATCAATTTATCGATCAGTCTATCAATGAATCAATCTATCTATCAATTAATCAATCGATTTATTAGAAACGTCAAAGAAGGGCTATATCAATAAAGATCAGCTAACGTCGTAGATATAGCAAGTATGAGTCAGACTTAAAATAGGATTTATTCATTAATTGTTGATATTTATTTATTGATTGATTCATTGATTGGTAAATTGAATAATTTATTTATATATTCATTGATTGCTTGCTTATTGCTTGACTGGCTGATTAACAGATTGGCTGATTGATGGACTGACTAACTGACTTACTGATTGACTGACTGATGGATTGATTTACTGACTGACAGATTGACCGATTGTTTTAATGTACTAATTTATTATTGAATTTATTTATATACTAATTAATTTATTGATTAATTGTTGAATGACTGACAGATAGACTACCACGTCTAGCCTGGAGGCCCTGAGATATGATAATACGATAATAGTAGATAAAGATAATATTGCTTATGAACAACTAAAATCAACTAACTCAAACAATATCTCAGGCTGTCGTGAATTTAGAAGTACTATCATAAAGCCGGTCAGAATTGAACTGGTCTGACCGGTTGTTTAGTGGACTATATTCTCTTGCGCACACTGGGAGTGTCAATCAAAGCGCATTGCCACAACATGCCTAATGACTCGTGGCATAAAATGCTTTGGATTAGTCGTTATGTGACAGATGAACTGTATAGCCTAAAATCGATAAAGTAGTCAATAATACAATATAGTAATATCAAGCATTGAAAGTATACAGTATTTTTATGAAGAATATAATATTTATTTAATTATCAAATTTTTTATTATTATTGATCAGTGCGAGCTGCATCGTCTGCTGCCTTTTACTGCTCTTACAGGCTGCTCAATCAATCAATCAATCGATCAATCAGTATTGATCAGTGAGAGCATCGTCTTCTGCCTCTTACTGCTCTTAGAGGCTGCTCAATTAATCAATCAATTAATCAATCATTCAATCAATAAATCAATCGATCAATGAATCACATCAACGCAAATCGTTGAGAGAGAAAGTGAGAGTGAGACAGATAGACACAGAGAGAGAAATAGAGAGACAGAAATAGAGAGACAGAGAGAGACACAGAGAAAGAGACAGATAGAGAGACAGAGAGAGACAGAGAGATATATATTTATAGAGAGAGAGAGAGAGAGAGAGAGAACTAACTGATGGTAAAGCTTCAAGTTCTTATGATTATTATTGTTTCTAAAGTAACAAGTAATAGTAATAATAATAAAATAATGGCAATAATAACAGCTAAAATAATAACAGCAATGACAAAATGGGTTTAGCTTTGATTCTATCATACAAGAAAGACGTCAGGGAGATCAGTACAAGCTTAGTATCTACAAGCGCAATAACAAGAAAAAGCAGCAATAAAATACTGGTAAAGCTAATGTTAACGTCAGTTTCCTCACTAGAAAGCAATGTCAGTGACGGGTGAGCCCAGGATTTGAACCCCGCACATACATACTGCTCCACGGTCGAGTATCTTACCGACATCGCCACTGGCGTCAGCCAGCAACTACAACAACAAGAAGAAGAAACATGGAACATTCACAGCCAGATATCATACAAACCTTTTCCAGTGCTCTGAGCACAGTTAACTCCTCCCTGATTTCCCAGAAGAGCCACCTCCACGTTTCTCAGAGGAGTCTAGAGGAGGTGGTGGTGGTAGTGGTGGACGTAGTGGTGGAGATAGTGGTAGTGGTAGCGGTGGTGGAGGTAGTGGTGGAGATAATGGTAGTGGTGGAGGTAGTGGTGGCCTGCCTAGTACCTCCAACCTGGCTTTGGATTAGGGGGCGCTGGACGGGGGCGCGGCACGGGCCTGATTGCAGCGCCTCGTGAAACTCCGGTACCGGGCCCCACCCTAGAGGCTGAGGGTGATCTAACAGGAAAGGAGGACACTGAGGCGGGTCTAGATGAAGTAGGTGGGGTGGGTCTAGATGAGGATACAGGGGCGGGTCTAGATGAGGTGGGTGGGGGGGGTCTAGATGAGGATACAGAGGCGGGTCTAGATGAGGTGGGTGGGGGGGGGTCTAGATGAGGTGGGTGGGGGGGTCTTGAGTTGGTTGCTAAGGGGATTCTTGAGTTGGTTGCTAAGACGATTCTTGAGTAGGTTGATAAGGGGGGTCTTGAGTAGGTTGCTACGGAGATTCTAGCGGAGGTAGAGGTGGAGGATGAGGTAGAGGTGGTGGAGGTAGAGATGGTGGAGGTAAGGATGGTGGAGGTAGGGATGGTGGAGGTAGGTATGGTGGAGGTAGGGATGGTGGAGGTAGGGAAGGTGGAGGTAGGGATGGTTGAGGTAGAGATGGTGGAGGTAGGGATGGTGGAGGTAGGGATGGTGGAGGTAAGTATGGTGGAGGTAGGGATGGTGGAGGTAGGGATGGCGGGGGTAGAGGTTGAGGAGATTGTAAGAACTGTAGAGACGGTGGGTGTACTGTGAAGCGTGAAAGTGGTGGATAGAATGGGGAGAGTAGAGTGGGAGGAGTCTGTGGAATACTTTGAGACAGTTGAGTAGGAGGAGTCTGAGGATTGCCTATGGAGAGTAGTGTAGGAGGAATCTGAGGATTGCCTTGGAACAGTAGAGATGGTGGAGGTAGGGATGGTGGGGGTAGGGATGGTGGAGGTAGAGATGGTGGAGGTAGAGATGGTGGAGGTAGGTATGGTGGAGGTAGGGAAGGTGGAGGTAGGTATGGTGGAGGTAGGGATGGTTGAGGTAAGTATGGTGGAGGTAGGGATGGTGGAGGTAGGGATGGCGGGGGTAGAGGTTGAGGAGATTGTAAGAACTGTAGAGACGGTGGGTGTACTGTGAAGCGTGAAAGTGGTGGATAGAATGGGGAGAGTAGAGTGGGAGGAGTCTGTGGAATACTTTGAGACAGTTGAGTAGGAGGAGTCTGAGGATTGCCTATGGAGAGTAGTGTAGGAGGAATCTGAGGATTGCCTTGGAACAGTAGAGATGGTGGAGGTAGGGATGGTGGGGGTAGGGATGGTGGAGGTAGAGATGGTGGAGGTAGAGATGGTGGAGGTAGGTATGGTGGAGGTAGGGATGGAGGTAGGTATGGTGGAGGTAGGGATGGTGGAGGTAGTATGGTGGAGGTAGGGATGGTGGAGGTAGGGATGGCGGGGGTAGAGGTTGAGGAGATCGTAAGAACTGTAGAGACGGTGGGTGTACTGTGAAGCGTGAAAGTGGTGGATGGAATGGGGAGAGTAGAGTGGGAGGAGTCTGTGGAATACTTTGGGACAGTTGAGTAGGAGGAGTCTGAGGATTGCCTATGGAGAGTAGTGTAGGAGGAATCTGAGGATTGCCTTGGAACAGTAGAGATGGTGGAGGTAGGGATGGTGGGGGTAGGGATGGTGGAGGTAGAGATGGTGGAGGTAGAGATGGCGGAGGTAGGGATAGTGGGGGTAGGGATGGTGGAGGTAGGGATGGTGGAGGTAGGGATGGTGGAGGTAGGTATGGTGGAGGTAGGGATGGTGGAGGTAGGGATGGCGGGGGTAGAGGTTGAGGAGATCGTAAGAACTGTAGAGACGGTGGGTGTACTGTGAAGCGTGAAAGTGGTGGATAGAATGGGGAGAGTAGAGTGGGAGGAGTCTGTGGAATATCTTGAGACAGTTGAGTAGGAGGAGTCTGAGGATTGCCTAGGGAGAGTAGTGTAGGAGGAGTCTGAGGATTGCCTTGGAACAGTAGAGATGGTGGAGGTAGGGATGGTGGAGGTATAGATGGTGGAGGTAGAGATGGTGGAGGTAGGGACCGTGGAGGTAGGGATGATGGGGGTAGAGATAGTGGAGGTAGGGATGGTGGAGGTAGGGATGGCGGGGGTAGAGATGGAGGTAGGGATGGTGGAGGTAGTGGTTGAGGGGATTTTTGGAACTATAGTGGGTGTATTTGATATAGTGAATGTGGTTGATAGTAGCCTGGGGAACTTAGAGGCAGAGGCTGTGGGATCAGGGAAATCTTCACTTCTGCCTTGCTTTCTCCTCATGGAGTTGACGCTGGGGGCTGAAACAAACACAGAGAATTAAAACAAACACCCGGACAATTAGCACCTACACTCTGCAGCAAAGTGTCACACAATTATAGCTTAGTTTAATCAGTGGATTTGATAAAACTGATTTGATCTGATAGATCTGGACCGAGCCGGTGCCTTGTTGGAAACTTGTTCGACTGCGGATTAGTACGTGCAGGATTCAAATCCTGAGCTCTCTCGGTATGTTAACGCTTCATGATAGGGAATTGATGATAATATTTATCTTTTAACATCAAGTATCAAAAACATTTAACAGTTTAGGCAAGTTGACACAATCTCATGTGGCCAGCAGTAAATATCTTAGTGACTGTGTCAGTAAGATATCAGACAGCGGATCAGTATGTGCGGGGCTCAAATCCTGGGCTCGTCTGTCACTGACATCGCTTTCGAGTGAGGAAACTGTTAACATTAGCTTTACAGCCTTCTTCTAGTGTTCAGGCAAATGCAAGGCTCATGGCACATAATTGCTCTCAGTCTGACGTAGCGCTCAGTAGGAGCACAGCATTGATCAGTTGATCTCATCACAATGGCTGAGCCATGTACCTTGTAGCACATCTGTACACTACTATGATATCTCACAACACACTAAAACTTACATAATTACACTTTACATAATTCAGCACTTAGCATGGAAGTCTAAAGCTTCCAGGTGGCTTCCTAATTCTCTCCCCAGTTCTAGCTTAGTCGCCTGTTACGACCCGTGCACTCTAAAAGCATGACAGCGCTGATAGCACTAGAGAGCTTACCTGTGGACGCTGGAGTGGATGCCGAAGATTCTGAGGTAGACTGCTGGGAGAAATTCATCTCAGTGGCTGGGATGAAGTTAGCCACTGAGGACCACCTCTTCCTCTTTTGTCCTCTCTTTCCACTACATGACGACTGACCGGTGGTGGCAGAAGTCATCACAGTGTCGCCCTGTGTCGTATCTGCCCATATAACAACGACAGAAAATTGTGTCAAAACATGGGCAATCAGTAACTAAACTATGTGTCAAAGACAATAAAAATAATGCTAAAATTAAAATAAATTTAAAATTACGCTAAACGACATGTCGGTAAGATGTTCGACCGCGGATCAGTATGTGAGGGCTTCAAATCCTGTGATCGCCCATAACTGGTATCGCTTTTGATTGAGGAAACTGACGTCAACATTAGCTTTTTAAAGCTTTACTTTAAACTATATATTTATTTAAAATTCAGAAACCATTTAACTGTAGTGTTCAGTTCTATAGAAATTTCACCGTCCTCCATTTAATACGTATTCTCCGAATACAACTATTTCACAGAAGCAGATCAAAAATACACATTATAAAAACACTACTTAATAAAAACACCATTTAATAGCCGCCAAAAAGCCTATCAAAATCTCTGCAGCTGCTGATGGTCTGACGTAAATAGAAGGGGAAGAGAGTTCAATGTAGTAAAACTGACCTGGGTAGAGAGCGACGTACCACACATGAACATCGAATGTATGTAATTGGAAGCCACTAAGAAGACTAAATCTCTAGGCCTACCATTGACTTTTTGTTCAGTAAATAATATTATATGAAATACTAATATATCAAACAACAGACTTGAATCAAGTCTAATTCAAATGCAGAAAATTGTAAATGAGAATCCATTTCAGTGAATTCGAACTTAAAGACCTGATTGTATGAAAATGCACTTCGTGCGAATGCTAACGTGAGAGTTAGTTCTAGTGAATAATTTTCTTTAATGTAACAAATGTTGTGTGTAAAGTGTTATAAAGTAGTAGTATTAGCACTCCACTGATCTGCAGTCACCTCACAGAAACTGTCATCAAACCTTACTGTAGCCGCTAGCTCGTAAAATATAGCCTCTAAGGAGGATTCTCATTGCCTTCCTCAGTTCCTACTTAGCCACCTCTTACAACACATGCAGTTTGAAGATGTGGGGGACGTGAAGTCAAGTGTGACAGCCTATGAGGACAATGTCCGAGAAAAGTCTGCACAGCAAACACAGTCTCTGATAACAACAGCAACAACAACAACAACAACAACAACAGATTTCTTACGGTAGTCGCCGGGCCTCTCCACTGACCCATCCTCATCGCCTCTGATCTCCCTCGGGGCTGTAAGCAACAATCACTTCATCAGAGCAAATGTTCACTCAAATCACGTCAGTAATTTGTGCTTGGCCGCAAGTGACTTAATATAGGGCGCTATTCAAAAGTTGTACTCCAGGTCACTAGGCGGCAAGCATTGGATTTAAACCCTCATCAAAAGATACAAAGTTGGACAACTTACCAGTATGCCACAGGTTTAGCTGTATACTGATTTAATTATACTGATTTAGCTGTCGTGAAGAGCGGTGAATCATGAAGACCCTGTTTGTGCAGCATCCGCAAGAGACGTCCCTGACATTGCCTTATGGCGAAGAACCGGACGTTAAATCCTTATTGATTGATTGATTGATTGCTTGATTACGTTCTATGACAAAAGCCTTTGATTAGAAAATGAAAGTTGAATCTTCACCAATAACTAAATCATAAACACACATTACAACAAATGAGCATCCATGATATTATCTATCAATTTAAGTAGCACAAGTGTAAACCATTATATAGTTGATATCCAGCTATCGATGTTAACAGTCTTGTGAATATCCCAAGACTTCTACTCTTTGATCAGCTCTACTGGGAATAGATCCTATGACCTCAGGATCAGCCAAACTTTATAGTGTTACTTAAATTACTTTACACCGAATTCTATTCCTAATAATAGACAAGAGAATTAAACGCCATTGTTCAGTTGAAAATAAGACTTGATTAAGAGTCTGATGGGAGTTCTAATAGAGTCTAATCTGTGACCTGAGCGAGAAGAGTTGAAATTAAAGTGTCTCTGGTCTCCATAGTGTCTATAAAAAATAAAAATAAAAGTTCAGTCGATCTTCCTCAAATCTGACAATCTCTCTCTCTACCTCTCTCTCTCCCTCGATCCCTCTCTCTTTTTCTCTGTCAATCCCTCTATTTGAGTTGTTTTAACATCTCTCAGAGTATCACATGATCATAATACTGGACAATTCAGGTGTTTTAATATTCCACGTATGTCCGAGATTTTACCAGCTCGCTTAAGGGATGGGCCAGCAGTTGAACCCGAGACAGGTCAATGCATCTCAACTTGTTTAACATTACACATCATAATTATCAATTGTTACACTCAGCAGCTACAGCAGTACACTACATGTGGTAACTTAGTGATTACAAGACAACAAGAAAGATCAAGTATCTTTCTAATCAGCAGATGAGGACAGAACAAAGAAAGAAGTTTCAGTGAGACCGAGATCAACGAGAGGAACGTCATAAACAAGTTTTACTCTCTCATCAGCTCGCCTGGGGGTTGAACTCAGGAGTGTTTGCATAAATTCCTGCCATTTTACATCTCACCAATATAATTTAACAACTCATCAATATAATTGAATCATCCCAATACCTGCATCAATCTCTGCAACTTAGTACACTCCGCCAATCAATCAATCAATTAATCGTCTACACAGTGAAGCCGCTCTACATTAAATAAACCAAATCAATAAAACACCATTCCTACCTCCTCCTCATTCCTACCTCCTCCTCATTCCTACCTCCTCCTCATTCCTACCTCCTCATTCCTACCTCCTCCTCATTCCTACCTCCTCCTCATTCCTACCTCCTCCTCATTCCTACCTCCTCATTCCTACCTCCTCCTCATTCCTACCTCCTCATTCCTACCTCCTTCTCATTCCTACCTCCTCCTCATTCCTACCTCCTCCTCATTCCTACCTCCTCCTCATTCCTACCTGTTGTCTCGTCCAGACCCACTAGAGCAGCAGGCAACGAGGGCAGGGCCACAGCAACTGGGGTTCCTGGAGCGTCGACAGCAGGGGTTCTCGGAGGCTCAGAAGAGTGGTCTGCCGGAGGCTGGGCATAGCGCACAAGGCAGTCTACATTCAACGCAATGCCTGCCACAGAAGTGGCAATGCCTGCCACAGCAGACTCAATGATGTTCCCAAGCTCCTGCAGAAGCCTTGGCATGTCGAATCTCAGGTTGCCCAAGGAGCGGACAGCAGCTACAGTCAATGTTGTATATAATCATTATAATCAATCAATCAATAACTGCTTCGTAAACCAATAGCTAATTAGCAAAATCAATCAGTCACAGAATATAAAATTGAACAGCCTATCCTCAATGTCTAATTTCTATAACAATAAAGCTCTCGTTCTTCCAATCAGTTTGCTAATCAGATATAATCAATCAACAAACACCTCCATGCCGACTACCATCCTGATGTTAATGCAGGTAATTAGCTAAGAGCTTTTACAAGTATTGATTAATTAACTATAATCATAAATTACCTTCTTTCTCTCTCTCTCTCTCTCTCTCTCTCTCTACATAACCACTGCCCATGTAACCTACCCGTGGTAGGTTACATGGGCAGTGGTTATGTAGAGAGAAGAGAGAGAGAGACTCTCTCTCTTCTCTCTACATAACCACTGCCCATGTCACCTACCCGTGAGTACAGCACTACGGTGAACCAACTCCTCATCTATACACTGTGTAAAACACTAAGATAGCTCGGCATTGATTTATTACAAGACAATCTATAAAAATTTGTTTTCATTCATTTATTGATTGATTGATCTATTGATTGCTTGATTAATTGATTGCTTGATTGATTGATTGCTTGATTAAATGATTGACTGATTGATTGATTGATAGCATGATTGAATGATTGATTGATTAATTGATTGATTGATCAGGAGACAAACCAGCGACATCTGGTGCAGATGGCTGATCTTCCAGTTGACAGGTACACTGCAAAATCAATCAATAAATCAATCGATTAATAATACAGTTAATAAATTGGTCAGTAAATAAATTGTTAATTAATCAATTAGTCAGTCTGTCATTCAGTCATTCAATGGTCAGTCAAACAATTAATAAATTTATCAATCAATTAATCACTCAACAGACCTACATGTACTGCATAACGCTAAATTGTCCAACAGCCAATCAGTAAATACAGTATCAGTAAGTACAGTATTCAAGTAAGTACAATATTCAAGTAAGTACAGTATTCAAGTAAGTACAGTATTCAAGTAAGTACAATATTCAAGTACGTACAGTATTCAAGTAAGTACAGTATTCAAGTAAGTACAGTATTCAAGTAAGTACAGTATTCAAGTAAGTACAGTATTCAAGTGAGTACAGTATTCAAGTGAGTACAGTATTCAAGTAAGTACAGTATTCAAGTAAGTACAGTATTCAAGTAAGTACAGTATTCAAGTGAGTACAGTATTCAAGTCCAGTGCCAGATAGGCCATTGATATGCTGTGTGTAGATTTATAATAAATTCGATCTTCTCAAACAACATTAATCAATCCCACTGGATCCACAATCAATCCTTCAATCAACAAAACCAGTCAAATCTATAAATTATTCAATGTCTCGTTGAGATAGTCTAATTGACAGCACGACTGCCAGATAAGTTGTAGGCCATCGTTTCAATCCTAGCCCGCTAAGTGACCTTTTAGAGACTAGTAAACATACGTAAAACTTTGCTTCAAAGAAGTCTGTCAAAGTTAAAGCCAAGTTTAACGTCAGTTTTCTGCTCAATAGCATGTCAGTGACGGGGAGAGAACGGGATTTGAATCCTGCACTTACTGATCCGCTGTGACTGTCTTTTGGTGTCAGGACTGACACAGTTAAAGATCTCTTTGTTCTTTCAATATTTGTTAATATCATCATCATCATCATCATCATCGTCATCATCAATATTACTATTATTATTATTCCTTTTAATTCTATTTGATTATTAGGATAATTACTCACCGCCGATGTCGTCTCAGCAGTGCGGCATCTCTCGATCACGAGGCAGGCTGAACCCTGACAGACGCTCTGCCCGTACACATCTCTCATCACCAGGATAGAGCCAGGGGCCTGAGACACCGTCAGGTACGCTACCTTGTTCATCCGAAGTAGTCGGGGGGACACAAGGCATCGCTGATGAGAGAGGAACTGCGGGCACATAGCGGCCTCTGCCGGGAACAGCCCTGTCAAACACATATCAAACGTTTCAAGCATAAAATAACAAACACAAACCATTAAACATATATTATAAATCAAACATATAAATCAAATAAATCAAACATACAAATCAAACATACGGCACAAATCATTACTACTAATCTGCTGTGATTGCTGATTAATTGTAAAATAAGTGAGGTACAAACCTGCTGCCATTCGTGAAAAAGTCACAGATTCAGAGGGAGGGATCAGCGTCCAGTCCAGTGTTCCAGGACCATGATTCATGACGGCTAACCCCTGATCATCATAGAGGTACCAGGACCTTATAGCTCCCGTCCCTGCTATGATGACTTCCCTGACACCCGATGACACCGGCAGAGCAGCAGGAGGGCTGAACTGCATTACTGAAGCTCTCCTACTTTTGGACCCACACCAGATGCCATCTCCTGGCGGTCTGGTAAAACGACTGCACAAATCAATCAATTCATCAATAATTAAGGGAAGAGATGAAGATACTGCTACACAAATCAATCAATTCATCAATAATGAGAAGAGATAGAGACACTGCTACAAAAATCAATCAATTCATCAATAAAGAAGAGAAGAGTTGGAGGCAGATAGATACAAATATATCGGGAACAGCAAAGAAAAATGAATGTATATCTATTGTGGTGAAGAATTACATGTAAATTGCTTTGAGATATATGAGTGTATATCTATTGTGGTGAAGAATTACATGTAATTACTTTGAGATATATGAGTGTATATCTATTGTGGTGAGGAAATACATGTAATTACTTTGAGATATATGAGTGTATATCTATTGTGGTGAAGAATTACATGTCATTACTTTGAGATATATGAGTGTATATCTATTGTGGTGAGGAAATACATGTAATTACTTTGAGATATATGAGTGTATATCTATTGTGGTGAAGAATTACATGTAATTACTTTGAGATATATGAGTGTATATCTATTGTGGAGAAGAATTACATAGAATTACTTTGTCAAAACGACTTACAAAGCAACCTAACGCTAGGATCAATCAATCCCACAATCAATCAATAAATATATTTATAAAGCACCACTCTAAGCTAAATGCCACAGTAGCGCTGAGGCCCAAAGGAGAGCAAGCTTGCCTGAGAAGCAATGGTATATAACGAGATGAACCCTGGTTTTGATCCCAGCACCTACTGATTCACAGTCACCCTACTTACCTGTGTGAAAACAACCCAGCCCAACAGAAAGTAAAAGAGAAAACTAAAATTGTACCAACTCCCTATTCTGACAGTCAGCGTAGAAATCTGACGCGGTCAACTGGTTACCGGTGGAAGTCACCTCCAGTATAGCCGAGCCTGGCTGGCCTCTTCTGCCCACTCGCTGGGTGTAGCTGATCGCTCCCTGGACGTCCAGCGAGGGCAGGCTGAAGGCTCCTAGGCCAGACTCAGGCTCCACCTTCACACACATTTCATTCAAACCTCTCAATCTTTACCTATTTTACTCTCCTCTCTCTCTCTCTCTCTCTCTCTCTCTCTCTCACTCTCTCTCTATCCAACTCTATATTTCTATCTGTCAGTCAGTCAATCAATCAGTCATTCTGTGTGTTTGTCATTGTCTCCATATATCTATTTCTCTCACTATGTATCTCTCTATCTAACCATCTCTATCTCTCCCTCTTTCTATCTCTCCCTCTATCTCACTCACTCTCTGTCTATCTATTACTCTATTTCTCTCTCACTCTCTCCATCTATCTATTTTTCTATTTCTTTATTTCTCTCTGTATTTCTCTCAGTCTCTCTCTCTCTCTATCTCTCCATCCATCCATCTACCTACCTACCTACCTACCTACCTACATACCTACCTACCAACCTATCTATCTATCTATCTATCTAACTATCTAACTAACTATCTATCTATCTATCTATCTATGTATGTATGTATGTATGTATGTATGTATGTATGTATGTATGTATGTATCTATCTATCATCTATCTATATATCTATATATCTATCTATCTATCTATCTATCTATCTATCTATCTATCTATCTATCTATCTATCTATCTATCTATCTATCTATCTATCTATCTATCTATCTATCTAGCTCTATCTATCTATCTATCTATCTATCTATCTATCTATCTATCTATCTATCTATCTATCTATCTATCTATCTATATGTCAGGGACGTCTCTTGCAGACTCTACACAAAACAGAGTGAGTTAGCAAACAAACAGACTCAACACAAATCAATCAATCAATCAATCAATAAGCCAATAAAACAATCTATTCCGCAATAAATTCAGAAATTAATCAATCAATCAGTCAATTAATCCGTCATTCCGTCAGTCAATCAGTCAATCAATCAATCCAGCAATAAATCCAGCAATCAATCAGTCATTCAGTTAGTCAGTCATTCAGTCAGTCATTCAGTCGGTTATTCAGTCAGTCAATCAATCCATCACTCAATCAGTCAATCAAACAATCAATCAATCTATCTATCACCCTCTCTCTCTGTCTCTTAATCTCTCTATCTATAAATCCATATATCTCTCTATCAGTTTCTCTCTTTCTCTCTCTCTCTCTCTCTCTCTCTCTCTCTATATATATATATATATATATATATATATATATAAATATATACATACAAAACTCTCTCTCTCTCTCTCTCCATCAGATTTCATCTTTCTATCAGTCCCTCTCTCTCTCTCTCTCTCTCTCTTTCTATCTCTATTTCTTTCTGCCTCTTAATCTCTCTTTCTATCTACCTATCTATCCATCAATTTATCTATTCATCAATCTATCCAGCATTCATCAATCAAACTATTTAGTAATAAATCAAGCTAACCAGCAATCAATCAATCAATAAATCAATCAGTCAATCAATATTTCCTGCCATCAATCAATCAATCCAGCAATCAATCAACCCATCAATCAGTCAATAAATAATAATAATAAAGGTTTAACGTCCGTTTTCTCATCCAGGGATGATGTCAGGGACGCCCCCAACAGCACACATCACTACAGATCAATTCACCCAGACCAATCTGCAAAAGAAATGTGCTGAGGTCCTCAGCGGCGTAGCCAGGATTTAATCTTGGTGGAGGCACTTTAATCTTTGGGGGGCACTTTGGGAGGCATACAACTTAATGCAATGTAGGCACTTATATTTTTTGGTCTAATAGGAAAATTACTTGACATCTTGGGGGGGCACATACCCCCTCCTGCCCCCCCTGGCTACGCCACTGGCTGAGGAGACATAAGGTCCTAAACGAAAGCTAGTCCGGTGATCAAAAATTGGTTAGGGTAGATTGATTATGTCTATGGTGGGAAAAGGTATGTCAGACAGGTTAGAAAAAGAAGAAACAGGGCCAGGATTCAACTCAACATCGCCTGCTAGAATTAAGAGAAAGGAAAGAATTACGTTTAAATGTCGTTTAAAAGTTAGATTACTTGAAACAAAATGAAGATAGGATTTGGAAAAAGTATGGTAAAGGTAATGAATCAAGGCATTGAAAAATGGAGGCATGCGGTATAGGTTGGTATTAAAATGTCTAAGTAGCGTAGGTGTAACGTCATGAAGCTTTAAATGATAACTCCTGAGGTGAATTGAACCCTCGTGGGTTCGAATCCCGGCCGCGCTGATCAGAGAGTAAAATCTCGGACATCACTGGATTGGAAATACGGAAAATTGTCTAAATTGCCTAACGGATTAAACATGTGGTTTTAAAAGTGATAGATATCAACATAGTTGATTATTCACTATAAAGCGTGTTTACTTTTTTTTTTGGTAAGTGAGTTTGCATGAGGAAGAGATTTGGTACTTGCAAAGAATAAGTTTTCTACAGACAGTGTTCACTCGGCAGACATATTGGTATTGGCCCATTTTATGACACTTCGATAGCAAACTATCGAAGGTTTTATCGAAGGGATAGTGACTTTTGGATTTTATGAACACTTGTCGACTCGCTAAAGCCTCGCTAGTTAGCAACCGACTTCTCGCCTCATACACCACCGGATACCTCTATCGGCTCTGTTAAATGCTGCGGCGTCATTGTTTTCATTGAAAAATGAAGTTTATTCAGAAAACAAATGACGATATATAATAATATATATGTATATATTATATACATGTATATATTATATATATATATATATATATATAATATATATTATATATATATATATATATATATATATATATATATATATATATATATATGTCTGTGTGTGTTTCCGTGTGTGTGTGTACATATATCGGTTTATATAATCGGTATATTCTGCGATTATGTTTGATTTATTAATAAGGCTACTGCTGCTGCTACTGCTGCTGCTGCTACTGATGATGATGATAAAAATAATACTAGTAATAATAATGACGGCGGGATTTTGCGCATTCGGTTTATTTGCGCGTCAATAATCGAAGTTAAGCTTCATCGGCCTCAGTTAGTACGTTGTGGGTGTTCACCTTGCAAGACCCAGTGTTGCGAGCTTTGAAGGAAAAATTCCAGGGTGATGGAAGGTTAGACTTAAATCCCCGCCGGCTACAAATTCCTTATAACCATGGAGAGGAAGGAGGAAATGGGCCTGAAACAAGCATCTGTGCTACTGACCCAGTGTGCCGTTAGGCCTATGTAATAAGAAAGTTTAACATTGATTTCCTCATACAAGGATGATGTTAGGGACGTCCCCCATCACATGTCGTTACCAAATCGAGCCCAGTAAACGACTTGAAAAACATGAGCTGAAGAGAAACAAATGAGATCCTAAACGGTGCAAGTCCACTGATCAATAAACAGTCAGACAGATGATTTAAATCTAAGGCTGGAAGATATGTGTTTTAAACTATTAAGATGGACTCTTAAATTTATTAATAAAATAAAATGATCAGAATTTATTAATCAAAACGATTGCGTAATGATAATTTTATTATTACAAATCAACATAAATGTGAATGAAATACTAAATATATAAGGTAATGTGAAAATAATACTAAAAATATTGTAAGTAGAAGTTGCTCTATCATTATCATCATATCATTAGAAATGGGCCAATTATAAGTATCAGATCATTGTTGAGATTGCAGTTACAAGTCTTCAAGACTTCCTTAACCAGTATAATTAAGTTAAATTATGGTCTTATGTGGATATTTCATACTTGCAGTTTTGAAATATATAAGACAATTGAAACACATTTTTTTATTGCTGCTATTAATTGTACACTAGTTGAAAATCTATTCATTAAACTTGAAAAAGAATATCATTATAATTTTTGTTTCTTATATATTGTTTAATTATCCTAATTTAAATAGGGTAATTAATTAATTTCACTAATTTTTACCATGTACGCGAAACTATAGTAAATAAAAAATGATCGACAGTTGTAAACACTGCAGGAAATTTCATGCGAGCTGATAATAGCAGCCTATAGCAGAGCGCAACGCTCGACACCCACAGACCAACCAAGAAGTTAACAGGACTATCAGCAAGCAAGTCAACTTGAAGTTGAGAGTCGAAGAAGGTTCATAAAATCCAACAAGCGAATATTAACTAATCTAGACAATAAGGACCATTTCCATAACTAGTAGCCTAATCAGCAATTTGTATTGAAGTCTTATAAAATTCCCCATAATGGGGAATTTTAGGTTAGTGTTTATTGTTAGATGTGGCTTTTAAAGTATTATTCATCAAATATAGTTATTATATTAAATAAGAAATTGAAGAATTTTGGATATTCTGACGTTTCAGAGGTAATAATAATGCGTACGTAAATTAATTAAGCATTTTTTATTTATAGAAGTCAGCTATAGCCTATAAGTATAGCCTATCCTTATGAGAAGGTTGAATTAGTAACTGGAAAAGAACAAACTATAAAGTAAAAAGAAAACACGCATTATAGTGAAATGATCAACTACGTTGATATCTATCACTTTGTAACACCACATGTTTAATCCGTTAGGCAAATTAGTCCATTTTCCGTGTAACCAGTCCAGTGAATGTCCGAGATTTTATTCTCAGATCAGCGCGACTGGGATTCGAACCCACGAGGGTTCAATTCACCAATGGATCTGTCATTTAAAAGTTCATGACGTTATCCATTGCGCTATTGAGACATTCAATATTCAATATTCAGTTTTTTATTAGGCAGTAAAATGAGAGATTGAAAAGTTAATTTTTTAAAATTTAAAAACCAACAAAAGACTACGTAACCCACCTTTTCACAGAATCTCTGATATTCCAATTAAAGAATCTCCTCCCTTTGGACGTGAAATAATATACACTAAATAAATTTACTTTGGATTTTAATTTCACTTATTAATGAATTCCTCAAATCCTTAATAAACAAATTCAAGCGTCAAAACAAATTGGGAAATGCCAATTTCGTTATTGATTTTAAATAACGACAGTATTCCAAAGTTTCGAAACCCCACACATGAACTGTTATAAACCTAATCCATGTCGGCACTCCTTCTCTTATTCTAATCCTGCCTTTAATCTTCTTTTCATGCATAGCTAATGAGTAAAATACTAAGCCAAAATAATGCCTTAGCATTAAAACTATAACTTGAGAGGTTGTTGTTATTTAATATCTAAAATACTATGTTGCGAATTTGTAAACAAATAGCCAACTGCAACAACATATGGCTCTACTCAAATGCTCAAGTAAAAAGCTAAATCTTTGGCTAAATCAACGAACAAAATTGGTGAACGGTGAAAATCCGACAGGAGAAACACTCAAACAAAGCTAATTTTAACGTCAGATTCCTCACTCGAAAGCGATGTGAGTGACTGTAGAGACCAGGTTTCTAACTCCGCATATACTCTTCCGCGATCGAATATCTTACCGATATCGCCACTGGCTCCAGCCAAAAATAAGAGACAAAAGCAAGCTGACGGTCGCCCAAAACAAAATTTGTAAATTTTCCGGAACCGTGGTAAAATGTCAACTATATCTCTATTACCGTGATACTACCGTAAGATTATCACTATCGTACCGCGGTAGGCCTAATTAACGCTTATGAACATTAACTAGAACATGAACAATAGATACTGATAGGTACTTACCAGGACCACGCCGTAGACTTGCGGGAGAGGGAGGAGGCGCGTGGCGAAGAAAGCGTTGAAGTTGCTCATCTCCTGCTCACTGGCTCTCACTACCTGCACTTCCATCTAATACACTACAATACGATATAGTACAATACGATACAATACAATACAATACAACAAGATACAGTACAATAAGATACAGTACGAGACGAGACGATACGACACAGTTCGACACAATACAATACAATGCAATGCAATGCAATGCAATGCAATGCAATGCAATGCAATGAAATGCAATGCAATGCAATGCAATGCAATGCAATACAATACAATACAGTACAGTGCAGTACAGTACAGTACACAACATTGGCTGGAGCCAGTGGCGAAGTCGGTAAGACACTCGACCGCGGATCAGTTGATGCGGGTTCAAATCCTGGGCTCGCCCGTCACTGACATCGCTTTCGAGTGAGAAAACTGACGTTAACCTTAGCTTTACCAGCTTTATACCAACAGTACAGTACAATACAATACAATACAATACAATTCAATACACTTTAATATACTATATAATAATGCGATACAATAAAATACAATATACAAAAATAAGATACAATACGAGACGATAAGATACCCTAACCCTAACACAATACAGAACAATGATTTTTAACGTTCATCTCGTCAAGTGAAGGCGAAATCAGTAAGACTGTAAAACTCTCTATGTAACTGTGAGCCGTTCTATGCGTTACTAGTAAATTCTTAGATCATAGAAGTGAGATCCAATCCAGTGCAATCCATTAACCAGGGCTGAGAATTGTGTATGAGTAAATACTAGAGAGGTAACAATGGCTATATAGTTCTTCAAAAGCTCAATATATTCAAACAATACAGGTATTGACGCTTATGAACATGAACTAGAACATGAACAATAGATACTGATAGGAACTTATTATTATTTTATTATTTTTGCCCTATTATTATTTAATGATACATGTATTTAATGAAAATTATGATAATAATTATAATAATGTTTAAATATCTTAAGTATTTTTTACAGCTTAACACTAAATTTACGCTTAAATCATGACAACATCGAGATCTTCGTAAATATCCAGACTGGATTGGACCCTGGACCTCCAGGTCGAACAGCTTATCAACCTCGCTACAAGCTCAGTCCAGCTTCCAGTACAGTATTCACGTCTGCTAGCTCAAACTATAGTATATAGTCCCTATGTTTACGTATGACACGTGAGGTTCCCAGCCCATGGTAGGGACCCCAATCAGAGAGATCACTGGTATCACTGTTTGTGCATTAGAACCAGCAAACTTTTGAGACTAGCAAAATATGTGACTAAAACAAATCATACAGAAAGGCGTTATCACTGTGGCCTTAGCTGCAATGTTTACTAGTGCAATGTTTACCAGTGCAATATTTACCAGTACAATGTTTACTAGTACAATGTTTACTAGTACAATGTTTACTAGTACATTGTTTACTAGTGCAATGTTTACTAGTGCAATGTTTACCAGTGCAATGTTTACTAGTACAATGTTTACTAGTGCAATGTTTACCAGTGCAATGTTTACTAGTGCAATGTTTACCAGTGCAATGTTTACCAGTGCAATGTTTACTAGTGCAATGTTTACTAGTGCAATGTTTACCAGTGCAATGTTTACTTGTGCAATGTTTACTAGTGCAATGTTTACTTTAAACAATCTAGTGTCCTAAGTGTACGAGAAATAGGGTCCATAGTGCTCGGGTGGTAAAGTGGCAGTAATATATAGTATTTGCGCATATACTGGACATGGCTAGATTTGAGAAAAGATTATCCAGGCAACTCTATTAACCCTCTCGTATTCTTCGTTCTCTAGTAAAAACCTTCTAAATGTACCAAACATAAAATCTGCCATTGGGCAAACGCTCCTTCATGTTTTCTGCTCCGACAATATGGAATTCTCTGCACAAGATCTTCCATCTTGTAATTATTGTATTCGTACTTACATTGGCAAGCTAAAACCCATCTCTTTCCACCATAGGTCTAAATTTTGACCCGCTTGCCTTGGATCTTAGACTTGCACTGTTTTGATCTAGCTTTCTCTTGTGGTCTCTGTGTACTCAGTCGTTATCGTAAGGAGCTTTGGCGCCTGTTTGTGTAGAGTCCGCAAGAGACGTCCCTGACATTGCCCTATGGCGAGAAACCGAATGTTAAATTCAAATTCTTATTGACTGATTGATTAACAACAGATAGTCATGCTTTAGGCTGACACCAATTGCATGACGTCACTGGACTAAACGAAATGGTTCAGCCGCTAGAAAAGTAGGTTACTCAAAACATTGCAAGTAGATTTATGTTTATTTCACATCCGATGCCCATCTTACAGAACAACAATTTCGACAAACATAATAATGATAAGCAGTAAACTCAGTACAAAATCAGGCAAACGAATACCTGCAAAAGACTAGGTTTTTATATGCATAGTAGGGAAGCAAAGTTCTAAAAAAATTCAGTGGGCGCCACCTGATTATAATGAGAGAATTGAGGGTTTCTGGGTTAAGAAAGTTGGGAACCACTAAATTAAGCAGTAGCCTTACTTGCCCATATATAATCGCCATTTGGTCAGAGAGCTCTGGTCTAAGCATTCAACCGAGAACAATTGCTTCACTAGGTGATCGAGCGTTTAGCTGTAATGGCTAGTGGCGATGTCGGTAGGATATTCGACCACTGATCGGTATGTGCGGGGTTCAAATCCTGGGCTCGCCCGTCATTGACATGGCGTTCGAGTGAGGAAACTGAAGTTAACATTAATTTTTTTGCATGGCCTTCTGCGAAATCGTCGTCATAATCATCATCATCATCGTCATCATCCTGTAGTAATAAAACATATCATCATCGCCGTCATTATCGTGTACTGATAGTACACGACGCAGTGAAGATTTAAATTCCATTTGTTCATACGCATGTAACGTCAAGGATATATTAATAGAAATGCATCGATAAAATAACTAATTAGATATTCATTGAATGAAATTGAGTTAACTAATAGAGTTAACTAATTAATTTAGTTAATTAATTAGAGTTAACTCTATCCCTATCTAACGCCGATGTAACCTGTCGTTATAGCCTGTTATAAATATTTTTGCATTTATAGTCCACTACAAAACTAGGGCGGTTTATTTTTGGTTAGCAATGGTTTGCTTGTTTGTTTGTTTGTCAGACTTCGTCTCATTTCTTCTTTGTTTCAGCTTCGAACTTCGCTGTCTTCTCATCAATGGCTGCCTTAATAATGACTTCTGGGTAGTGGCTGAGATTTGATTGTGACTTGATTGCAAGACCTATAAGAAGATGTAGAAACAAGTGGTCTCTACCTAAGTCATCTCCGGTGAAACATGAGTTTAATTTACCAATAAGATCCTTAGATATAATTGCGCAGTGCAGAAGATCAGTTGATCCATAGACAGGATTGATCCTCGTTGGTTGTTCAGGATCATGGCTACCAGTGCGTCAGTTTTCTCAATTAGGTTAAATAGATCGTCATTATCGGATTGGTTGTTTTATATCTGAAAAAGATGTGCAAGTTATTACATTATTATATAGTACAGCTGGTACAGCTAAGGTTAACGTCAGTTTCCTCACTCGAAAGCGATGTCAGTGACGGACGAGCCCAGGATTTGAACCTCGCACTTACTGATCCGCGGGGATCATTGTAGTTACTGAACTTACATGATTGGCAAATTACGCAATAATCTGTTGTACAAACATGTTGTAGTCACATGCCAATCATGATTGCTTTGCACGGCGTCCCTGACATTGCCTTATGGCGAGGAGCCGGACGTTAAATTCTTATTGATTGATTGATTGCTTTGAACGGCGTTCAGTGCAGGATTGTTTTGAACGGTGTTCAGTGCAGGAATGCTCTGAACTGCGTTCAGTGCAGGATGCTTTGAACGGCGATCAGTTAAGGGTTAGGGTTAGGGTTTGCTTTGAAAGACATTGTAAGTAATTATTCAGTTCGATCGTGTCTTTTACTTGAACATGTTAGCAATACAAATGCTTCTCTTCACATAAATGTCATCTAATATTACACCAAAGCACCTAAACCCTCACCCTTGAAACAGCCATTGGACACAAGTTTGCTCTTGGCCAAGACTATAAGAACAAGCTGAAAACTTCAAATCTTACAGCCAGTGGCCGATCCAGGGGGGGGGCAGGAGGCCTGGCTAAAAGGTCCGCCGATAAAAAATCGTAACCTATATTTTCATTGTTTCTAGGCAATTTCGATGTGTAAATAAGTTAATAATGGCAGTGGTTAGGGGGGGGGCCCGGAGTGAAGGGTATGACAGGAATAGTTTAATTGTTTCTAAGGCAATTTCGATGTGTAAATATGTTAGTAATGGCAGTGATTAGGGGGCCAGGGGGGGTGGTACGACAGGGAACTGATTTCCAATGGCTCGATTTTTTTCTAGGATATACTAAGAACCCTGTTTAAAGGAAGGAGGTCCAAAAATGTTGACCGTTTCACTAGCTCTCAATTTTCACTTGAACCTATGCAATGGAGGAAAAAAGAGTGTAAGTGAAAAAATGTGGACTCTGTCCCGTAGCAGTGGTGCAAACAGCCTTGGATGGGAGGGGTTAAGCCTCCCCCACCACCACCAAAATTAGGTCACTTTTGCAATTCGTCGAGATCTTCAGAGTTTCTTCAGAGGTGACAAAATTACACTAATTTTTTCAAAACAAACGTAGGATTTTAGTTATTCTCTGACTTTAGTGCGGGTATAAGCGGGGACGGGGAAGTTACGGGGATACACTCACTCTATGAGCCGAAATCAGTAGTGAATACATTTTGTGCCCCCCCCCCCCACAGAAATTTGTATGGTTGCGTCATATGTCCCGAAGAAGGCGGGGCGTAAGCAAAAAAATGTACTCTAAACAAATTTTCGGGCCCCCCCATTAAAAAATTCCTGGATCCGCCCCTGCTAACAGCCTTTTAGTTAGTCTCTTAATTAATATTGAATTATTGGACAATTGATAGCCAAATCAGATGATGGTATGAATACTCTGAATAATATTTTATGATACTATTGTAGCCTACATGTCTAGTGATGATTAAAATATTTTTATTGGTGTTTTATTTACCTGTGTTGTGTCAGTGTCGCTGAAGAATAGACCAACCATAGACTGCACGTGTCGTTAAGGGCAACACAGTACTAAGAACTAAGGTCCAAACTAACGCCAGAAAGAGCATTCGCTTGATGAGCGTCTAGGCGTCCGAAATTGCGAAACTATTTTCTAAAACCCGACCCCGTGTAAACTGGGATTCAAGGGAAAATTCTTCAACCGAGCAATAACAATATTAAATCACAGTAAAGAATGTAATAGAGATGCAACATTTGGCAACAATTCACACAGAGCTGTCACTATTTTTCTGCACTGCGACTGCAGCGAGAGAGAACTATGTTTATTGACCATGTCATCAGCGCGAAATACATAATTTCAAATACAAACGGGTCATCAAAGACGACAAATAAATCCTATCTAGTTGACAGCCCACAATTATAAGCACACATACAGACAACAACTCATAATAATAAGCCAATTAATGCAGATTACAACACAGCAGATTCTCATAAAATTCCTACTGGAAAGTAGGGTTAAATGATCAAAATAGAAGTAAGTGGTAAAAATAGCAACCAAATCTAAAGTTGAAAATTATAATCTTTTAAATATTATATTTCAAATTTATATTTTATTGTAATCTAAAATTAGGAAGTTGTGTACAAAATGTCTTTATATTGTTTTTTAAAAAGTGGATGGGAGATATGGATTATCAAATATGGATATCTTTATCGAGTTTAGCAAATAATGGATTACCTTTACAGCATAAGCCAAATATCATTATAAACCGGTAAGTTACCACAAATTCTCTAGATTTTATCACAATCCGATATATTTTCCAATTACCCTATAACATTATTGAAGAAGTTTCTGACTATAATTTTTCAAGTTTAAGAAGTTAAGAAGAAATCCTCAAGAAGTTATAAACATGTCGGACGAAGCACATCCGAAAGAATTGTAAGTAGACTTTTATATTTAGTAATTCTGAATTAGATGTTAACTTAACTGAACTTCACTTAAATTATACTGGTTAAGGAAGTCGCAAAGACTTCTGACACCAGTTTAGATGTAATTTCATACCTCAATACATAGTAACCGTAAAGGAAAAATATTACAAACCTTGACAAGTTGATGGGCTTCAAAAGAATAACATAAAAGAATATGTTGTATTTGTTGAATATGTTGGATTAATGGGAAATATTCACTATGGAGCTGATAATTGGCTTTCGCCGGAGCACTCCTTGCCGATTTATTAAATTTATTTACATAAATTAATTACGTTAACCATTTTCCGGGCAACGTTCCCAAAAGGGAACATGGACAAAAAGCGACTATAAAAAATAAACTCTTACATTTACTCTTCGTATTTCTTTATTTCACATTCTTTAATACTATGAGAAGGTCCGTGATCGTTGTCTACATTTCTGAAAGAAAAGTTTTTAAACAAGAAAAGTTTTAACAGTCTACTGACTATTTGAAGCCTAATAATAATAACGCAGTGGTTAAGGTGTAGCAGCCTTTTAGAACTTGGAATAAGAAAATCCTCCTTAAGCTGCGAGCTTACGCGCAGCTTACGATCAGTTTACATTTTGATTGCCGCCATTTTCTTCTGTTTCGCTAATATTTTGACTTGGTCGCTCTCTGACACTGATTTCTAGTCTAACGGAACCACTGCGTTGATTGCGTCTGCGTTTGCCTTAAACTCTAATCTTGTCTAACCCTCTTATCTAACTCTAGTATTATCTAACACCAAATCCAAGAGTAGTGTAACATTTTAGGCATTCCATTTGTTCTGAAGCATGAGCAATAACATTCGATATTGGTGTAATATTTGTAGTAAGCATTTCGCTTCTCAGTCCAATTATAATCGTCATGTTAAAGCTTTTCACCTTCTTTTGCCATCTAGCATGAGCGATAGCGTAAGATATTGGTGTAGCATTTGCGGTAAGCCGTTTGCTAATAAGTATAATTATAAGCGGCATGTTGAAGCTTTTCACACGTCAAATGTTTGTGTGAATGCAACTGGGAATGCTGGAGTGAATGTAAATTCAAATCAGGATGTGACGTGTGATGCTCCGGTGCGAGATAGTGTTAATGTGGTTCCAGTTCTAGGTAATGTGAATACAACTGCAGTGATTGGTGATGTCAGTGTAACTGAAATGGTTGATGATGTGAATGTAACTGAAACGGTTGATGATGTGAATGTAACTGAAATTGTTGATGATGTGAATGCAACTGCAATGATTGATGGTGTTAATGTAACTGAAATTGTTGATGATGTGAATGTAACTGAAACGGTTGATGATGTGAATGTAACTGAAATGAGTGATGGTGTTAATGTAACTGCAATTGTTGATGATGTGAATGTAACTGAAATTGTTGCTGATGTGAATGTAACTGAAATGAGTGATGGTGTTAATGTAACTGAAATTGTTGATGATGTGAATGTAAGTGAGGTGCCTAGTGGAGCGAATGTAACTGAAGTACATATTAAAGAATTGAGTGTAGGTGAGCGATTTGCATCATATGAGGAGGTAAAGATGAGGATGAAGGAGGCTGAGACACTTCATCAGGTCACACTGCATATTTCTAGATGTTGTACTCTCAAATCCAAGGCAGGTTCCAAGTGTCATAGCAGGAAGTTGGTGCCCACTGACTTGAAGTATTGCAGTGTGACTTATTCTTGCATTCACGGTGGTCGAAAGTATAAGTCTAGATCTACAGGAGCTAGATCAAATCTTAGGTAAGTTGTATGTACATTGACACAGAATTTTTTAACAAGACTTTTGAAGTTTATTCTTATGTGATGTAAGAATATCGGCATCGTCATTCCCTTTTAATCCCAGTTTAACAAGAGTCGGGATATGAATAGATCTTCTCCACTCCTGTCTGTCTTATACTGTATCATCTGTCAGTCCCTTGCAATCTCGTCCATTCATTTTAGAGAAATTTTTTAGCAATTTCTAGAGCCTAGGCGTTTTGTATGTTTTCTAGTTTTGTTAGTATGTATCTCTGTGTCTTGTTATGCACATTTTAGAACTTTCTGGCAAGGGTGTCCGGTACATTTCAGATTTCTAATCTCTAAGGATGGCCAGTCACTCATTTTGACGAAGATTATGGATCGCCACAATCACATAGTGTCTAAGGTTAATTACTTTTAATAGTCAATACTGCGTAAATTATTTTTGAATTATTTAAATTCTTATGAAAGTTTTTGGGTGTACACTGGAATTCCGGAATAAATAGTAAAAAATTTTTAGTTTTAACAAATTCATTAATTTAATTTACGAGAAATGATAAGTCGTTAGCAATTTGCTAATATTTGAAACTATGCTTTTCTAAATTATAAATGGTACAATAATTTTAAATTGGGCATTCATATAAATGATTTTTTTTTGAGGGGTTGGAAGTCAGCTAGATAGGAGGGAAAAAAGATTTTAGAGAGTGAGTGTCATTGAGAAAGGTTTAATGTTTTTCAGGTTGCTTTCAGTCACTTACCACGGCAGAGAATGCTGGATGAGAGTGCTAGGAAAGAGGCTGTGGCATTATTTTCACTGAGGGCCGACAAGCAACTCGTAAGAGAGTATCTTCAACAAAAAACAGGCAAACGTATACTTTTACGAGATCTGTCTAACATTCGCTGGCATGGTAAGGAACCAGTTGGCAATCAGTTAACTGCTGCTATTAGATTTCTGGAATGTCAACCAGGCGGCACGGCTAGATTAATTGTTCACCCTGACAGTAATGAACTTGTAGGTATCTACTACCAAGATGAAGCAATGCAGAAGGTCTTTAGTGACTTTCCTGAATTGTTGATGGTAGATGCTACATACAAGTTAAACAATTTAAAAATGCCACTGTTTGTGATGATAGTTGTTGATGGAAACGGTGAAAGTCAGATTGCCTGCACGTTTTTAGCTGCGGATGAGAGGGAGTGTACTTTGCGAAGTATGATTAGTTTATTTAAGAGCACTAATCCTGACTATGAAAAAGTAAAGTGTATAATGACTGATAAAGACATGGTAGAGCGGAATGTTTTGAGGGAGGAATTGCCTGATGCATCTTTGGTTATTTGTTTGTATCATGTGCTGCGAACATTTAGGCGTGAGGTTACCTGTGAGAGGATGGGTTTGCGTAGCGAGCAGAGATTGTTGTGTTTAGATATGTTACAGGAGATAGTATATAGCAGGAATGCCCAGGAGTATGATGAGAAAGTTGCTCAGCTGTTTGCGACAGGCATCAGCACAGTCATACGGTACTTTGAGAAGAACTGGCACTGTATAAGGGAAGAGTTTGTCGAGTCACTGAAGGCTGGACGAGGCACACTGTGTAACAGGACAAACAATCGGTTGAGTGCATCAACCAGAAGATTAAAACTATTTGTCGAAAGTATGTTTTCATTGATATTTTGTATTTTATTTCACTGGATTTCAGTTACTGAAAGGAAGAATGAATGTGCCAGAAATTAGACTAGATCCACTGATTATAACATGTGTCCACTTACGTAGATTTTCAGTTCAAATGGAGATATCTGTACCCTGAATCCATACAGTAAGGTCAAGGACAAATGTATTAGCATAAGTCTCTCAAAGTGATGAAGTACCCAATTACTCAAAGTATAAATTTATGTGAAAAAGCCATAATTGTATACCAAATTTGTACTATGCTAATTGAATCAATTTATCTTGGTAGTTAACAACGTCATGCTATTTTTTGTTGATTTTGTAGTTTGCTTTAAAATTGTTGTATATTAATTTTATTAGAAACAGTACTCTGAGCGAGTTCTACCATTCTCTGCTGACAGTGATAAACTCTCTGCGTGTCGAGCTCTCTCATCGTGCCATCCTGATTGGACAGAAGGTATCTGCTGAACAGTACAGCAGAGACTCTCTGGAGGGACAGCTGCAGAGTGTACTGACTCCTTATTCCTTTGAAATGGTATTGAAGTATTTAACTAAGTACCCAAAGGTTACAATACTACAAGACCTAAGCCATGATGAGTGCGAGGTTTTAGCTAGCTGTGGTACGGTAAGAACTTCTCTCACTACCTGTTGCTGTACATTTCATTTATCAACTGGTTTACCCTGTTCTCACATATTTGCCGTTCGACAACACAAAGGTATGGCTTTGTTTACAGTAGATTTGATACCAGTTCGCTGGACTCAGGCGTACTACACGTCGCGCAGTGCTGCACTGCGTGGAACAGGTTCTGTTGAGAGTTCAAGTAATGTTGCTGTTGTTCCTGCTCCAGTAAGACAGATTTTAAGTGCCAATCAGAAATACAGAGAGGCTGCTGCAGTCACAGGTGAGCTAGCTTCTTTGTTGTCTGAGACCTCTATGAGGTTTTATGAAGATCGGCTTGGTCAGTTGAAAGCCTTACTGCGCGCCTGGAAGGAAGATAAACACACTGCGGTACAGGTACTGGAAGATGATGATAACTTGTCAACTACAGGTAGGATAGTTAGGGAGAGTGTAGACATTATGCCTGATGATGACACTGGTGTTGTTGAATCTGCTGAAAATGATTTAGTTGATGCATATGTTACTAGTGCAGATAATGCTTTTGATGTGATAGGTACTGATAACATTTTGAATGTTGATAAGGGTGATGCAGGATTAAATACCATAATGCCTGGTGTAGATGTGCAAAAATTGACTGATTGTATTGATCGTGGACGGGGATTGAGTGACCCTACAGGTGAAGTATTTAGTACCATTGCTAATGATGTGATATTTGATGAGGTTGTTTCGGGTGAAGATTTTTATGTTGATGGCACCGGGTGTTGCGTTGCACAACAAACCTCTGCAGGAATTGAATCTACTGATCTTGAGACAATAAAGCTGCCTTCTATCAAGCGTGCGCGAGGCAGACCTCGAGGTGCGGATACCACTGTGATTGGTCTACCCAGACGTCGTCTGGTAGGTCAACCAGTCACTTTTGTTCGTTTGCTGCCCCTAGAGAAGGAGAAAAAGATTTTGTCTTGGTTGGTGTCCGTGGAGGCTTGTGCCACAGCAGTAGAGGAAGGTAAGCTGATAGAGTCAGATCAAGTGCAGGTGAATGCAGACTATCTTGCTGCATTTCAGGACGAGAGGGTTGAGTTGGATTTAGTCAGAAGGTTTTTTACAACGGAAGCTTGGAACATAATGCTGACTGTTCTGAATGGTTTGAATGAAAATTTTATATGTTGTTGTGTTGTGTGCAAATTAGAATGTGGTAATGATGTTTGCATTTCGTGCTCTTGTTGTTTGTTAAAGTCTCACTTGAGTTGTGCCAAAATCAACAGGTTAAGCTGTAGGAAAAGATTTATCTGTGTTAAGTGTCAGCAACTGCAGGTAAGCACCAGGTAAGAGCTGATGAGGGAAATAATTAAGAAGCTGACTAAGATCTAGTTAATGTTGTTGTTTATTATTGAGTATATTTTGTGTACATATTTGTGTTTGATTGTATGCAAATGTTGGGTATATGACTATATGTTCATGTTTTTTGTATGATTGAGTGTTTGTACTTAATAGGGTGTTTGTGTAAGTGACAATTGTTATTTTAACTCTTTAATAAGTATGTTTATAATATTTTTCTTATATCTAAACTAAATTTATCAGCAAGTAGGCCTAAATGAAATGATTATATGTACATAGGAGTGAGGAGTGTATGATTATATGTACATAGGAGTGAGGAGTGTATGATTATATGTACATAGGAGTGAGGAGTGTATGATTATATGTACATAGGAGTGAGGAGTGTATGATTATATGTACATAGGAGTGAGGAGTGTATGATTATATGTACATAATATATTTGTGTGTATCATTGAACGCATATATTAGTGTGCCTTATTGTGTGTATCAGGGGTGTACCGGATCCCGGTTCCGTCTGATCGGACTCCGGCAAATTTTGCCAAATCCAACCGGATTTGTCACGGGATTTGGTACTCATTTTTAATATAAAAAGTTATAAATTGATATTTCAAAACTTGTTGCAAAATTTATCTTAAAGAAGCAGAACATAAGACTTAATGATAGTTATTTGCTTACACTAATAACCTAGTTGATGTCATATGATGATGCTTTGATAGAGTTTATTTTCATTTTTTTTAAAAATCCGGTTCTGATTCCGTCGGATTTGAAATGATCAAATCCGGTACACCCCTAGTATCTATATATCAGGGTGATCACTCATATGGAAAACCTGGACTTCTGAAATTTTTCAGTAAAAAAATAAAAAATTATTAAAGACACATACGGTCCAGTTGAAAAATTACACAGGCTACTTTGGTTCTGAACAAAAAGTAATCAGAAATATGTCAGCACTTCAAAAGTGTTAGTTAAAATTAAATAGCAATGTGTATAATGTTTTAAAATCAACATTAACGGCTGAGATAGACGTCGATTCTATGATGGCACTAAAATTGTCAAGGCGCACTGGAAAAGTCGGGGAATTTGATGTGGTTTGGAAAGTGGTCACCTTGATATACGTATAGTTAAGGTCTAGTTAAGACTAGTTAAGACCTCTCCGTGGGCTGACACCTTGACGTGGTGGAGAGGCTTAATGGCCTGTATGCTGCAATGACATGTACATGTCATGTACATGTCTTGTACATGTCATGTACATGTCTTGTACATGTCATACAGGCCAGACTAAGTGCAGCCGTCCTTTACTTATAATATAAAAATAATAATTGTGTTTAAATAATTCATTTATTTCAGCTAGTCAACTCGCACTCTACTTCAGCTTGTCAACTTGAGGGAAATGTGAACATTAGTGGCACCGTCAATTCTCCGACTAGGCCTATATGCATTTAGATTTGTTAAAATATTCTATCATTCCTGGACAAACAAACTATCAATGAGAAAAACTGAAATAATAGAATTGATAGACACTCTCCTCATTGTTTGATACATTTTGGTATTTATAATCTGTTTATTATATTTGTTGTTCTACTCCATAATAATAACAAGTTAACGGTTAAACTTTAATTTGATCCTGAATATTTCTTTTGAAAAAGGTACTATAACTCAGAAAGTTTCTCATTTATTCAATTTATTCATTCTGTGACAGTATTAGTTATCCTTGATTAGTATTTAATTGTCGACTGCCTGATTTCGTATCATGATTAGTATATGTATGTTAACGGTTAAACTTTAATTTGATCCTGAATATTTCTTTTTAAAAGGTACTATAACTCAGCAAGAAAGTCGATGATATGAAATTTAATGTGACGTAAAATATTGCAAAAGTAATCAGAGGTGGAGTGGAGAGCACAGTCGTACTGTCTCCAACGTGACTGTAATGCTGCAATGCCTTGGAATCAGCGCCGTGCTTTATTAAGGAGCCTAATAAGTGGCCTAATATCAATTATGCGAGTTGCAAAACGGTCATGGTACATTCATTCGATATACAGTTAAATTTACGTTTATGTGAAGAAAAGAAATTGTTTGAGTTATGTTAAAATAAAAGGTGCAAATTTAATGACTAATGTCTTCCAAAACAGTTCTGCACTGAACAACGTCCACAACAACCCTGCACTGAACGCCGAAAATTTACAACGGACATAGGCTTACAAATTTGGTAAAACAACTTATTGTGTAATTAGATAATATGTTTATTTTCAGCCAAAAAAAGCATAAACCACATACAGTGCATCAACAATATATATACAAAATCCTTGCTCCACCCCTGCGCAAGGCGTTATTCCTTTGAATGACCTCACCTGTCATTGTCATTCTCAAATATAGAGATGTCAAAGTTCATGGCCTTTGGTTCAGGAAACAAGTGGCATTCCTATTTAACCATTAGTATAACATCTGTCTGCCGTTTCTTCTAGGGCTGACACTTCACGTTAGATTAATAGAGAGCTAGTTTCAGTTGCAGCAGCTGTTGTAACTGGTTCGGTGATATCTTCAACTTGTTGAGAGGCTTGTTTTGTACTTATTTCCTCTTCACTCGTGTCTGCAACTCTGGTCTACAAATAATAATAAAAGTGTATAATTAGAATCGTTAAACTAATTAGTTTCTTCATGACAAAAGGACTAATAGTGACAACTGGTTATAAACTCCGATATTAAAAAGCATTACGCCACGGTAGCAATCATCTTATCCAGACTTTCACCAGTAATGAAAAAAGTGCATTGAAATTAAGTTCTTCATAAACATAGTTGACAACATTGGAAATGTATAGGACTGTCTACAAACTACACAGAGACTGAGATTTGTGAACTATAAGATCTGGAGTGTGATGTCATAAGGTGTATACAAAGCACGCATACATAAAGCTGCACGTCTGAATAAGGACAGATTAATGTTCTGCGCTAGATAATGCTATCACTGAACGAACAGTTCAAACGTGGCGAGATCGACGACGATATTGAGGCTTGTACAGAGGCTGAGGGTAGCAAATTTTTAATATAAGATGCAATGATCTCAAAAAAACTAATTAGTAATTGTGTTCATCAAACTATTCTTTTCAGAGTCAAAATAATAATGAAATAAAATCAGTTCATTTAAGCAGTGTAGATACGTTTTCTATACATTTATGCATACTCTTCCAATGCTATCTAATAAGTCGCCGAGGGTTACCTCACGAAAAACACCCTAGATTTAACAATTCTTCAATCTATAGTGACTAGGTTTGGCAGGGATGTGTCAAATTGGATTATCTAGTGGAGTGTTGCAAGGTAATAGAAAGAATTCATACTTTCTGAAATTATTTCAAAGGGTGTCGTTTTCTACGAGACAGTTTAGATGCATTTACTATCGATTCACTTACCACATTTTTGGAAGCCTTTCTCTATGAGAGCACAGACGGTTTGTTCTGCTTGTGGTCACCTCAGCTTGTGTCACACTCTCATATTTGATGTGCCCAAGAAGAAGAGTTAGAATCCTATCCATATTTCCTTCATCTCATGGACTGGCTGCATGACCTGCAATACATTACATAAAATATTTAAGAGAAATTTGTCAAGGTGGTAACTAGAGCTGTGATATTCAATGTCGTCATAGACTGACTGGACCGTGTGTGAGAGGCAGCACTCATCAGAAGAACTTGGGCACCTGATGTGTACTGTGTAGCATTGCTTTAACACATTTTAACTATATCCCTGCAAGTCTGAGCAGCCGATGTTAAAATCTCTTCAAGATCAGAATCGGATCATTGTACCACCTGATCTTAGTGCAGAAGTTACTAAGCACATGACCTGCAACACTTTAAGAGTTGCTGGTCTAACGCTTGACATCTCCGATAATTATAATTATATAAAAATATAATTATAATTTATCTTACAACTGAGACACAAATCAAGTGACAGCTCCTTCAGTAGGCCATACATGCAGTCCAGAGTGACACTTCACACGAATACTAACAGTGGGAATGTTATCCACACAATAACGATAGATAGATAGACAGTGACAGATATTTACATAAGTATATATATATACATAATAATAATAAACAAATAACACATTATATTGAAATGATCAACCATATTACTATCAATTACTATTGCTACCACATGTTTAAACCGTTAGGCAATTTATTTACTTTTCCGTGTAATAAGTCCAGTGAATGTCCAATATTTTCCTCTCAGATCAGCGCGGCTTGGATTCGAACACACGAGAGTTCAATTCACTTCAGGGTCTGTCATTTAAAACTTCATGACGTTATCTGCACCACTAACCACTACGCCATTACGTCATACAAATAATTAAATTAAATATTTAGAAGTAAATCATTCATTGTATTGAAACTCTGTGTATATAACTAATAAATCCAGAACAATATTTTTACAATTGCAATATACTACATAGTATTTTCTTTTTATCGTTATATATATCTCTCTTCAGTGCACTGACAAGTGGCAAGTTGAAGGTACATATTCTTACTCAAAGTATAGATGTATTTACTTAGAAATCACTTATCACATTTTCGGAAGCCTTTCTCTTTTGAGAGCAAAGATGGTATGTTCAGCATGTAGTCGCCTCAGCAGGTGCCAGACTCTCAAATTTGATATGTCCAGGATGAAGAGTTAGAATTCAATTAACTTTTTTTTAACTCATGGAGTGGCTGCATGACCTGCAATACATTACATAAAATATTTAATGAGAAATATGTCAATCTGAATGTGAATAATAATTGATAGCTTATTAAGGCATCGCAGCGTAAGCTTATTACGGCATCGCAGCGGTACTGGAGAGATACCGCACACACTGCATTAATTCAAGTCACAATGAACTAAATGAACTGCCGCATTAAAATAAACAAACTTTATAGTGAAATGATCAACCATGTTGATATCTATCATTTTGAATAACACCACATGTTTAAAACTTTAGGCAATTGAGACCATTTTCCGTATAACCAGACCAGTGAATGTCCGAGATTTTACTCTCAGATCAGTGCGGCTGGGATTTGAATCCACAACAGTTCAATTAACCTCAGGATCTGTCGTTTAAAACTTAGTGACGTTACCCCTACGCTATTAAGACATTCTATTACTAGGCTACTGCGACATTCAAATAATTAAATAAAATAATTCGAAATAAATAGTTATACTTAAACTCTCTGTATGTATAACTAATAAATCCTGAATAATATTTTTACAATTGCAATATACGTACATAGTATTTTTTTATTTATCGTTATATATATCTCTCTTCAGGGCACTGACAAGTGGGAAGTTAAAGGTACATATTCAAACTCACCGCTTTCTCGCTCCATAAGAGCACTTCTTAGATCAACAAGTTAATCCCTTCACAAAGTCTATGCCTTATCCATACTTTATGTAGCCTATAGCTTGGCAAAAGTACGGCTTTTGAGGTGGTTTCCCGTTGCCTTCCTCCGTTAGATGGACTAATTATCATTTAATCCTTGGGGAAAATATTTCATGGTGAAGTGGGTCCCCTCTTGCCATCCTCAGCTCCTGCCTTAGTCGCCACTTATGTACACGCGATACCTATTCTAACCACACCCGAACACAACACGTTAAATATATATATATATATATATATATATATATATATATATATATATATATATATATATATATATATATACTATACTTTTATATTTTTATTATAAATCTGAAAATAATACATTTCTAATTTGATTTTAAATATAAACTTGCTTCTACTGCATAATATTATCAAAATCCAAAAAGGTGACACCGGAGGGTATATAAATAGCGCAAGGATCTAACAGCTGATTTGTCAGCTGATCGTAAGCATAAGGAGGATTTTCTTATTCCAAGTTCTAAAAGGCTGCTACACTTAAACCACTGCCTTATATATACAGGACTATATGGATCAGCTGTCCACATACAAACAAACCAGTGTTAACCAGGCAACAAAATATGTTTCAATTACCGAACTGATCTATTGTTGTTATTATTATTACGCAGTGTTTATTTTGTACACGATAAAATGTAAACAAAGAGTGAAAAATGAACTTGGAATAAGAAGTACCTCAGTGCCAGCAGTCAGCTGCGAGCTTATTACGAACAGCTGATAGAGTAAAGTAAAATCTCAGACAAAACAAAGAGGTTGTCAAAATAAACAAACATGATCAAATTAGTAAATAAGATGCCTAAACCTCTTTTTCTTTAATTCCGTTATCTTTGGACGGATTTTCTGGATTTTGGAATTTGCGCGGTTTTTGGAACTTCTTTTTGCTTGCCGTCTTGATTTTGTCTCAATAGTGCTCAATGTATTCATTGATGACTGTAGCACTCTAAAATTGTTATGTTATCAATCTCTATCGTTATTGTGTGGTTAAGTTAACATTCCCATTGTTAGTATTCGTGTGTTGTATCGCTCTGGACAGCATGTAGGGCCTACCGAAGGAGCTGTCACTGGATCTAACTGTGTCTCAGTTGTAAGATAAATTATAGTTATCGGAGATGTCAAACGTTAAACTAGCACTTCTTAAAGTAATACAGGTCATGTGCTCATGATCTTTCTCAACCGGGTGAGAAAATAGAAACTTTCACATTAAGATCAGGTGGTACACTGATCGTTAAAGAGATTTTAACAGCAGCGTCTCAGACTTCTAAGGATATAGTTAATAAGTCTGAAAGCAATACTACTCAGTACACGTCAAGTGCCCAGGTTCAATGTTCTTGTGCGTAAGCTGCCTCTCACACACGGTCCAGTCAGTCTACAACGACATTGAATTTCACAACGCTAGTGACCAACTTGACAAATTTCTCTTAAATATTTTATGTAATGTATTGCAGGTCATGCAGCCACTCTATGAGATGAAGGAAATGTTGATTGGATTCTAACTCTTCATCTTCATTGACACATCAAAATTTGAGTGTGGCACAAGCTGAGGCGACCACAAGCAGAAGAAACCGTCTGTGCACTCAAAAGAGAAAGGCTTCCAAAAATGTGGTAATTCCATAGTCAATATATCTACACTGTGTCATAAAAAACGACATCCCTTAAAATAATATGGAATAATTTCAGAAAGTATGCACTCATACTTTTATCTTGTAACACCCTACTAGATAATCCAATTTGACACATTCCTGCCAAATCTAGTCGCTATATATTGAAAATTGTTAACTTCGCGAGGTAACCCTCAGCGACTTATTAGATAATATTGGAAGAGTATGCATACATGTATAGACAACCTGTTTACACTGCCTAAATGATCTGATTTTATTTTAATTTTATTTATTTTGTTGACTCCGAAAAGAATAGTTTGATGAATATAATTACCAACTATTTTTTTAAGATCATTGCATCTTATATTAAAAATGGCTAACCTCCGCCCCGATACAAGCTTGCAGTCGATGTCGCCATTTATGAATTGCACGTTCAATGATAGCTCTCTCTAGCACAGAACACTTCTTAATTCACTTATTTATTTTAAAATTTCGATTTTGCTTAGTAAATTCACAATGCAATGTAAATAATTAAATAGCACATAATTGAAAACTCAGAGTAAACACAAGGCACTCCTCGTCTCCTTAATCAGTCCTTGTCGTAGATGTGCGGCTTTAGGTATGCGTTCAGATAGAATTTAAATGTTCAGATAGAATAGTGACTTAGCTAACCAGATTAATTTGTAATTTATTTTCCTTTCTTTTAGTTTGTTCATTAATTCTGAGATAAATTTTTATTTTGGTTGATTTTGCATTATACATGTATATATCATTAATGAGTTATAGATGGTGGTCAGCTAGATAAGATGTGTATCATCTTCCCTGATGGCCGTTGTTCTGGTGTTTATAGACTGTTTGACACACTGCGTTCCTGGAAATTTTTTAAATTTTGTTTCATTTAAATGTTTATTTCTGTTTGCATATGTTAGTGATTTGGTGTTGATGCTGAAATAAACACATCTCTCTCTCATTTCTAATGTTCTTTAGTTTTTTTTATCACCATTTGTCCTTTTGTCATGAATAGTAACAGTAAATTTCTTCTTGTTTGATGTACTGGCCTATATGACTATGACTGCTATGTGATATGATCTGAAGCAAAATAAACTAACTAGTTTCACTCTTATAATTATTCACTATTATTATTATTATTATAATTGTAGACCGGAGTTGCAGACACGAGTGAAGAGGAAATAAATACAGAACAAGCCTCTGAACAAGTTGTAGTATCACTGAACCAGTTACAACAGCTGCTGAAACTGAAACCAGCACTCTACAGATCTAACAAGAAGTATCAGCCGTAGAAGAAACGGCAGACTGATATTATACTAATGGTTATAAAGGAATACCATGAGCTGGGGTGTAGCCAGGATTTTGTAATGGGGAGGATCAGGGGCAGATATAGGAATTTGTAATATCAGTTGATAGTATATTGAACTGAAAAAGTAATGCTATATAGACTAGTAGTTACTGAACTTAAAGTTGATATACAAATTACACAATAAGTTGATATACAAATTACACAATAATTTATTTAACCAAATTTTCAGGCATATATCTGTCATAATCTTTCGGCACTCAGTGTAGGGTTGTTCTGGACGGTTGGAAGACATTAATTAATTATTAAATTTGCGTTTTTAATTTTAACATAATAAACAAATGCTTCTCTTTACATAAACGTAACCTTAACTGTAAATCGAATGTGTCATGACCGTTTAGCGACTCACATAATGTATATTATTAGGCCACTTCAAATGGCGCTTTTGACAGTTGTTTAATGCTTTCTACTTTTTTGTACTTCTTTCCGATCCCCAGCAAACTCATTGCACCCCACACCTGCGGTGAGAGCACCAGATAGCTGATGGAAAGGTGCCGCGTTCCTTAATAAAGCATGTTACTTTTCCACTATTTCATGTCACTTTAAAATTCGTATCATTGACTTTTTTGCTGTGCTATAGTACTTTTTTCTAAAGAAATGTTTAGGATCAAATTTAAGTTTAACCATTAACATTCATTTGCTAATCATAACGCGATATCAGGCAGTAGTATTTACTAAGGTAGCAAATACTGTCACAGAATGAATAACTTTAATAAGTGCAATAAACATGCAATGAGAAACTTTTTATTATTATTAACAACAAATACAATAAACAGATAATTATAAATACCAAAAATATATCAAACATTGAGGAATTTGTCTATCAATTCTATTATTTCAATTTTTCTCATTAAGAGTTTGTCCAGGAATGATAGAATATATGAGCAATTCTACATGCATATATATATATATATATATATATATATATATATATATATATCTCTATCTCTCTCTCTCTCTCTCTCTCTCTCTCTCTCTATATATATATATATATATATATATATATATATATATATATTGCCAGGAAAATTGACGATGCCACTAATGATCACATTTCCCACAAGTTGCCAAGCTGAAGGAGAGTACAAGTTGAGTAGCTGAAATAAATGAATTATTTAAACAAAATCATATTTTTATGTTATAATAAGAGGACGGCTGCACTTAGTCTGGCCTGTATGACATATACAAGAAACTTGTCAGCATACAGGTCATTAAGCCTCTCCACCACGTCAAGGTGTCAGCCCACGGAGAGGTTCTTAACTAGTCTTAACTAGACCTTAACTATACATATATCAAGGTGACCACTTTCCAGACCACATCAAATTCCCCGACTCGTCCAGTGCGCCTCGACAGTTTTAGTCCCATCATAGAATCAACGTCTCATACGACAATGTTAGAGATGATTGTAAAACATACACATTGCTATGTAATTTCAACAAACAATTTTTGAAGTGCTGACATTAATTTCTGATTACTTTTTGTTCAATAAACGTAGCCAGTGTAATTTTACAACTATACTGCATGTGTCTTTAATATTTTTTACTTCTTTGCTGAAAAAGTTAAGTAAGACCAAATTATGCTTACCCTGCCCTTTTCCATTTTCCCTGACTTATCCCTAAGTATTCCCTAACTTTTCCAGATAAGTGATCACCCTGATATATAGATACTAGGGGTATACCAGATTTGATTTTTTCAAATCCAGAACCGGAATCGGATTTGTCCTAGTTATAATTGTAATTTTTAAATAGTATATAACCAATGCTAACGTCAGTTTCAAAGTGACAGATTTTGACAGCAAATTTTGAAATACCAATTTATTGCTTTTTATATTAAAAAAGATAGCCTAATCCGGTAACAGATCTGGCTGGATTTGGCAAAATTTGCCAGAACCAGATTTGCAACAAGCGTCGGAATCCGGTAAAACCGGCTCCTGGTACACCTGGACCTACCAGACGACGTCTGGGTAGACCAATCACAGTTGTATCCGCACCGCGTGGTCTGCCTCGTGCACGCTTGACAGAAGGCAGTTTTATTGTCTCAAGATCAGTGGAAGCAATTCCTACAGAGGTTTGTTGAGCAATGCAACCCCCGATGCCATCAACATAATCGTCTTCAGTCGAAACAACATCATCACACATTACATCATTAGTAAAGGTACTAAATACTTCACCTGTAGAGTCACTCAATCCCTATCCACCATCAATACAATCAGTCAACATTTGCACATTTACACCGGGCATTATGACATTCAATCCTGCATCACTCTCATCAGCATTCAAAATGTTATCAATACCTATCACATCATGCATATCATCTGCACTAGTAACACATGTATCAACTAAATCATTTTCAGCTGATTCAACAACATTAGTTTCATCATCAGGCTTAATACCTACACTATTCCTACCTGTAGTTGACAAATTATCATAATCTCCCAATACCTGAACCGCAGTGTGTTTATCTTCCTTCCAGGCGCGCAGTAAGGCTTTCAACTGACTGAGCCGATCTTCATAAAACCTCATAGAGGTCTCAGACACCAGAGAAGCTAGCCCACCTGTGACTGCAGCAGCCTCTCTATGTTTCTGATTGGCACTTAAAATCTGCCTTACTGGCAGGAACAACAGCTATACTAACATTACTGGAACTCTCATCAGAACCTGTTCCACGTAGTACAGTATTGCGCGACATGTAGTACGACTTTGTCCAGCGTACTGGAATCAAATCTACCGTAAACAAAGCCATACCTTTGTGTTGGCGAACGGCAAATACATGAGAGCAGGGTAAACCGGTCGACAAATGAAAAGTACAATAACAAGTAGTAAGAGAAGTTCTTATCTTACCAGTACTAGCTAACACCTCACACTCATCATGGCTTAGGTCTTGTATTACTGTAACCTTTCGGTTCTTAGTTAAATACTTCAATACCATTTCGAAAGCATACGGTGTCAACACATGCTGTAGCTGTCCCTTCAGGGAGTCTCTGCTGTACTGTAGAACAGATACCTTCTGCCCAACTAGAATGGCACGATGATAGAGCTCGACACGCAGGGAGTCAATCACTGTCAGCAGGGAACGGTAGAACTCACTCAGTGGACTATTTCTAAAACATTAATGTACGATAATTTCAAAAGCAAACTGCAAAATCAACATAAAATAGCATGATGCTGTTAACTACCAAGATTAATTGATTAAATTATATTAATAAAACTATTCAAATAGGGTAGACCATTATGGTTTTTCACTTAGTTTTATAAGCTGTGAGACCTATGCTTACACATTTGCCCTTGACTTAACTGTATGGATTCTGGGTACAGTTACCTCCACATGAATTGAGCATCTACATTAGTGGGCACATGTTATAATCAGTGGATTGGAACATGCTATAACCAACAAAATTCAAAATAACTAAGAAAACATACTTTCGACAAACAGTTTTAATCTTCTGGTTGATGCACTCCAACCGATTGTTTGTCCTGTTGTACAGTGTGCCTCGTCCAGCTTTCAGTGACTCGACAAACTCCTCCCTGATACAGTGCCAGTTCTTCTCGAAGTATCGTATGACTGAGCTGATGCCTGTCGCATAGAGCTGGGCAACTTTCTGGTCATACTCCTGGGCATTCCTGCTGTATACAATTTCCTGTAACATATCTAAACACAGCAATCTCTGCTCGCTACGCAAACCCATCCTCTCACATGTAACCTCACGCCTAAATGTTCGCAACACATGATACAAACAAATAACCAAAGACGCATCAGGCAACTCCTTCCTTAAAACATTCCGCTCTACCATGTCTTTATCAGTCATTATACACCTTACTTTTTCATAGTCAGGATTAGTGCTCTTAAATAAACTAATCATACTATGCAAAGTAGACTCTCTCTCATCAGCAGCTAAAAACGTGCAGGCAATCTGACTTTCACCGTTTCCATCAACAACTATCATCACAAACAGTGGCATTTTTAAATTGTTTAACTTGTATGTAGCATCTACCATCAACAATTCAGGAAAGTCACTAAAGACTTTCTGCATTGCTTCATCTTGATAGTAAATACCTACAAGTTCGTTACTGTCAGGGTGAACAATTAATCTAGCCGTGCCGCCTGGTTGAGATTCTAAAATTCTAACAGCAGCAGTTAACTGATTATCAACCGGCTCCTTACCATGCCAGCGAACATTAGACAGATCTCGTAAAAGTACACATTTGCCTGCTTTTTGTTGAAGATACTCTCTTACGAGTTGCTTGTCAGCCCTCAGTGAAAATAATGCCACAGCCTCTTTCTTAGCATTCTCATCCAGCATTCTCTGCCTTGGTAAGTGACTGAAAGCAACCTGAGAAACATAAAACCTTCATCAGTAACACTCACTCTCCAAAATCTTTCTTCCCTCCTAACAAGCTGACTACCAACCCCTCTAAGAAATCAATCACATGTTTGTGCAATTTTAAATTATAGTACCATTTATAATTTAAAAATGTATAGTTTCAAATATTAGCAATTCGCTAAATATGAATAATTTCTCCGTAAATTAAATCCATGAATTTGCTAGCCCGAAAATAAACAATTAATTAATTATTACAAAATTCCTGTGTACATCCAAACACTTTCACAAAAATTTAAATAATGCAGAAATTAGCAAGTTAGTTTAGTTTTTTTCAATTAGCAAATTAACTATGGAAAATTATTAACCTTCGACACTGTGTGATTGTGGTGATCAATAATCTTTTTCAAAACGAGCGACTGGCCATCCTTAGAGATTACAAATTTGAAATGTACTGGACACCCTTGCCGGAATGTCCTAAAATGTGCATAACAATACACAGAGATATATCTAACAAAATAGAAAACATACAAAACATACACAAGAATAGCAGTTATAAATAAAATAATTTAACACCTCTAAAGTAGTGTAAAGGACAGACTTTTGAAGATGCACGAGAATGGAGGATTCCTTTCATTACATGAATTAAATTAATTTAATACCATTAAAGCTAAACTGAATATATAAAAGCTCTAGTTTTAACGACAACAATGAAAACAGAAGTATCCATGCCATGATCGTTAATGAAAAACTGTTCTGTAATCGATTCACCTTCTAAAGGCAGCATTTGATATATACAAAAATACTAATGTTACTTCCATGTCTCAACAAATAAATTCTTAATAAGTTGAATAAGTTGGATGAGTATCTAAGTAACTAATTAGTAATTAATTATAATAATAATAGTAAATAATTATACATTAAATGTGCATTAGTTCATGTGAAAATATAAGGATCATTATGTAATACCTTACTATAACAGCAAGAAAAAGACATTAAAACATGTCTTTGTACTACATCATACATTTATAATTATGGCAAATTGTACATCCACAACTTCATAAGAATAGTCAAAATAATAAGCAGTAGTCTCAAAAATAACCAGGACCAAGCGATCGAGACCAAGATCAAGGTCAGAAAGTTCGAGACCAAGATCAGCAAAACCCGGTGTCAAACGGTCTGAAGACTTCAACCAGTTCAAACCAGTTCTTCAGGTCTATAAGGTCATACAAGTCTAGTTTCAAGCCTAGGCTCCAGAAATTGATACAAAATTTATCTAAATTGAAGGGAAGGAATTACAAGGGACTCACTGATACATGGCAAGAAACAGAGAGTAGTGGAGAAGATTTATTTGTTTGCCAACCCTTGTTAAACTGGGATTAAAAGGGAATGACGATGATGATATTCTTATTTCACCTAAAAATAAATTTCAAATGTCTAGTAAATCTATCTACATAGAACTTACCTTTGATTTGATCTAGCTCCTGTAGATCTAGATTTATACTTTCGACCACCGTGAATGCATGAGTAAGTCACACTGTAATACTTCAAGTCAGGGGACACCAGATTCCTGCTATACTGCTTGGCACCCGCCTTGGAGTTCAAAGTATAACATTTAGAAATATGCAGTGTGACCTGATGAAGTGTCTCGGCTTCCTTCATCCTCCTCTTTACCTCCTCATACGATGCAAATTGCTCACCTACACTCAATTCTTTAATATAAACCCCAGTTACATTCGCTCCACTAAGCACCTCAGTTATATTCACATCAACAGGTATTTCAGTTACATTAACACCATCAATCATTTCAGTTACAGTCACACCATCAATCATTTCAGTTACATTAACACCATGAACTACATTCACATCATCAACCATTTCAGTTACATTCACATCATCAAGTTGAGTTACATTCACATCATCAATCATTTCAGTGTTTGTAACATCATCAACCAATTCAGTTACGTTCATGTCATCAACCATTTCAGTTACATTTACATCACCAACCATTTCAGTTACACTGACATCACCAATCACTGCAGTTGCAGGCACAACTTCAACTATATCAACACTATCTTGCACCGGAGCATCACATGTCACATCCTGATTTGAATTAACATTCACTCCAGCATTCTCAGTTGCATTTGCCGTGTGAAATACTTTAACATGGCGACTATAATTAAACTTATTAGCAAACTGCTTACTATTACACCAATATCGTATGTTACTGCTCAAGTGAAAGGCTTTAACACGACGATTATAACTTGACTGACAAGCAAAATGCTTACCGCAAATATTACAAAAATATCTTATGTTGTCGTTCATGATAGAGAACAAGCATTACACCTGGATTAGGTTCGATAACACTAGTATTATATAGGAGTGTTAGATAAAATTAGAGTTTGACGCAGACGCGGAATCAAACTACGCTAGCCCACAATTAAGTGATAGACCACGACGAAATCGAAGTACACATCAATCAAACGGAAGAAAAGAGCGGTAATAGATTGTAAACAATAACAAGCTTCCACGCTCGCCGCAGCTGGCAGCTGAGGTGCGGGCAGCTGAGGTATTTCTTCGCAGCTGGCAGCTGAGGTACTTCTTATTCCAAGTTCATTTTTCACTCTTTGTTTACATTTTATCGTGTACAAAATAAACACTGCGTAAATCGCAATATAATCGGTCTACAGGTAAAATTTATAATTATCTGGTAGAAGAAACATGATGACATGAAGTCTCTATGATTTGATTAATATTAATTGGTTTTAGTTAAGAGCCTGATGAGTCTTATACGAGCATGTAATTGCTTCCTGACTCTGTAATGTTATGTTATGTTATGAAACCGGGATCTTACAAACTAATTAGGTAAAAGAAATAGTTTTTAAGGATAGGAGAAATGGAGGATGGTACAATAACTGAAACAATAGAAAAGAAAAGAAAATACGTAGTCCAGCATGAAAAGCCAAATTTTCTTTTAAGAACATTAATTAGTACGATAGAATAAATTCCTTATCTTGCGATTAATATCCAAATCATCATGATAGCAATAATGTCCAAATCATCATAATAGCAATTATATAGTGAGATACTTATACACATTTTTAACCGGGATCATACAAACCTAAATGATAAAGGATGGCTAAAGGATACTATATTTTTATTTCTATTTTATTCTCGACAAAATGAATAATGAACAGCAACACCAACAAGCAAACGTAGCAAAATAGAGAGATTATGCAATAAGTTATACTAAATAATTAGATGCGATTATTATTAATAAATAAATAAATGTAACTATTTAATTACTGTAATTTATGTATGAAAGTTGGTAGGAAAACTATTTTGTATGTATTTGTATAAGTATTGTTTGCTTGGTTTGACAGACGGGGATAGAGTTCATGGATCTGTACAGCCACCTGGTGCCCGTGTACGATGTGGAGCCACTCGAGACGAGACAAGAGCAGACTGATCCCGCTCGTGGATCAAGCCAGCAGAACAGCAGAAACCGAGCCTCCCCCCGCTACTGACATACAAGTGGTGCCAGGGTACGTAATCATGTACTTGTAGCAAATGTAGCAGTGACGAAAGTTTCTACATTATGACACACTTTACTGCAACCGATACCACATAATTCTTGATATAATATAAAAATATCTGCTGAAATCATTAAATTTGATAACCTAATCTTTGAAAGTTAAAGCTCAACTCTGTGCATGTAATTTGATATAGCTTAAAATTAAGAAGAAACTTTTATTATCATGTATAATGTTATCTGTATAACACAATCGATTACGATCAGTTTAAACGATCTTTGAAGTCTTAAGGTTATTTTAGGCTCTATTCCGTTTAAAATTATAACTGCTTAATTAATCTCTGGTGCTCAGATAATTTTCCTTTTTCTGTTTGATTTCTTTCACATTATTTATTTTTAAAATTCTGAAATTTAGTTAATTCTCGTGGTAAATGACTCAAAATAAAATTGACTGAAAATGACATTTTTTTTAATTACAAAAATTACAGTGCTATACTGTCGTTATGAGCTTATCTGACAGGTTTATCACAAGGTCAGAATGTTTGTACAAGCAATCAGCAATCAGCAACTGTGTGTAACAAAGACAAATATTTATAAAAGGGAGACATTAAATATTGGGCTCAAGGCTAGAGAGGAACTTGACCTGGCGGCTCAAATTTAAATATATGACAGTTTACAAAAAAATTTGATTTGAACATTTTTGTTTTATTTGGCAGGGTACAGATCCGCTATCAGCAGGATCGCAGCAGGACTCCCATCCTCGAGAAGTTGGAGCGTCCGTCGGAGGATTTGCCGATCTAAACCGACAGAGCGGTGCCGGTGTTGTCGTGGATAACTGGCTGGTAGCCGGTGGTAATACCGGAGCTCTTCATGTAAGCCGGCTCAACGAGATTGTTCTACAATATCTCATCAGCAACAGCAGGTGTTGTTGCAGCAACAACAACAGAAGGCTTTGTTGCAGCAGCAGCAACAACAACAAGCACTGTTACAACAACAACAACAGAAGGCTTTGTTGCAGCAACAGCAACAACAACAACAAGTGGTGTTACAACAACAACAACAGAAGGCTTTGTTGCAGCAACAGCAACAACAACAACAAGTGGTGTTACAACAACAACAACAGAAGGCTTTGTTGCAGCAACAGCAACAACAACAAGCAATGTTACAACAACAACAACTGAAGGCTTTGTTGCAGCAACAGCAACAACAACAAGCAATGTTACAACAACAACAACAGAAGGCTTTGTTGCAGCAACAGCAACAACAACAACAAGTGGTGTTACAACAACAACAACAGAAGGCTTTGTTGCAGCAACAGCAACAACAACAAGCAATGTTACAACAACAACAACAGAAGGCTTTGTTGCAGCAACAGCAACAACAACAAGCAATGTTACAACAACAACAGAAGGCTTTGCAGCAAAAGCTGAGATTTCAGCAGCAGCAGCAGCTCTTGCTTCAACAGCAGCTGCAAATCCCTGGGTGATGGAAGGTTATTCTTAAATATGCGCCGGCTGCAATTGATGCTCCTTCAAAAGTCAACTATTACTAATACCCAAGGAGAGGAAGGAGGAAATGGGCCTTAAACAAGCATCTGTGCTTCCTGACCCAGTGTGCCGTTATGTTGGGTGTGTAGTGGGAGTTAATAAGTTTTGATAGTAGTGTGTGGATGAAATGTTTGCTAAATATTTTAGATTTACATAAAAAATTAATTCTACCAGAATATGTTGAAATGAGGTTGCCACGTGAAATGCCACTCTATAATCTGCAGTGGTGATTTAACTTGATTGTCTTTTATTTCGTTGTTCAATGACACTTTGCACTGAATACATTTGTAACAAAGCAAAAGCCAAATTTAGCCAATATTTTTTGGTTGACTATTGATTTAAAACTTGTAAATTATATAATTCTTATTATAAGTTACAATATTAGTAACATAACAATATAATGTGACAATAATTTTGATGTTATGTAGTTTGAACTGAACCTGATATTTAGTTATTTTTTCAAAATTGTTGGAGTTAATGAATTCATTATCGTCATCATCATCTTCCTTTGAACCCCAGTTTAACTAGGGTCAGGGTTAGAAATTTTGTAGCATTTTCTAGAGCCTTCAACCGAGTGCTCTTTTGACTCTTTCTCGTATGTTGGTTTGGATCTTAATGCTTTGACGTTTTGTACAACATGATTGTGCCGTCAACGGTTGGTATGTTCTTCTGCAACCCCGGTAGTAAATTTACGTTAAAAATTTTTTAATGCATATCATGTTGGCTTTTATGATGCATAACGCAATAATAGAGCACGTTGTAAAGCGTCAGAAACGTTTCTGTAAATTGCTTTCAATCGATCAGCGTATAGCTGCCAGTGAAATATTTGCGTAACAGTAATATAATCACTCGTGGTTTTGGTTTCTAATGTGTAACTAAGGTATCTATTGCCGCGCAAGTGGCACATCGGTTAGGAGTCTTGCCAAGTCTTTTGTATTCGAGAGCAACGATAACAGAGTGAAATTAAAAATTCTAAAATATATTTTTAATGAAGTAGTTCATAACAAATTCTATTAAGAATTCAAGTTTAAAGGCAAAACAATAAAATACTCCTTTCTTCTAGAGCTCTCATAAATGGCATGTCATAGGCATATATTCCTAACCACAATACTATCTCTTTATCTCTCTCACGCTATTTCTCATCCTCAATGTGTTCTCTTTCTCTCTCTCTCTCTCTCTCCCTTTATCACATCCTCATTAATGTAACTTGTTCTTTTGTCAATTGACCCACGTTAGGGTTTCTAGTGTTAAAGTTGGTCAATTCCATAGTCCAACACGGGAAATACATATAGTATTTTATTTACTTCTAGTAACTTTATAAATCGGAATTTACCATCCTAAAACTATTAACTTGAAATATTTTAATGCAACCAACAAGCGAACCGTAGCTGCGTTTAAAATTCTAAAACAAAAGAATTAGTGTAGCATTACACACACGTAGCCTGCTTATACGTATGTTGAAGATGTTGCTCTAAACGTCGACAGATTCTTACTTTACTTGAAACATACTCTCTCTCTTTCTCTTTCTTTCGCAGTTTACTGCCTACTGGCAATTCCATGATATATAATGCCTCTACTCATATCTATCTTCCCTTTGCCTTAAAACGTCAAGTAATTAAACTGTGTACATTTATATTGTGTTAACTGTAAACATGGATGTGTAGGCTACACACATGACAAATCATCGATAGCCAATTGGACACTGCAAAGGTACCATGTTTTCGTAAGGGCATGATGTATTGCTACTATTATTACATGCGGTACGCATTCAAATACGTTACAATTACAAGTCAAAATTATTTAATGTTGAAAAATATGAAAAGGATTATTACACTTTAAAATTTAAATAATTTTAAAATACTATATATATTCTATAGTGTCAATATTTAATTAAGTTTACAATTTAATTTCTTTAGTAAAGTAGTTATGAGCGATACAGGAATGGGTATTGGAAATATCTAACTCATAAAATTTATGAATCCATTTAGTGGATAAATCTTAAGCACATTCTCAATTTACTTCCAGTCCAAGTCTATAGAGCGAAACCCTATATCATCTTCAACAATCAAATCAGTTTGGTTGTCTTCATTACACAATGGCTGCCTCGTTGTAAGCATCCAGTGCGCCAATCATATACGAAACAAAGTCATAACACACACACACAGCGTCACACTCGGCGCGGTATGACTTTGAGTAGAACTTAGATTTAATTTTGATTATATTGGAACAACAAGAGAGAGGATGGCTGCTGTGTTGCTGGATATGGAGTAGAGATTACTGAGGATAGGAATCTGTAGCGACACTCTGCTCCAGCTGATCCAGACAGAGTAGAGCAGCATCAGGAGCAGAGAGTAATGGAAAGGTGGCAGGTTTGATGGGACTTCCATCCACTACAGACTTCAATGGATAGAAGCAAACCGATCCAGAGGTGGCTCGATCGAGCTGTCAGTTCCATGAAAGGGGGATTCCTGCAGAGGCACCGGTAGGGCTACGGACTTAGGTGGAACTGTTGGACTCTCGGAAATAATTTCGTGATTCAAAGAGAAGGTATGAAATTGCTGCTCCACAATGCGAGAGCTCTGACAAAATAAACAATCAGCTGTGGGTTCAATCAGGTGAGAGATTTCAATCGGTTCGTCGCACACATGGCTAACAGCGTCAGCTATTGTTGTTCTTCCGGATCTCAGCAGGTTGTCCGTATCGTTCACGAATTCTTCAATAGCTTTTCGCGGACCACACATAAGTCTCTCTTCCTCTCCAGACAGAACCCCGTCAGACAGGCTATCCAGAGATCTTTCTCTCCTCAAGTTCATTTCGAGGTCTATGACTTTAGCGGCTGGAGTGACCAAGTCGAGTGATTGACGCACTCGAGATCTCCAGTCGCTGAATTCTTCCTCAGACCACATCAGTTCCTCAGGTCCAGCACTCACTCTCAGCTCTCGCACCACTCGATACACCGATTCTCTCGGCTCTCCCTCCTCTACAACACTCTGTCCGGTCTGGTCAACTCTGCCGCAGTCTGTAAGTGGCTGTTCGCTGCCTGTGTCAGTCAAGTCCACATGCGTGATCAGCTCTCTGATGGTCCTATAGAAAGCTGCCTCCTTTTCATCACTCAGTGCCTCCTGCTTGCTAGTCCAGCATTCTCCACAGCTGATGGGTTCTTGATTGTCAGTCAAACATTCTCCACAGCTGATTGGCACTTGCTTGTCATTCAAACATTCTCCACAGCTGATTGGCACCTGCTTTTCATTCAAACATTCTCCACAGCTGATTGGCACCTGCTTGTCATTCAAATATTCTCTACCGCTGATTGGTTCTCGCAAATCATCTTGCTCCTGCTGCTCTGTGTTCAGACACTCCCAGGTTCCTGCATGCTCGTGCTGATATGTAGCTGGGGTCATCTTCGCACGCTTCCTTCTCAAAGTATTTTCCAGCAGCGCCAGCAGAGACTCGTTCACAACATCCGGGGTGTCCATTGGAGGCATGTTTCCAGATGTCAGGGTCTGCGTAGAACTGAGTGGACTCACGTGTAGAAAGTTAAACCCATCGCATATATCATTCACACAGGTCTCCACCACCCGGTAGATGTCAGTCCGGTCACTCGAGTCGGGACGGGCCTTGGCGCCACATTCAGGCGGGTCATGACCTTCCTGTGAGCGAGTGAGGCACTGCTCGCTGTCTGACCCCGCCGAGTCGACGAGGCAGGCGCTGCCGCTGCTCTCTATCGTCGATATCACCGAGTGGCTCGACTGACACTTGTGGAACTTGGTCCAGCTGAACGAGTTCGTTCTGATTGCGGGACTCGCGTTGTTAGACTTGCACTCTGATGCTGAAGTTTCATCGTTTGCTGGACAGCTGATGATCGAGGGCCTGACTGACCAATCCACCTCATCAGCTTCTCTCTCGCTCTTGACGTTCAGTGCCATCTGCCCATCGCTTAGCTCCTCCAACATCTCGCTTGATGTTCTAACAATATTTCCGCCTTTTTCCTTTAGAAATTGTTGATCACTTGTTGTCCGCTCGTCGTTGAAGCTGCCATCTGCACGATTAACAGATACACCATCTTCTGAATGTTCTGTATCGTTCTTATTGATAGCAATTGCTACACTTGTATGGTTAGATTTTCCACGCCTAAGCTTTGACCAGAACGAACCTTTGCTTTTCACATCGACATTAGACTCTATGTACACACAATCGCCTGAAGAGATTATATTTGTCAGCTCAACGGGTTCGTCTTCACTGTTTACCTGAGCGGGTGCGGCTGCCGAACTAAGAGCACAACCCTCGGTTGTAAGAATCTCCTCGACTTCGTCGTCTGTCTCGACGAGTGTTGCCCTCGAGTCGATGCGCTGTGGTGCGGGAGAGAAGGGCAGCTGAGCGGCCGATAGAACAGCCGAGCATCGGCCCAGCCGCAAGTCGGTCTCAGCGTCCGTAGAGTAGAGGGCAGCGCTTGACTGATCATCGTCTTCATCGAGTGACAAGGAAGGAGGGTCGTTTGACATCCAGCACTGATCGGCATCTAGAGCGTCGAGTGCCTCAGCGGTTGAGTTGATGGTCTGACTGTCAGCCACTGGTGAATGGCTCGAGAGACGTGGAGACAGGCGCTGCTCTGAGCTGAGCCTGGGAGGAGTGATGGAGGCGCTCGTGTCATTCACATCGCATACGACTAACTTTTGAGCGGAGAATTGATGATGCGCCTGAAATCTTTCATGCGCATCACATTCTATATCGTTTGCATCTGTGGTATCTCTTTCTACATTCTGATGTTCTATTTCCTTCCAAGCACACTGCTCAAATACATCGCTTTTTATTTTATCCTGACCCACTCTCTCTACGTCTGTCCTTACCTCTGAGCATCCCACAGTAAGTTCCTCGATCTCATTCTTGAAACATATCTCTGAGTCCAAGACCTCATCTTTTTCTCCAGCATTCGCGTTCTTTTCATTAAGCTGATTGAAATCGTATTCACATGGACTCTGTGCATCGCTATCCGGCTGACAAATGCTTTCATTAGAATCACTGACATTACTGCTCTGCGTTTTCACTTCATTCAGCGCACATTTCTCCATTTCCAAACATTGGTGCTCTACCACTCCTGCTTCCAGTCCACTCGCACCTGGTGTCACAGAGCACCTTGGCACTGACTGTGGCGCATGAGTTTCGCATTTCTCCGGCAGTAAATCGTTCAGCTGTTCAACTATCTGACTACAAGTAGACCTAGCTGTCAATGAAAGTGTTCCAAAATTGGGTTGGTTTTGATTCTTCACCCGAAGTTCATTGGTTTGACTGGAGTCCAGTATCACAAAATCAATGATTTCATCTGATACATTTCTATCGTCTTCATAGCTGATTTTATGCTCGTCTATCTGTGGACAAATTTCAAATTCATTCGCTACTGTACTAATCTCACGTTCAACTACCACTGGATTAATCTCATTTTTATCTACCACTAGAACAACTTTCTGATTATCCACAACTGAAATAATCTCATGTTCGTCAACGATTGGACCATCTTTAAGTTTATCCAATACTAACTTGACTTCATATCCTTTTGCCATTGGAATAACTTCACGTTCATCTAAAGCTGAACAAAGTTTGCTTTCATCCTCCATGTAATTAAATTCACCTCTCTCCGGGGGCGAAGTGCTCTTATCTGTAATGTCAATATGACTTGAATTTTCAGCAGTCTCGATTAGACTGTTATCCACCATGTTATTACCGTTACAGGCAGCCCTAAACCTTTCTTCATATCTAGTTATGTTGGTAGTGCCATCATCTTTGCTTATCATTGCATCATTATCACTAGCTATCATTGTATTGTCTTCATCTTCACTTATTATCGCATCATCATCACTTCTAATAACCGCTGAAACATCTTCATTAGCCAATATGGTATCATCTTCTGCTCCAGTCATCACATCATCATCATCATTTTTAATCTTTACTGTATCATCATCTCTAATCATCACATAATCTTCAGCATATCTAGTCTCCATTGTTTCATCTCGATTCATCAGAATATCCTTATAATCTCTAGTCATCACTGTATCATCATCTCTAGTCCTCACTGTATCATCATAGCTAGTCATCACTGTATCATCATCTCTAGTCATCACTGTTTCATCATCTCTAGTCATCACTGTATCATCATCTCTAGTCATCACTGTATCATCATCTCTAGTCCTCACTGTGTCATCTCCTCTAGTCATCACTGTGTCATCATCTCTAGTCATCACTGTATCATCATATCTAGTCATCACTGTATCATCATCTCTAGTCATCACTGTGTCATCACCTCTAGTCCTCACTGTGTCATCACCTCTAGTCATCGCTGTATCATCATCTCTAGTCATCACTGTATCATCATCTCTACTCATCACTGTATCATCATCTCTAGTCCTCACTGTGTCATCACCTCTAGTCATCACTGTATCATAATCTCTAGTCATCACGGTATCATCATCTCTAGTCGTCACTGTGTCATCACCTCTAGTCATCACATTACTATCTTCAGCGCCAGTCATCATCATGTTATCATCACATCTGGACACGTTAGAACTACCCATGACATCCACACTGACGGCTTGTCTCGCTAGCGCTAACTCTGAGCTCACTTTCTCTCTCAACACGTTCTCGCTCCTCGTTACGGCCGCTGATTGGCTGGAGTGCGGTGTGACGTCATCCGTGGACAGATCAGTTATATTGCGTTTACGCTCCAATACCACAACAGAGGAGTAACTCTCTCTTTCTATCTCGTCCTCTGTCACTGGCTCAGTCTCGATGATGTCTCGCCCACTACCCTTGACCTCTCCACACTGCTTCATCGACTCCATGCGAGCACAACAATCGAGCGCCTCCCTTCTGATGTCTTCATCGTTATTATCACGTAGGTCACTGCCTTGACTCTCTTCTTCTCGACGCTGTTCTATTTCTGTACATTCTTCATTTTCTTTCGTTTCTTCATACACTTGTCTCTCTTCATGCACTTGTCTCTCTTCATACTCTTGCCTCTCTTCATACTCTTGCCTCTCTTCATACACTTGCCACTCTTCATACTCTTGCCTCTCTTCACACACTTGCCACTCTTCATACTCTTGCCTCTCTTCATTCACTTGCCTCCCTTCATACTCTTTCCTCTCTTCAAACTCTTTCTTCTCTTCATTCTCTTGCCTCTCATTTATCCTAATCTCTTTGTCCTCTAGGCTCTGTTCATTTTCCTGACACAATTCATCTTCTTCACTGAGCACGTAGAGAAGTTTCTCGTTTATAGGGTTGGATCGACTGAGCACATGAAGATGTTGCTCTGTTGTTTGATAGTGTTCACTCATCACGTGTTCACTCAGCACGTGTTCACTCATTACGTGTTCACTCATCACGTGTTCACTCATCACGTGTTCACTCATCACGTGTTCACTCATCACGTGTTCTCTCATAGCTCTGAACACGGCCGCTCTCTTCGACAACTCTCGCTCAGCCACGGCTCGCCCGGGTCTAGACCTGTCTATCCTGGAGCAGCCTTCCAGTGATTCCTCGCTCAGCTCCTCACAGTCCATAGCGAGGTCCCACTGGTAGGGGGAGGGGGGTCTGTTCGTGCAGATCAGCCACTGCTCTTGCATCGACAGCTGCTCTAAACGTACAGGTTCATCACTGCGACGAGCAACAGAGTTCAGCAAATCTTCATCTCTTCTCACAGCTCTCTCACAGCTGTCAGCTGCTGTCACGTAGCTGCACTCGACGCTTTGCGCAGCTGCACTAGCTGTGGAGCGCCTGCTATCAGCCTCTTCTCTCTCACTCTTCACACATGCTGTGGGCTCAGCGAGATCTATGTCAGCCTCTCTGCTGTACGTCACTACTGATGACTGACTGATAGCGCTATCTCTGTTCGCCTGATCAGTAGATATCTCTTCCACTGCATCTCTGACACACGGCTGAACCGTGCCACTGGCTGTATCAGCGTGGCGAAGAGTTGTTCTAAGTCTTCCAGCCTTCCACTCTTCATTCTGCACCTCACCCACCTCACCCACCTCACCCACCTCACCCACCTCACCCACCTCACTCACCTCACCCACCCCACTGGGTTGACCTTTGACCTGCTCTTCATGCACTGTTGTGTCAGCCAGTATTTCCTCCTCCACACAACAAGGGTTCATGGAATGTTCTGAGGTCCAGTAATCTGCTTCCATTGAACAGAAGTGATCCTGAGGGTCATAGTGCTCCCACATAGGCGGGTTCTGCTTCTCTTCTTCTTGTTGCGTCACATTGTTCTGTTTTACATCATCACCACAGTTCCGCTCAGTAGCTGGCTCTGGATCACCAAAACATTCAGCACTGAATTGCTCAGAGTTACTCAACTCGTCACGTCTCAACCGATAACATTTCTTCCACTCTTTCCTCGGCACTTCACTCCAGATCTTCACGAACTCCGTGTCATTGCAGTCAGCTGACCACCACTCAGTCTCATCACGTGACCACTGCTCAGAGACCTCTATCACGTGATTACACTGCTCGATCACGTGGTCACACTGCTGCTCTGTCACGTGATCACACTGCTGCTTTGTCACGTGATCACACTGCTGCTGCAGCAGCTGCTCTGCTCTATCTACGGAACTAGAGATAGCCAGGCCGCCTGACTCGACGGAGCTGTCTCCATCGTCTGTATCCTCTATCAGACTGGAGATAAGATGTCTAGCCCTGTTGTCACGTGGTTCACTCCGCCCCTCCACCATGTTCTGTTGCTCTTCTACGAGGACCCGCAGCAACCTCTCATCAGCCGTGCAGCTGCACACACACCGCGAGACTCTTGAGACACTCTCAGGTCCATTCACTCCTCCGCACTTCATCAGATCAAACCTACGTGCCTTCATCTCCTGCCTATCATCACAGCCTTCTATAGCCCTTCTCCCTGATCCATCACTTGCTTTTTCTTCACCTTCTCTATCGTTGTTATCAGAGAACTCTTCGTCGCTGTCTGGATCTAGGTCATGTCGTGTCAACCAATGTTGTGAGAGATTTCTGACATGCTCATCCAGTGAGTCCTCACTTGTCTTACTAGACAGAACTATCCCAGCAGCCGCTGCCGGCTCATCCACTGTCTCATCGGTCGAGTCGTCGCGCCCTCTCTTCCTGCCGCGCGCTGACCACCCGAGTGTCGCAGCTACGAGCTGAGAGTGGGCGCTGTAGCGCGCGTATAGACTCTCTTCAGTCGATGACTCCCTCAGTCTTCCCCCATCAAGAGATACCACTTCCTGAAAACCCTCCCAGGAGGCTAATGACAGCACTGTGTCGTTGTGAGTGACTAATGCCTCAGTGATCTCTGTGTTTAACTCTTCGTTGCTGACTGTAACAGGACCTGACAGCTCGAGTCCCGTGTAATTCTCTTTATCCACTATAGATTCTTCGCTGCAGACTTTGATCAGTAGAGATTGGTCAATGCTTTCCTCTGGATAACCTATACTCATGCCAAGTGACGAATCCAAGCCACAGTCAAATCCTACATCAGCTGGCGTTGAATCGACTACCGAGCAGATATCTTCCTCAGCTAAACTCTGGACGTTCTCGTCAGAGCCTCTTGTGTTAGAGGATAGAATCCAAGAGTCAGCCTGTTGCAGTGTCCCGTCTATCTCGTTCAGTCCATCGGACACCGCCACCCACCTCTGAAAACCCCTTCCACCGCTCTCCCATGCTGTCACACCGACCTCTGTCGAATTCTTCATCCCAGAGCCACTCATTTCTCCTTCGTTGGCCGCGCCAAGAACAGTGCTCATCAGTTGTACGTCTAGACCCACCACAGTCTCTGCTGGCATCACGAGCTGAGGAAAAGTAGAATTTTGTGCAGCACAATCACTCTCCGGTTTGAGCCCAGGACCTCTTGCCTCAGTCCACGCATCTGTAAAGAGATGGTCGAAGCTCTGAGCTCTTTCAGCTCTTAACTTTTCGCAATCAATCCCAGCCTCTGATGTTCCCAGTCCATCAGAGACGTTCCTCGTGGCACCATGAGCGACGAGACCAGCGAGAGCCACGCCCTCTCTCAGCTCATCACGTCCTGAGATGATCAGAGCTCCATCTGCTGACGTCATCTCTCTCTCCTCCACGTCATCATCAGTCAGTTCTCTACGAAACACTTGAGGATACTCAGTTCTGCAGTCATGAGGCACCATCAGCGCCGAGCTCGAGGGTGAGTCTAAATCTGAGAGCACAACTGCGATCAATCAACAATACTCAAACATTTACTTAACTACCACAAGTCAATACTAGTCAATTAACTAGTCAATACCACAACTATCACCACTATCACAACTTTCACAACGTTACAATGTTCATAATTACACAATTAGCTTACAATTTCTCTTGCCCAATCAAATCCTTCAGGACATTAAGTCATGATCACGTTCAACTGTGACCGGTAACTGAACTACAAATAGGAACTCTGACAGAATTTCTTTTACATGAACTCTATACGAATTTTATTTGTTCGTCGCTTTGGTTTATCGCTAACTTTTTTTCTCAGAGGTCTTCCTATAGACAATTATCTCTCTCTCTTTCTGTTCCTCTCTCTCTAGTTATCTGCAAGTGGCAGGTCCAGGATACATATTCATAATCAGAGTCTGCATGCGCGATTCATAGCATTCGATAAATCAGCCAGATAATCTCTTCAGAAAATGCTGCACCTTATGCAATACCCTTATGTAACCTATAGCTACACAACGATATAGCTATAGATCTTTAAGACCCTAAAGGTTTATCGTCATGGCTGCGAGATTGTGACTGACTCTTGTCAGAAACAGATTCAAACAAATAACTAAAGATTTTAACATTATAGCATATGAAATTTTACTTAACATTCCCAATCGTTCACACGGAGCGTGACGATTGTAATCTTGTGGCAACGCTATCAAGCTAGAAGTACCGAAAATTAATCTATGGGCAGATATTTCGCAATGAATGCCTTAAAGGCAGAGTTCATAAGTTTGTTACCTGCAGGTCGCAATTGGATACTATTTACTACAGAAACAATGAAATGCATCTGTCAGTAGTGAGGATAAACTTACCCACGAGTTCCTCACTAGAGTCAGTAGTGAGGATAAACTAACCCACTAGTTCCTCACTAGAGCTGGCCCAATCGGCGTAGATCAGTGAGGTGTGGTGAGAGCAGTGGGGGCTTCTTGTCATTCTAGAGACTTCAGGGGTCGACTCCCAAACTATCACTCGTCTCTCAAAAGTTCTGTCCTCTATCAGAGCAATCATCTTGTACTGAACTGAGTCTCGTCCCACGGGAAGCCACGACCAGAAATATCCTAACACATCAATCCAACATTCTCACTTACAGGAAGCCTCGATATTGACAAGAAATCGATATCATGTTGACGTTTTTCTAGTAATAACTGATACATTTTAGACTCGTTTGCATTCAATTGTTAAAAAGAACCGAGTAGAACACAGTAGAATTATACATGTACATTTAGCAATGACCTGCAGTGTATAGTCTGGTCTCAGACTCGTCCTGTAAGAGAGTAACTGTGAGCAGGCGTATGGTTTCGCCAATCAATTTAACAATAACGAGCCCATATAATGATAATAAAGTTTTAACATCCGTTTCATCATCCAGTGATGATGTGGGGACGTACGTGTATATAAATAGAGAATTTGACAATCGATACGTCAACCTGGTGGGAAAGACGTGGAAGAATAGATCCAGTTCCTGAAGGAAGCGGTGGTGACGCACAAACCAAAGCGCGTGCAGTCGAGTGGAAACCTGTCCACAGGATATCTTCCAACAAACACGTTACGAGGTCCCTCAGTGACGTCACTCCCTGCAGCAAACAAGAGCAGGTAGATACAGTGACCCAACGACATGGGGCGAAGATGATGAAAAGATTTCTGATGATTTACTTATGATGATATACTAATGATGATGTACTAATGATGATTTACTTCCAATGATTTACTTGTGATGATTTACTTATGATGATTTACTTCTGATGATTTACTTATGATGATTTACTTATGATAATTTACTTATGATGATTTACTTATGATTTACTTCTGATGATTTACTTATGATAATTTATTTCTGATGATTTACTTCTAATGATTTACTTCTGATGAGTTTCTTGCGATGATTTACTAGAGTTAACACCTAACCGTATTAATATCATATAATATTATGATTTGTATAATTCAGCATTGCCATTTATTTTGGTGGTAAACGTATCATAGACGGACTGTAAGTATGTAACTCACCAGGTGCCAGTTTTGTGATTCGATCGTTCTCCCATTCTATGAGCAACACGTGACCTTGCTCTTCCATCCTCCACCTTCTCTCCACCCGCTCACAAGTAACGAGCTCTTCTCCATCTTTCTGTCTCTCCGCCACATCACAACCAGCAGTCCCGGAGCAGCTGACCTCAGGCTCGTGACCTCTCTCAGTCACTCCAGTCCCATCTCTCGCTCTCTTCCCGTCAACTCTCTGTAGAAAACACTCTCTGATCTTTATCACCTCAGATCTCAGGTACTCCGCAAAATCTTTCTCCTCCTTTCCACTTATATCCATGCGCACATCTCTTCCATGCACCTCGCTCTTCCCACCAGCGGGAGGTTCCTCAAGCTGACACTGAGCATCGCCGAATGGGTTTGACCTCGGAGTCACGGAGCACTCTTGCGCTGGAGAGGAGGCTGACCCTGGAGAGGGTGGAGCTAAAAGTCGACCAATCACTGGCTGATGAAGAGGTTTGTCAGGCGATGCACTCAATGACCTCTCTGAATCACGTGTAGCAGCCACTGCCGAGCTGTCTTTATGGGCTGAGAGACGTGACAAGGTCAAGGTCAGAGTCTGATCACGAGGAGGAACCAGTGCGAATACGAACAAACCAACATCTGCAACATGACAACATCTGCAACATGACAACATGACAATATGACAACATGTGCAACATGACAGCACGACAACATGACAACATCTGCAACATGACAACATCTGCAACATGAGAACATGACAACATGACAACATCTGCAACATGACAACATCTGAAAAATGACAACATCTATCACATGACAACATGTGCAACATGGCAACATGTGCAACATGTGTTACATGATAACATCTGTTACATGCAACATCTGTGCATGACATTATTTGTAACACTGCAACAAGTGCAACATGACAACATCTATCCCATGACAACATGTGCAACATGACAACATCTGCATAGTGACAATGTTACACTGTAAGATCAGTTGAAAATTAGTGTAAATACTTGGCCTGTTCAAGGGAAAATCTTGTCATTAAGACCAATATTCGATCGTGTACGGATTCTTCATTCAAGATAATTAATTTACAAGCTTTAACCTGCAATATTTATGCAATAGATATATAGCGTTGCTGTTTTAATTAGTAATTCTGGTCGTAAAGGCTGAAGCATACTTTACAAAACTGTATTATAGAGAATGATTGACATTCTGTTGTAGCATAATTTAATGCATTCACGAAACCCTAATTTATTGGTAAATACCAAGATAAAGATGGTGTTTAAAGCTTCATTAAATTAGACAAAAACGTCATAACTGCAGCTCTAAGTGGCCAATGACAGCATCGGTTGTGATCACGTGATTTAGGATAGCATTGTACCTGAATATTTACCTGAACAGCTGCATACAGGTGTGCCAATGAGCGGTTTGATGAGAGCAGGTTTACCTGAAGAGCTGCACACTGGTGTGTCAGTGAGAGGTTTTATGAGAGCAGGCTTACCTGAAGAGCTGCACACAGGTGTGCCAGTGAGAGGTTTGATGAGAGCAGGTTTACCTGAAGAGCTGCACACCGGTGTGCCAGTGAAAGGTTTGATGAGAGCAGGCTTACCTGAAGAGCTGCACACAGGTGTGCCAGTGAGAGGTTTGATGAGGGCAGGTTGATCAGTAGAAGCGACTGACAGGTAGACGAGCTCATCTGTTCTTACACCAGACACGTGAGCCACTATCAGCTGCTCCACTGAAGCATCCGTACAACCATTAGTCGACCCCTCTTCCATATTCATAACCAAGTCAGACTTCTGTTGTAGTCGCCTCTTCAGCTGCCAAACAGGCTCCTGCAGTTGTAGTTCTGTGCAAGACTTCTCTAGCTCGGCACTACATATACGCCTCCCATCATATTCTTCTTTCATACTCTGCATTTCTACTGCTAATTATTTTTCTTTGCTAACTTTTTCATCGGTATATCAAAAGACTATTACATGAATATACAGTACATAATAGCTCTAGAATATTAACAACTATTAACTGTATAAATATATTACTGACATCACTTTCTCCTAGGATTAACAATTGGATGCTTCTAGTATCAAGATACAAATCATGCCTCCCACAATTAGAAATTACATCAATACAAAAGATATCACCGTCACATTTAGTATCATTTTTTTCCCTACTCTCATTTCTACTGTTGCTTGTAGAAGTATCATGAATCAGAAAGTAACTTTACTACACATTATACGTTTATTGAACATACTAAACAAACAGGTAAAAAGATATTTTTCATAGAGTAGAATCTAAATGAATCTAATAGAAATATAAATCTGATATTTAACTTGTCCTTTCACTGTGTTGTCAATTCGTCAGTGGACTATGACTATAGTTCTATATTTTTACTGTTTCTCTCGTAATTGAGACTACAAAACTAGGTTATAATTCGTTTTCACAGCACATGGGACATTCTGACAGCCGGCAGGCATACTATCCAATGTTCTCTTGCCCCATTAGAGAGGCTTGCTCGCTACTCAGCCATGTAACCAGGGCGTGTGCGCATGATTAACTGTTCGGCTAGCGTTATGTAGTGTTATTTGAGTGATAATTATTTCCTCTTTTTCATTTATTCTGTGTTATAAATAGGCTTAAAGTGTTGTTTGAAACTTGTCCAGATCAAATGTAGTTTACAATGCAATGTTTGCTATTATAAAATAATTCAAATTATCTGTTAATCAGCTTAGAGACATGCCCATTAGATGAAGTACGCGAATCTACGCGAGTTACATAAATACTTCAAAATATAAGCTTAACGGAATAAAATACATGAAAAGTCCAAAAGACCGAAATATATTTTTAGTACAGTCAATGGATCAGAAAGAAGTTTTATTTTGAGTGCGTTGAATTCAAGAATATAGATATATTGAGTATAGAAGATAGCTTTGTTAATGAGATAAGAGAGCGAAAATTATAAGTAGGCGTTATACATGTATTACATGTATATCAAGACGAAATTTTTTAGCAAACTGCAGCCTTTAAAACCAATCTATTGCCCCCTAAGCCCAAATTGAGAAACTATGTTGATATCTCCTAATCTTAATACCACAACTTTAAACCATTACGGAATTTATTCTATTTTCCGTAGAGCCAGTCAAGTGAATGTTCGAGATTTTACTCTCAGATCAGCGCGGCCGAGAATCGAAACCACGAGAGTTCAATTCACCTCAGGATCTGTCAATTAAAACTCCATGACGTTATACCTGACTCCTGTAACCAGAGAGCTATTGAGATATTCTAGCCATACAAGACTGGAGCTACAGCAATGTCGATAGTCACGGTTACATACTGTAATGGCGTTTGTATTGTTGACCGCATAAATCTTATCGCTTTATCTAATTCTATACCGAAATCTTTATCTTAACTTGGGCTATATAAGAATTGAATTAGTACCATAGTGTTAGCTTTTTTCTATCAGAGATACTTATTTATTTATGATATTGATATTATTATTCAAATAAAAACACTGTAGAAGATAGATAAAACATGAATTCAGTGTTTTAATAATTTCATAACAATACATTATGCACCGTTTTCTTTGTTGAATTTTGCAAAAACTTATTTCAATAAAATAACATATGACGTAGTACGCGAAGTCAACAACGAAATTTTTAAGTCATTCTTTTCATTTACTCTTGTTTTCAACTACTATTAGAGCAAAAGTTATGTAAGAAAAGTCAATTTTCGTCATGCTCAAAAAAGTAAACACGCATTATAGTGAAATAATCAACTATATCTATCACCTTTATTACCACATGTTTAAACCGTTAGGGAATTTATACCATTTTCTCTACAACAAGTCCAGTGAATGTTCAAGATTTTACTCTCATTTCAGCGCGGCTGAGATTCCAACCCACGAGGGTTCTATTCACCTTATGATCTCTCATTTGAAACTTTATCACGTTACCCCTACGCTATTTAGACATTCTAAATATCGGGATTCTAATCTAGTGTCCAGCTATTGCACCTTCTTGAGTAGGCTCAATCGAACACACGTATTCTAGGGTATCCAAAGAGATCAGATGCGGGAGTGAAATCTCTGTTGGAAAATATTCTAACCAATATCCTTAACTTGAGCTATTTAAATTGATCTGTGAAAGCTTCGATATCATATGAAAGTACTATTGACGTATTATTAAAGTGAATAATTCAATTTAAATCTGAGCAGATCAAGTACATACTGTCTTTCTTAAGATCTTTAGTCGTAGTACCTGCACCAGCGTACCATCTGAAAATGTCGGCTGCGTTAAGGCAGGCGTACGCGTCATCGTACGTGTTAAACCACCAGCCACCGCCGAATAGCTCTGCGAGGTTGTTGACGTTATCCTTGTCGTTATCTCTGTCATTCGTCGAGAACTGAGCGTCATTGTGAAACATGAGAGCGTCCCCAGCATCGCCTGCCAAGTAGTTGCCTACAGTCAACGTGTAGTTGTCCTCTTCGCTTCCTGGCGTACAGATAATAGCAACAATTAGAGTGCTACTGTCGTCCAAGATAACATCCAGCACTATTAAGACAAATCTAAGCCGGCGAACAAAAAGAAGGTCCAAAATGCTGCAAATAAGTCAAAATATATCAAATACATTCGCTGTGTCTTAAACCCAAACATATATTCAGGATTCGATTATTACAGAATACGTAAACATGCTGGAATTTAATCTGTAATAGAGTACACTATGAAGTAATCAATGTAAACTGACATTCTATAAGAAAACGATCAGATGTTAAATGTGTAAATGCGCTGTAATAAAAGATCATTCATGATTATATCTATCACTTTTAACATAACGTGTTAGTTCCATGGATGCCTACAGCCACATAGATGCAGATCATTTAAATTCTGACCCAACTTATTTATCCTACAAGTAACAACATACGGAAGAGAATCTCTTAAAACGGGATAATTGATACGCCGAACATCGCAGTGACCTGCGGCACTGAATTTCATTCACTTTATATTATTAAGGCTAAGTCGTTTTACTTGCACTTTGCTGGAGCCAGTGGCGACGTTGGTAAGATACTCGACCGCGGATCAGTTGATGCGGGTTCAAATCCTGGGCTCGCCCGTCACTGACATCGCTTTCTAGTAAGGAAACTGACGTTAACCTTAGCTTTACCAGCTTTAAGTCTAAAAATTACTAAAATATTATAGCCTTGACGAAGAATTGTAATGCGTCAATGGCCATTATGTTTATATGTTTTTTTATTAATTAAGGATTGGCAATGCACTGAAAGAGAGAGAGAGAGAGAGAGAGAGAGAGAGAGAGAGAGGTAATCAACTCCAATGTGAATAAAATATAGGATTAAGAATATAACATACCAAAATTTATCATATCGTACATAGCGAAGTACTCGTGCTCATCTTTGGTAGTTAGATTGATGAGAAGTTGATATCGACCCTGACTTCGACTCATTAGTTGACTGAGGTCCTCCAGACCGTACCAGTACTCCCCCTCATGTGAGCCCAGTTCTCCCAGCAGCTCCTCCCACTGCCTGTCGAAGAATTTTGAAAAACTGTTGTGCTGCTGAATGAGGACTGGGTACCCGCGCTCAGACAGCAGTGTACACATATCTGTGATACACAACAGACGAGCGTATACAGAATGTAGGATCAGAGAGCAGTGTAAACGTATCTGTTATACACAACAGACGAGCGTGTTCAGAATATAGGATCAGAGAGCAGTGTAGACGTATCTGTGGTACACAACAGACGAGCGTGTACAGAATGTAAGCTCACAGAACTGCATGCAAGTAAAGGAACAAAATTCTTCCGGAAATACAACGGCATTTTGTAATTTGCTTCTTGTTCTGAAATTAGGCCATAAAATCATGGAGAGGGATTTAGCGCACTCAATCAAGCTGCGCCGATTGATCGAAGTAAAACCTCGTTACGGGCGGTTAATACATTGTGGGAGACCGCTATGGAAAACCGTGTGTCAACAGCTTTGAGTGTAAATAATACCCAGGGTGTTGAAGGTTATTCGTAATTTTGCCGGCTGCAATTGAAGCGCCAACAAAAGGCAGCAATTACTAACAAACACGGAAAGGAGAATGATGAAATAACGAAATCTACAAAAACAGCAACCGAGAAAGGAAACTATGTAGAATATATATATATATATATATATATATATATATATATATATATATATATATAATTTGTCTTCCAGGTTCAATGCTACGTACACCTTACTAAAATATTAATTACTGAATAATAAAAATAGAAATCTAACCTGTTTCGCACAGAGTTCCTGTAAACCATTCAGCACACAGACATGTGTGGTTACCTATGGCGTCAATGCAGATAGCTCCATTGAGACACGGCTCGCTTGAGCATTCATCTATGTCTGTATAAGCAAGCGTATATATTTATCTAACTCGAGTATTATGTCTCTCTTCAGGGCACTGCCAAGTAGCAGGTTCAAGGTACAGATTCATACTAAAAGTCTGATTTTTTTGCTCCATAAGAGCACCCCTTTGATCAATAATTTAATCCCTTCACATAGGCCACGCCTTATCCAAACCGTATGTAGTCTATAGCTTGAGAAAATATGGCTTTTGAGGTGGTTTCAAGTTGCCTTCCTCAGTTAGATGTATTAATTACCATGTAATCCATAGGGAAAGTATATTATGATGAGATGGATCCCCTCTTGCCATCCTCAGCTCCTGTTTTGGTCTCCTCTTACGTACACGTAGCAGATTGTTTGCGGTTGCCCTATTCTGCAGTGGTCCAGCCACACCCGAGCACAACATGGGACGGTTTATGTATTACTTAATACAAATGTCTCAATATCGTAGGGGTAACGTCATGAAGTTTTCAATGACTGATCCTGAGGTGAATTGAACTCTCGCGGGTTCGAATCCAAGACACGCTAATCTGAGAGTAAAATTCGAGCATTCACTGGACTGGTTATACGGAATGGACTAAATTGCCTAACGGTTTAAACATGTTGTATTAAAAAGTGATAGATATCAACATAGTTGATCATTTCACTATAATGAGTGTTTAGGTTTACTACAATAAGTCAAACCTTAGAGATCAATCGCAAAAATAGTAATTTTAATGTGACTCTTCTGTTAACAAAACATTAAGTCTTACACTTTATTGGCACTTCTGCTACCATCTAAGTAGGTTATTCACTCTGATTCATGCTTTTCTTGTTGCACAATATGCTAGTAAGATTTCAAGAAATCAATATATTTGAAATTAGAGTGATTTAATTGCAGAAGTAAAATTATTTATCAGGGAAAATAAAACAATCACACAAATTACATGACCAGACACCGGCCGTGACATCGCTATCGAAATTGGCGGAGGTTATTATTATTATTACTACTAAATTAGAGAGAATGTTTAAAGCGCAGCATTAATATGGTTACGGTAGAACACATCCCTAACCCCAATATGGACGAAAGCGACGGAAGTAGTAATTTCCACCAGTAAATAAGTATACAGTAAATAAAATGAGAAGAACCTGATTCGCATAAGATTCCGGTGTAGCCAGAAACACACAGACAAGTGAAATCTTCACCAGTGTCATCGCTACATGTGCCGCCATTCTGACAAGGAACCAAATGGCAGTCCGTGAATTCTGCAGAAAATTAATATGTAATATGTTATGCACGCTGTTAAAAATAAAAATGATCTTTTATCATAGTCCTTCTCTTCTTTTTCTTTCTGCATGGCTTCTTTGTTTATCTAATAACATTTATGTTTCTGTTTCCTTTATAATTAATAATTATTACTGCCGGGTTCAGCGAATAAACGATATTATGTTACGAAAATATCTATACACACAAACAAAGCCACGCTTTACGTACATGTGTATGCTGTAAATTTTTGTATGCATACAGTACGTGTAAAATTAATCCTTTTTATTTCTCATAAAATAATCTATTCCAACTAGGTTATATTTTAATTAAACAGAGATAACGAAATAGTTTAAAACATAAAAGAAAAGAAGTTGTGTAAAGAATGGAATATGACGCATTAGAAGGAAAAATAACAGCCCATTTCAGATGAAAGTAGATATGAAGATTAAGAAGGTGAAGAGTCATGAAATTAGAGGCGTAAACGAGACTCTAGAAAAGAGGCTATAAAACAGTAGCAAAATGAGTTTATAGTTTCAAAAGAAAAACAAAGATAGCCTAAAAGCATTGGATTGGATGTGAAATGCTAGAGAAGAAGGATGCCAGCAGAAAATGAAAAGTACCATGTCCAAAAATATGGGAAAAGGGAATATGCAAGACAAAACAATAAAAGGAGAAGAGCAAAGGAATAAGTAAGAGATCAGTAGTGGGATGTAAAATGTGATGATTTAGCGGATTATGATAAAAGGATTTATTTTTATATATATTTATTGGGATTTATTGTTTCAAGAAGTGCATCAGTTGACAAGCAGCAAGAAGAAGGTAGTCCTAGGTAGACAAAACATTGCTATCAATAACAAACATGGCGAACTAAAGAGAGAAATAAATTAGATAACAGAATGAGAGAGAGAGAATGTGTGGAGGATTTGAATGTGAATGCTAAAAAGCTAACAGAGCTTGCGTTATCAGAATTGTTGATAGTAAACTAAGTGTTTCATATAGTAAAAGAAGAAATTTATATAGCCATAACAGAAATGAAGAAAGGAAACGCAGCATGAATTGATGACTTTCCGACTAAATGAATTAGATGGCATAACACTAAAGTTATAGGTCTTGTGATTAAGCGTAATAAAAGCATATACATGCATAATACAGACATAACTGAATACTCTTCCTAATTTGGTGGGTAGTCGAAGAATGCAAACGTACAGTGTATACCATCACTAGTCGAATTTTGTGCGTGCAGAAAATTAAACTCTGATATTTAGATAATTGTACAACAATCAGTTAGTGACTAGAAGCCTATTGAAATTTAAGTAAAAATATACTTGAATATCGTATTCTAAAAAATTAATATAAAATCTTATAGTCCAGCAATTCTATACATATACCTTTAATACTTCAATTAAAAATCAGAATATACATGTATAACTAACTTGTTTCACAACGAGCTCCCGTATATTTCGACAAACACTCACATATAAATTCTAAAGCATCATCAGATACACATGTGCCGTTATTTTCACATGGACCACTGAAACAGGCTGTAATTTCTGTAATCAACGAGATATAATTTAAATTGAATTTTACAAATAGATATTTTTAAATAAAAATCGCAATGATTTTAAAATCAGAGTTATAAACTTATGATATATAAGACAGCATCATCTAAAATCCTTGATAAAATTCAATTTCAGTTTTAATCTTTAATTTTATAATATGGTTTTATAGAAACAATCATTAGTTTTAAGAGGAAAAATATATTATACAAAATAACATTCTTTGAATTACATACTAATTTAGTTTCAGATTTCAAAATTTGTTCTTTCAACTCTGAAGTTAAATTCGTACAACATCATACAAACTTGTTTCACATAGCGTTCCAGTGTAGTCAGATAAACAGTGACACATGAATCCTGCCTCATCATTCTCTTCACATGTGCCGTTGTTCTCACATGAAACATTGGTACAGGCTGTGATTTCTGTTATCGATTAAACAATTTTAATCTTTAATTTTATAATATGGTTTTAAAGACACAATCGTTAGTATTAAGTGGAAAAATTTATTATACAAAATAACATTATTTGAAATACATAGTAATATAGAAATTTAGTTTCAGATTTCAAAATTTGTTCTTTCAACTCTGAAGTTAAATTGAACAATATCATACAAACTTGTTTCACATAGCGTTCCAGTGTAGTCAGATAAACAGTGACACATGAATCCTGTCTCATCATTCTCTTCACATGTGCCGTTGTTCTCACATGAAACATTGGTACAGGCTGTGATTTCTGTTATCGATTAAACATTTTAATCTTTAATTTTATAATATGGTTTAAAGACACAATCGTTAGTATTAAGAGGAAAAATTTATTATACACAATAACATTATTTGAATACATAGTAATATTGAAATTTAGTTTCAGATTTCAAAATTTGTTCTTTCAACTCTGAAGTTAAATTGAACAATATCATACAAACTTGTTTCACATAGCGTTCCAGTGTAGTCAGATAAACAGTGACACATGAATCCTGTCTCATCATTCTCTTCACATGTGCCGTTGTTCTCACATGAAACATTGATACAGGCTGTGATTTCTGTTATCGATTAAACAGTTTTAATCTTTAATTTTATAATATGGTTTTTAAGACACAATCATTAGTTTTAAGAGTAAAAATATATATTACACAATAATATTGTTTGAATTACATAGTAATATTGTAACTTAGTTTCAGATTTCAAAATTTGCTCTTTCAACTCTGAAGTTAAATTTGAACAATATCATACAAACTTGTTTCACATAGCGTTCCAGTGTAGTCAGATAAACAGTGACACATGAATCCTGTCTCATCATTCTCTTCACATGTGCCATTACTCTCACATGAAACATTGGTACAGGCTGTGATTTCTGTTATCGATTAAACAGTATTAATCTTTAATTTTATCATCTTGATCTAAAGGTACAATCATTAGTTTTAAGACAGCATCATCTAAAATCCTTGATAAAATTCAATTTCAGTTTTAATCTTTAATTTTATAATATGGTTTTATAGAAACAATCATTAGTTTTAAGAGGAAAAATATATTATACAAAATAACATTCTTTGAATTACATACTAATTTAGTTTCAGATTTCAAAATTTGTTCTTTCAACTCTGAAGTTAAATTTGAACAACATCATACAAACTTGTTTCACATAGCGTTCCAGTGTAGTCAGATAAACAGTGACACATGAATCCTGCCTCATCATTCTCTTCACATGTGCCGTTGTTCTCACATGAAACATTGGTACAGACTGTGATTTCTGTTATCGATTAAACAATTTTAATCTTTAATTTTATAATATGGTTTAATGACACAATCGTTAGTATTAAGTGGAAAAATTTATTATACAAAATAACATTATTTGAAATACATAGTAATATAGAAATTTAGTTTCAGATTTCAAAATTTGTTCTTTCAACTCTGAAGTTAAATTGAACAATATCATACAAACTTGTTTCACATAGCGTTCCAGTGTACTCAGATAAACAGTGACACATGAATCCTGTCACATCATTCTCTTCACATGTGCCGTTGTTCTCACATGACATTGGTACAGGCTGTGATTTCTGTTATCGATTAAACAGTTTTAATCTTTAAATTTTATAATATGGCTTAAAGACACAATCATTAGTTTCAAGAGGACAACATATATTACACAATAGTATTATTTAATTACTAGTAATATTGTAATTTAGTTTCAGATTTCAAAATTTGCTCTTTTCAACTCTGAATTAAATTTGAACAATTCATACAAACTTGTTTCACATAGCGTTCCAGTGTAGTCAGATAAACAGTGACACATGATCCTGTCACATCATTCTCTTCACATGTGCCATTACTCTCACATGAAACATTGGTACAGGCTGTGATTTCTGTTATCGATTAAACAGTATTAATCTTTAATTTTATCATCTTGATCTAAAGGTACAATCATTAGTTTTAAGACAGCATCATCTAAAATCCTTGATAAAATTCAATTTCAGTTTTAATCTTTAATTTTATAATATGATAAAACAATCATTAGTTTTAAGAGGAAAAATATATTATACAAAATAACATTCTTTGAATTACATACTAATTTAGTTTCAGATTTCAAAATTTGTTCTTTCAACTCTGAAGTTAAATTCGAACAATATCATACAAACTTGTTTCACATAGCGTTCCAGTGTAGTCAGATAAACAGTGACACATGAATCCTGCCTCATCATTCTCTTCACATGTGCCGTTGTTCTCACATGAAACATTGGTACAGGCTGTGATTTCTGTTATCGATTAAACAGTTTTAATCTTTAATTTTATAATATGGTCTTAAAGACACAATCATTAGTTTCAAGAGGAACAACATATATTACACAATAATATTATTTGAATTACATAGTAATATTGTAATTTAGTTTCAGATTTCAAAATTTGTTCTTTCAACTCTGAAGTTAAATTTAACAATATCATACAAACTTGTTTCACATAGCGTTCCAGTGTAGTCAGATAAACAGTGACACATGAATCCTGTCCTCATCATTCTCTTCACATGTGCCGTTGTTCTCACATGAAACATTGGTACAGGCTGTGATTTCTGTTATCGATTAAACAGTTTTAATCTTTAATTTTATAATATGGTTTTAAAGACAAAATCGTTAGTTTAAGGGAAAAATTTATTACAAAATAACATTATTTGAATACATAGTAATATTGTTTCAATTTCAAAATTGTTTCAGATTTCAATATCAATCACAAAATAATATTATTTGAATTACATAGTAATTTAGTTTCAGATTTCAAAATTTGTTCTTTCAACTCTGAAGTTAAATTTGAACAACATCATACAAACTTGTTTCACATAGCGTTCCAGTGTAGTCAGATAAACAGTGACACATGAATCCTGCCTCATCATTCTCTTCACATGTGCCGTTGTTCTCACATGAAACATTGGTACAGGCTGTGATTTCTGTTATCGATTAAACAGTTTTAATCTTTAATTTTATAATATGGTTTTTAAGACACAATCATTAGTTTTAAGAGTAAAAATATATATTACAAAATAATATTATTTGAATTACATAGTAATATTGTAATTTAGTTTCAGATTTCAAAATTTGTTCTTTCAACTCTGAAGTTAAATTTGAACAATATCATACAAACTTGTTTCACATAGCGTTCCAGTGTAGTCAGATAAACAGTGACACATGAATCCTGTCCTCATCATTCTCTTCACATGTGCCGTTGTTCTCACATGAAACATTGGTACAGGCTGTGATTTCTGTTATCGATTAAACAGTTTTAATCTTTAATTTTATAATATGGTCTTAGAGACACAATCATTAGTTTCAAGAGGAACAACATATATTACACAATTATATTATTTGAATTACATAGTAATATTGTAATTTAGTTTCAGATTTCAAAATTTGTTCTTTCAACTCTGAAGTTAAATTTGAACAACATCATACAAACTTGTTTCACATAGCGTTCCAGTGTAGTCAGATAAACAGTGACACATGAATCCTGCCTCATCATTCTCTTCACATGTGCCGTTGTTCTCACATGAAACATTGGTACAGGCTGTGATTTCTGTTATCGATTAAACAATTTTAATCTTTAATTTTATAATATGGTTTAAAGACACAATCGTTAGTATTAAGTGGAAAAATTTATTATACAAAATAACATTATTTGAAATACATAGTAATATAGAAATTTAGTTTCAGATTTCAAAATTTGTTCTTTCAACTCTGAAGTTAAATTGAACAATATCATACAAACTTGTTTCGCATAGCGTTCCAGTGTAGTCAGATAAACAGTGACACATGAATCCTGTCTCATCATTCGCTTCACATGTGCCGATGTTCTCACATGAAACATTGGTACAGGCTGTGATTTCTTTTATCGATTAAACAGTTTTAATCTTTAATTATATAATAAGGTCTTAAAGACACAATCATTAGTTTCAAGAGGAACAACATATATTACACAATGATATTATTTGAATTACATAGTAATATTGTAATTTAGTTTCAGATTTCAAAATTTGTTCTTTCAACTCTGAAGTTAAATTTGAATAACATCACACAAACTTGTTTCACATAGCGTTCCAGTGTAGTCAGATAAACAGTGACACATGAATCCTGCCTCATCATTCTCTTCACATGTGCCGTTGTTCTCACATGAAACATTGGTACAGGCTGTGATTTCTGTTATCGATTAAACAATTTTAATCTTTAATTTTATAATATGGTTTTAAAGACACAATCGTTAGTATTAAGTAGAAAAATTTATTATACAAAAGGACATTATTTGAAATACATAGTAATATAGAAATTTAGTTTCAGATTTCAATATTTGTTCTTTCAACTCGAGTTAAATTGAACATATCATACCAAAATTGTTTCACATAGCGTTCCAGTGTAGTCTGTATGAACAGTGAGGCACTTGAATCCTGTTCATCATTCTCTTCACAAGTGCGTTATTATCACATGAAACATTGGGACAGGGCTGTGTGCTGTGGATTCTATTATCGATAAACAGCATTTTTGAAGCTTTAAGGTTATATATTGGCTTAGAGACACAATCATAAGTTTCAAGAGGAACAAACATATATTACACAATTATATATTTAAGAAATACATAGTATATTGTATTAGTTTCGATTTCAAAAATTGTGTCTGTCAAAATCTGAAGTTAATATTTGAACAATATCAGACATTACTTCACATGTGCCGTTGTTCTCACATGAAACATTGGTACAGGCTGTGATTTCTGTTATCGATTAAACAGTTTTAATCTTTAAATTTTATAATATGGTCTTAAAGACACAATCATTAGTTTCAAGAGGAACAACATATATTACACAATTATATTATTTGAATTACATAGTAATATTGTAATTTAGTTTCAGATTTCAAAATTTGTTCCTTCAACTCTGAAGTTAAATTTGAACAATATCATACATACTTGTTTCACATAGCGTTCCAGTGTAGTCAGATAAACAGTGACACATGAATCCTGTCTCATCATTCTCTTCACATGTGCCATTACTCTCACATGAAACATTGGTACAGGCTGTGATTTCTGTTATCGATTAAACAGTATTAATCTTTAATTTTATCATCTTGATCTAAAGGTACAATCATTAGTTTTAAGACAGCATCATCTAAAATCCTTGATAAAATTCAATTTCAGTTTTAATCTTTAATTTTATAATATGGTTTTAAAGAAACAATCATTAGTTTTAAGAGGAAAAATATATTATACAAAATAACATTCTTTGAATTACATACTAATTTAGTTTCAGATTTCAAAATTTGTTCTTTCAACTCTGAAGTTAAATTCGTACAACATCATACAAACTTGTTTCACATAGCGTTCCAGTGTAGTCAGATAAACAGTGACACATGAATCCTGCCTCATCATTCTCTTCACATGTGCCGTTGTTCTCACATGAAACATTGGTACAGGCTGTGATTTCTGTTATCGATTAAACAATTTTAATCTTTAATTTTATAATATGGTTTAAAGACACAATCGTTAGTATTAAGTGGAAAAATTTATTATACAAAATAACATTATTTGAAATACATAGTAATATAGAAATTTAGTTTCAGATTTCAAAATTTGTTCTTTCAACTCTGAAGTTAAATTGAACAATATCATACAAACTTGTTTCACATAGCGTTCCAGTGTAGTCAGATAAACAGTGACACATGAATCCTGTCTCATCATTCTCTTCACATGTGCCGATGTTCTCACATGAAACATTGGTACAGGCTGTGATTTCTTTTATCGATTAAACAGTTTTAATCTTTAATTATATAATAAGGTCTTAAAGACACAATCATTAGTTTCAAGAGGAACAACATATATTACACAATGATATTATTTGAATTACATAGTAATATTGTAATTTAGTTTCAGATTTCAAAATTTGTTCTTTCAACTCTGAAGTTAAATTTGAATAACATCACACAAACTTGTTTCACATAGCGTTCCAGTGTAGTCAGATAAACAGTGACACATGAATCCTGCCTCATCATTCTCTTCACATGTGCCGTTGTTCTCACATGAAACATTGGTACAGGCTGTGATTTCTGTTATCGATTAAACATTTTAGTCTTTAATTTTATAATATGGTTTAAAGTCACAATCGTTAGTATTAAGTGGAAAAATTTATTATACAAAATAACATTATTTGAAATACATAGTAATATAGAAATTTAGTTTCAGATTTCAAAATTTGTTCTTTCAACTCTGAAGTTAAATTGAACAATATCATACAAACTTGTTTCACATAGCGTTCCAGTGTACTCAGATAAACAGTGACACATGAATCCTGTCACATCATTCTCTTCACATGTGCCGTTGTTCTCACATGAAACATTGGTACAGGCTGTGATTTCTGTTATCGATTAAACAGTTTTAATCTTTAATTTTATAATATGGTCTTAGAGACACAATCATTAGTTTCAAGAGGAACAACATATATTACACAATTATATTATTTGAATTACATAGTAATATTGTAATTTAGTTTCAGATTTCAAAATTTGTTCTTTCAACTCTGAAGTTAAATTCGTACAACATCATACAAACTTGTTTCACATAGCGTTCCAGTGTAGTCAGATAAACAGCGACACATGAATCCTGCCTCATCATTCTCTTCACATATGCCGTTGTTCTCACATGAAACATTGGTACAGGCTGTGATTTCTGTTATCGATTAAACAATTTTAATCTTTAATTTTATAATATGGTTTTTAAGACAAAATCATTAGTTTTAAGAGTAAAAATATATTATAAAAATAACATTATTGAAATAAATAGTAATATAGAATTTAGTTTCGATTTCAAAATTTGTTATTTAAAATTGAAGTTAAATTGACCAGTTATCATACAAATTGTTTCACATAGCGGTCCCGTGTAGTCAAATGAAAAGAGCACATGATCCTGTATCATCATTCTCTTCAAATGTGCCGATGGTCGCACATGCAACATGTACAGGCTGTGATTTCTTTGATCGGATTAAACAGTTTTAATTTTAATATATAATAAGGTCTAAAGACACAATCATTAGTTTCAAGAGGAACAACAGATATTACACAATAAATTATTTGAATTACATAGTAAATATTGTTAATTAGTTCAGATGTCAAAATTTGTTCGTTCAACTCTGAAGTTAAATTCGAACAATATATACAAACGGTTTCACTAGCGTTCCAGTGTAGTCGATAAAACAGTGCACAGGAACCTGCTCATTCATTCTCTTCACAGGGCCGTGGTTCTCACATGAAACATTGGTACAGGCTGTGATTTCTGTTATCGATTAAACAATTTTAATCTTTAATTTTATAATATGGTTTTGAAGACACAATCGTTAGTATTAAGTAGAAAAATTTATTATACAAAAGGACATTATTTGAAATACATAGTAATATAGAAATTTAGTTCAGATTCAATATTTGTTATTTCAACTATGAAGTTAAATGAAAATATCATACAACTTGTTTCACATAGGTTACAGGTGTAGTCTGATGAACCAGTGACACATGAAGCCTGTCTCATCATTCTCTTCACAAGTGCCGTTATTCTCACATGAAACATTGGTACAGGCTGTGATTTCTATTATCGATTAAACAGTTTTAATCTTTAATTTTATAATATGGTCTTAGAGACACAATCATAAGTTTCAAGAGGAACAACATATATTACACAATTATATTATTTGAATTACATAGTAATATTGTAATTTAGTTTCAGATTTCAAAATTTGTTCTTTCAACTCTGAAGTTAAATTTGAACAATATCATACAAACTTGTTTCACATAGCGTTCCAGTGTAGTCAGATAAACAGTGACACATGAATCCTGCCTCATCATTCTCTTCACATGTGCCGTTGTTCTCACATGAAACATTGGTACAGGCTGTGATTTCTGTTATCGATTAAACATTTTAATCTTTAATTTTATAATATGGTTTAAAGACACAATCGTTAGTATTAAGTGGAAAAATTTATTATACAAAATAACATTATTTGAAATACATAGTAATATAGAAATTTAGTTTCAGATTTCAAAATTTGTTCTTTCAACTCTGAAGTTAAATTGAACAATATCATACAAACTTGTTTCACATAGCGTTCCAGTGTAGTCAGATAAACAGTGACACATGAATCCTGTCACATCATTCTCTTCACATGTGCCGTTGTTCTCACATGAAACATTGGTACAGGCTGTGATTTCTGTTATCGATTAAACAGTTTTAATCTTAAATTTTATAATATGGTCTTAAAGACACAATCATTAGTTTCAAGAGGAACAACATATATTACACAATTATATTATTTGAATTACATAGTAATATTGTAATTTAGTTTCAGATTTCAAAATTTGTTCCTTCAACTCTGAAGTTAAATTTGAACAATATCATACATACTTGTTTCACATAGCGTTCCAGTGTAGTCAGATAAACAGTGACACATGAATCCTGTCTCATCATTCTCTTCACATGTGCCATTACTCTCACATGAAACATTGGTACAGGCTGTGATTTCTGTCATCGATTAAACAGTATTAATCTTTAATTTTATCATCTTGATCTAAAGGTACAATCGTTAGTTTTAAGACAGCATCATCTAAAATCCTTGATAAAATTCAATTTCAGTTTTAATCTTTATATTGATAATATGGTTTTAAAGAAGCAATCATTAGTTTTAAGAGGAAAAATATATTATACAAAATAACATTCTTTGAATTACATACTAATTGAGTTTCAGATTTCAAAATTTGTTCTTTCAACTCTGAAGTTAAATTTGAACAACATCATACAAACTTGTTTCACATAGCGTTCCAGTGTAGTCAGATAAACAGTGACACATGAATCCTGCCTCATCATTCTCTTCACATGTGCCGTTGTTCTCACATGACACATTGGTACAGACTGTGATTTCTGTTATCGATTTAACAATTTTAATCTTTAATTTTATAATATGGTTTAATGACACAATCGTTAGTATTAAGTGGAAAAATTTATTATACAAAATAACATTATTTGAAATACATAGTAATATAGAAATTTAGTTTCAGATTTCAAAATTTGTTCTTTCAACTCTGAAGTTAAATTGAACAATATCATACAAACTTGTTTCACATAGCGTTCCAGTGTAGTCAGATAAACAGTGACACATGAATCCTGTCTCATCATTCTCTTCACATGTGCCGATGTTCTCACATGAAACATTGGTACAGGCTGTGATTTCTGTTATCGATTAAACAGTTTTAATCTTTAATTTTATAATATGGTCTTAAAGACACAATCATTAGTTTCAAGAGGAACAACATATATTACACAATAATATTATTTGAATTACATAGTAATATTGTAATTTAGTTTCAGATTTCAAAATTTGTTCTTTCAACTCTGAAGTTAAATTCGAACAATATCATACAAACTTGTTTCACATAGCGTTCCAGTGTAGTCAGATAAACAGTGACACATGAATCCTGCCTCATCATTCTCTTCACATGTGCCGTTGTTCTCACATGAAACATTGGTACAGGCTGTGATTTCTGTTATCGATTAAACAATTTTAATCTTTAATTTTATAATATGGTTTTGAAGACACAATCGTTAGTATTAAGTAGAAAAATTTATTATACAAAAGGACATTATTTGAAATACATAGTAATATAGAAATTTAGTTTCAGATTTCAATATTTGTTCTTTCAACTCTGAAGTTAAATTGAACAATATCATACAAACTTGTTTCACATAGCGTTCCAGTGTAGTCTGATGAACAGTGACACATGAATCCTGTCTCATCATTCTCTTCACAAGTGCCGTTATTCTCACATGAAACATTGGTACAGGCTGTGATTTCTGTTATCGATTAAACAGTATTAATCTTTAATTCTATCATCTTGATCTAAAGGTACAATCATTAGTTTTAAGACAGCATCATCTAAAATCCTTGATAAAATTCAATTTCAGTTTTAATCTTTAATTTTATAATATGGTTTTAAAGAAACAATCATTAGTTTTAAGAGGAAAAATATATTATACAAAATAACATTCTTTGAATTACATAGTAATTTAGTTTCAGATTTCAAAATTTGTTCTTTCAACTCTGAAGTTAAATTTGAACAACATCATACAAACTTGTTTCACATAGCGTTCCAGTGTAGTCAGATAAACAGTGACACATGAATCCTGCCTCATCATTCTCTTCACATGTGCCGTTGTTCTCACATGAAACATTGGTACAGACTGTGATTTCTGTTATCGATTAAACAATTTTAATCTTTAATTTTATAATATGGTTTAATGACACAATCGTTAGTATTAAGTGGAAAAATTTATTATACAAAATAACATTATTTGAAATACATAGTAATATAGAATTTAGTTTCAGATTTCAAAATTTGTTCTTTCAACTCTGAAGTTAAATTGAACAATATCATACAAACTTGTTTCACATAGCGTTCCAGTGTAGTCAGATAAACAGTGACACATGAATCCTGTCTCATCATTCTCTTCACATGTGCCGTTGTTCTCACATGAAACATTGGTACAGGCTGTGATTTCTGTTATCGATTAAACAGTTTTAATCTTTAATTTTATAATATGGTTTTTAAGACACAATCATTAGTTTTAAGAGTAAAAATATATATTACACAATAATATTATTTGAATTACATAGTAATATTGTAATTTAGTTTCAGATTTCAAAATTTGTTCTTTCAACTCTGAAATTAAATTTGAACAATATCATACAAACTTGTTTCACATAGCGTTCCAGTGTAGTCAGATAAACAGTGACACATGAATCCTGTCTCATCATTCTCTTCACATGTGCCGTTATTCTCACATGAAACATTGGTACAGGCTGTGATTTCTGTTATCGATTAAACAAATTTAATCTATAATTTTATAATATGGTTTTAAAGCCACAATCATTAGTTTTAAGGGGAAAAATATATATTACACAATAATATTATTTTGATTTACATAGTAATATTGTAATTTAGTTTCAGATTTCAAAATTTGTTCTCTCAACTCTGAAGTTATATTTGAACAATATCATACGAACTTGTTTCACATAGCGTTCCAGTGTAATCAGATAAACAGTGACACATGAATCCTGTCTCATCATTCCCTTCACATGTGCCGTTGTTCTCACATGGATCACTTGAACAGCCAGTTATTTCTATAGTTCAAAATACATTGTAAATCGTAGTATTTTTCAATTTTAATTTTTACAAGAAAAATCTTTTATAATTTAAAAGTGAAAATTATGTTTTAATAATTTTATCTCAATTTCTTGATTCAATTCTAATTCAGTTTCCAAATCACATTTTTTCAAAATCTTATGATTTGTATTCAAAATATGATACGGATTTATTTCACAAAGTTCTGCAGTATAATGCGATAGAGAGTGACCTATGAGTCCTGTCGCTTCATCATTCTCACATGTGCCGTTATTCTCACATGGAACATTTGAATAGGATGTAGGTTCGGTTTTAGAATAGAAAATTATAAATTTACATTTTAATTTTTGTATTTGTAAATACAAATAATTTATTACTTTTAAACGAAATTTGTATAATATAAAAACACATTCAAACTTAAATTCTTCATATATATTATTTTCAGATTGAGACTTTTTCTTCAAAACTATAAGAACGTTTCCAAATATCGTACGAACTCGTTTCACAAAGCGTTCCTTTATTGTCAGATAAACAGTGACACATGAATCAAGTCTCATCATCGTCTTCACATGTGCCGTTATTCTCACATGGTTCGCTTTAACACGCTGCAATTTCTAAACTCGAATTGACATTTTTATCATTTAATTTTTCAATTTTGATGTAAAAACAAGCTATTATTTTTGTACTGATGTTTGAGCGACGCTGTAGGGAATTTTTGAAATTTATGCTTAGGTTAGGGTTAGTAAATCTATGTATGTATATGAAAACTGCCAGAATGACTGCTTGTTAAGCCATTAACTTTCACAATGGTTCCATTACGAGTACTTGATAATACCTTATACAAAATTAAGATAAGAATTATTATTAGTAGCCCACTTGTAACTTATTAAAAGGTAAATGAGAGTCTGTGACAGAGATGAAAAACAGGTCAATCTCGGTATGTCTGCGATATCGCTAGCTAGCCGAGGCTGCGCATCGACCAATGTGCTCATTTTGCAAGATAAATTGAAAGTTTTAAGATAGATATCTGCATTGCGGGATACCGCCAATGTACATGTAAAAAGTGTGCTAATTGACCAGTAGCTACAAAGCGCAATGAAGAATATGACATGGTTTTATGGCTGTTACTTGCTGTTTCAATTTAAATATAGTCATAAATAAATCATAACATGATATTCAATAGTGGTGCTTCTTACATACACTTACAGTCAGATTAATTTCTAAGAAACTTCCATTATAAAAATGGCAATGTATGGATCGGTATGAGTAAAACAGGTCTAATGAAATTTATTTAAGTTTTCCCATTCAAGAGCTTTATTTAAAGTGAGCGTAAGATTTGAACCGGATACTTGTATCTAGAGATAGGTATACTCGCTGTACTCAATGGGAACTTTACTTATTTTTGTTGATTTACTGATTATTGATTGACTGATTGATTGATGAATTGACTGAATGATTGAATGACTGCAGACTAACTGACTGACTGATGGCTTGACTGATTGATTGATTAATTGGTTAATTAATTAATTAATTGCCTGATTGAGTATCAGTTTCAGTGATTGCCTGAATGACTGATTGGTGGATTGGTGGATTGATTCATTGATTGACTGACTGATTGATTGATTGATTTAATGTTGGATTGAGAGACGGATACGGACCTGTTTCGCACGCAGAGCCCGTATATCCTGATGGACAGAGACAGTAGTAGGACGTCTGGTTGTAGTTATAACACGTGCCGGAGTTGAGGCAGCGCTCCTCTGTGCAAAAGTTTGGTCCTAACGAGTTACCAAACAATCAATCAATCAAGAATTATTAAATCAATTTCTCGTTCGTTAATTGTAATTAAGCATCAACGTCTCTGTCAGTCTTTGATAGGAAACATAGCTATTTGTTAAGTCGCAGTATTAGGATATAGTTTCAAGCGAAAATGTTCCGAATAATAATGTTGAGAAAACAATATTAGTTGTCATTGCCTATATAACGAACTTATGCTAGAAATTGGTAATAGGAATCAGTATTAGGAAGCCATGCTAAGAAACAGTGACCTCATTATGACTCAGTGCTAGGATCGAGTTGATCGCCAGTGGAGCAAACAGCAGCTCGGGATGGATGGAAGATAGGAAAAGTAGGAATGAGCCAATCAGTGGATTGATAGAGAGAAGAGAGGAGGAGAACAATGAGTCACTGACTGGAAGCTGGACTCTGCCTCAGAACTCAGAGTCTAGGAGTGCACAGAGGTCACTGTACGAGCTGAAGCAGATGAGGAGAAGCAGAGACACGAGCAGATCTGGAGAGAGAGACTGCAATGCAGTCTTAGCAAGGCAATGCAGCTAAACAGTGCTAGGAATAAGTATCATAAAACAGTGTGAGGAATGTTTGCTGGGTAATATGAGAGTCACACACCGGCATCAGAGTTGAAGACATAGGCGGAGAACGTGAGGGTAGCGAGCAGTACAAGCAGACAGACAGGCGCCAACACAAGCAGAAACACTTGACACCCTGGGCTTACTCTGCAGCCAATTCTTCTTCCTTATAACACACAAAACTTGAGATATACCGTCATCCGTGACAACACCCCGCCCTCGCTACTAAATACCAATTAGTTATTCTAAACAACAGTGTTATTCATAAAATGACTTCAAGCACTATGTCATTACCGTAACTTGCAGGGTGAAGACTGTGACGCTGAGTGTGAACATTATGATTTAAATTTCACTTCAGTCATCGGATCATCAACCCGTAGCGCAAAACAACCAATCTAGTTGCGCTATGACATCCACATCACTTATTTAAAGTATTACATGAGCTTAGTGTAAATTATATGACAAGTATAAACACATAAAACACACAATTCTATACAACTCGCATATGTCATTTGAAGTTTGGACAAAATCAGTAATAAAATATAATTGATATGAAGAAAGTGTCAACAAAATGAACATTGCCGCTTGATTTGTGTATGATTGCATCATTGAAATACTAACCCATCCGAAGAAAGCAACACTTGAAATGCTACATTCCACTAGGAGAATGAATCTGAAAACTTAATCTGACGCTATGCAAGCTGTACAGCCTTCATCAAACCAAACAACTGAAAATTGAAATTCAGCATTTTGAAAGCTGGCTTTAAGTTATTCCTGACCATTTGCTCAAAATGAACGAGCTGACAATACAACACCGTACTGCAGCGGAGAGATCACGAGGCATTCTGTCTTATGAGACAGATCTTATCAGATGAGAGAGTACAATAGAGAAGTGAGTAACGTACTTGACTTTGAGGTTTTGGGTTGTGTTGAGCTAAGCTCGGCTTCACCAGTCTTCTGCGAATGTAAACATGTAACAAAACAAGACACCATTAATGAGGTTGTAGTTTAATTAGTGGGAGGAAATAGAGGCAGAGGCAGGCCGGGATCTTTCCACTCGTATGTGGACATTAAAAGGAAAACGGAAGACAGAGAAGAGTGGGGGCGTTATGTACCATGGACTTGCCTGTAGGCAGTGCATTAATAGGGAGAGAGAAAGAGAGAGAGAGAGAAAGAGAGAGAGAGAGTTGAACTAATAATTTAAATTTTTAGAATAAATGATTTATTAATTAAAAATATATCACTTTAGTTCGACTCTCCATTAGTCTGCATCTTAAATCCGGCACAGGGATATTGGATGCCAAGTGGATTCCTACATTAGTATTTTACTGAGATGAGATAGGCCTATATTCGTTAGGCGTAGGCCCTTACATCACAATTATACATGTACGTGATGTTTTGATAAACGTTCTATTTCTTTCTAGAGTTGATCTACAAACCCTTGTCGAATATCCCGATTCTGTGTAGTTATTCTGCGAGATCTCAAGATCTCGAGTCGCTGCGTCATTATCAACTGATAAGCGTTCTTGTTGCATGTTCTCTTATTTAACTTCTGTTGCTGCAGCCGCTGAGTCGTTGTTGCTGTTGTCTTGGCTGTTGTCTTGGACTAAAGGTTGTTGTTACCTTAATTTTTCTTGTTAATGTTTTCTAAATGTTAGTCTTATACTCGTCGACACATAAATGTAATTTCCTCCTTTCCTTTTTCTCTTGCTGCACTGCAGAGGTGTATTCCAAGAGAAAAGCGCTGACTACTGAGTTATGAACTTATTGTATTTATGTTGTTTACATCCAGTAGATATGATCACTATCTCCAGTCTCTCAGTTTAAAGTACATGATTTCCGTTAATTAATTATTATAAAAGCTTTTTTTATTTTGAGGCTGTTACAATAATAAAAATCACTGAAGGCGTTATGCTGACAAAACCTTCAAGATGAATTTTAATGTCAATGATATTACACATATCTCTAGTCCACAACGTAGTGGCACTTATAATATTAATAATTTGGTGTAATTTTTCGTTAAACGTCCGATTACTACACTATCGTAGACAGGCGCGTATCCAGGGGGTTAGTGGGTCCGGGCGACTCATTGGGTACGCCGAAAGCTTTGTAAATATTTTTCCATTGTATATATGGCAAATTGTGTAAATATGAAAGAGCAGTGGTTAAATTGATGGGTTTGAAAGCGTGAATCACAGTTCAGCTAGCCCTAATTTATTCTAAACTGCAGCCCCTTCTAGGGGCCAATGTTTAACAGACTAAAGACACCGTATAATGGAAAGAGGGGACGAAAACTTGAGACCCTCGGCCCGTTTCACTAGCTCTCAATGTCCACTTTAACCACTATGGAAAAGTATAAAAGGGTGTTTGTAAAAAATGTGATTTCCATCCTGGCGCAGTGGCGCAACAAGCCTTGGCTGTAAGGGGCTCGAGCCCACTCCACCTCCCCACTCCAAGCTAAGTCACTTTCGCAATTCATCCAGATCTGCTGTTTTTTCTGAGATGGAAAATAACCTTTTTCAAAAATAAATGTAGGATCTTAGGTCCTTTAAGTTTCCCCTGAGGTCTCTGACAGTATTACGGGTATGAGTGGGGGCGGGGATTAGGTAAATGGGTACGATTCAGTGTTACCGACTCTAGGAGCCGAGCTACGGTAGTAGTTAAACATTTTGAGCTCTCCAGCATTTTTCTGATTGCGTCTGAAGGCGTGAGCGCAAACCAAAGATGTGGACACTGTCAAAAATAATTTTCGGCCCCTTAAAAATTCCTGGATCCGCCACTAGTCGTAGATAACTATTTAGGTCAATATATTTGCATTTATTCCCTTCTATCTTTAATTGGTTTTGTTATGCTCTTACTTTCTTAAACGATGATACTCTACATGTATGCCTCCTTATTCTATATCTAGCACATTATCTGCTAACCTATGACCAGGGCCTGTGCAGAACATTGTACCCTATGCGTGTAGCTATAGCTTATGTGTAGGTCTGCTTGTATGCATGTGTCTCGTATGGGTTCAATTCTTATATTTATTAGTGAAAACAGTCCGTTTTGAAAACACAGTATAGGCCCCTATCATTCGCACTTTTAAAATTACGTTATTAAAATGAATTAATTTAAATATGACTTTATGCAAGTGAAAAAGGTCTAATTAAGTAATTAATGAACGTAAAGAATCAATGGACAAAGTTAACTACTCAATATAAATTATGATTAATTTGTGTCGCTCAGAGGACCGACTAAACATTAGAAACTTTATCAGCAGCATCAAGAAGCCCGCACACACGTCGTAGCCTTCAAACTACGCAACCGCAGTCCGTAACCATGTCTACTGTTCAAGCCGTGGCAGGCTAGGACCTCTAGTGTTCAACCCGTGGCAGGCTAGGAGCTCTAGTGTTCAACCCGTGGCAGGCTAGGAGCTCTAGTGTTCAACCCGTGGGAGGATAGAAGCTCTAGTGCTCAACCCGTGGCAGGCTAACAGCTCTAGGTGTGATGTGTGTGCTACTTAATTGCTATTTCTCTCTCAGTCTCAATCACTATATGACTGACTGTATGTCTCTGTCTACCTGTCTGTCTCTCTGTCTGTCTGTCTTTTTGTCTGTCTGTCTATCTATCTATATATCCATCTATCTATCTCTTTTTCTCCTCTGTCTATCTAGCCATCATCCATCAATCCATCCATATGAGGTATTATATATATATAAATATATATGTATATATAATATATATATATATATATGTATATATATAGATATATATATATATACGGTTATATATATTTATATAGATATTTATATATATATATATATATATATATATACTGTGTATATATATATATGTATATCCATGTATATATATATACTGTATATATATATATATATATATATATATATATATATATATATATATATATATATATATATATATATCCATGTCACTTCTATTTCTCTCAGCCCCGCCCACTACAACTGTGACGCTGTGCAGCAATTGAACGTCCCAAGAGCTCACTGTGTTGAGCGGAAATTAGGATTATAGAATTCTGAATGAAATATCTTGAGGTGAATTTTGAACAGTCGTGCGTTCGATTCCTAGACTGGCTGGTTAAAAAATTATGCACATACAGAAGACCGGTATTTGGATATAATAGATCATCATGAGTAAAGTTTTAAGGGCTTTGCTGTAGATAATAGTTATCATCATGGATGGTTCATTATCTATGATGTCTCTATAGTAAGAGTAGACTACACTGTGCTACCAAATCTTAATAGTCGTAGATTATCTTAAAATAACTAAACGGCTATAAGGTTCTCTGCTAGGCTTTCATTGCGCCTATCTAGCGCACTCCAGATAACTTATCTATCTCTCAGATGTCTTATCTGCGTCATCATAACTCAGCTTTTGTTCACGCCGCCTCGTCATTGGGCGTCGACTATAAAACAACCAATACAATCTTAATAATAAAATTAAATACTAATACAATATTTACCCACATGTCAGCAGTTCCGTGTCAAACATTTTAAACGATCTTTAAGATTGATAAATAGTAAATGTTAACGTCAGTTTCTCAATCGAAAGCGATGTCAGTGACGAGCGAGCCCAGAATTTGAACCCCGCACATTCTGATCCGCGGTCGAATATGTTATAGACATGGCCACTGGAGCCAGTGGCCATGTCTATAACATATTCGACCGCGATTAAATGTCGGTGATTAAATTATTCGATATTTGACAAGATTCACTCAGGGGCTTTTTCGCCATATAAGCGATAACTCAGTTCAGTCCCGAAATTCACCGAGGGACCTAAAATCAAACTAGGGGATATCGTACCATAGCACCGTACTGTAGTACCGTACTGTAGTACCGTACTGTAGCACTGTTCTATAGTACAGTACTACAGTACAGTACTAGAGTACCGTACTGTAGTACTGTACTATAGCATCGTACAGTACTATAGTACCGTACTATAGTACTGTACTATAGTACGGTACCCCACTAAGTTGAGTATTGCGCATAGACCACTGGGGGTGGACGCCCCTGGGTACACTGATGACACTGACCTTAGTTTTTTAGTCTAACGACGATTTGTCTGTGTCTGAAAGCTGATAACTTCAAGTCGTTGTGCACAAGATGCGAACAGTTTTTTTAATTCCATATAGTTACACACATGACATACCGCATGTGTTTACAATGTTTCCTTTCTTAAGTTTCTGTTTTTGTAGTTATTTCCTCTTCTTCCTCTCCATGGTTATTAGTAATCGTTGCCTTTTGTTGGCGCTCCAATAGCAGCCGGCGCAGATTTTAGAATAACTTACATCACCCTGGGGATTGTTTACTTTCAAAGCTATCTACACGCGGTCTTCCAAAGTGGTCGCCCACAATTTACTAACCGCGTGCAACGTGGCTTTACATCGTTCTACTGAGGCGCAGCTTAACTGAGTGCGCTAAATCCCCCTCCAACTTTTTTTTATTTGTTGAAAACACTTTATTACAAACGTATAAAATCAACGACTTCATCTCGCTGCGATATGCAGAAAACAATATAAACTTAGTTTTGTCTTCAACACGTTAGCAGTGACAACTTTTTCTCGTTGACGTCCTGACATTGCCATATGGAGAGGAACCGGACGTTAAATTCTTATTAATTGATTGATAATATTTGTTGAAACATTTGCCTGTGAGCAACAATGCTACAGGTTCCTAGCGTCACGCAGCAATACTTTACACTCCTAGCCCACCTCAGGCTTTAGAGAATTACAGTTGAACACTAGGAGGTATCTGAGGTGATTTCTTATTGCCTTCCTCAGCTTCAGATAAGACTCCTAAGCATTGGCAGTCTTCAATAGATACGTATTGAAGTTATTCGATAAAACGTTATTGGTATTTTTTACATAGTTAAGAGGATTTCTTGGAGTTTTATCAAAGAGATAAAGCAATTAGGAAATGTCAGTTAAGATTTCAGGTGCGAATCTCTCATCAGTATTTAGGCTTTTAGTCTGAACCAAGAGATAGGAGAAAAGTCTAGGTGACAAAATGTCGCACTCTATTTAGTGTCGTAGGAAAAACCAGTGCTTAGTGAGAAACCGGATAGAACCGGTGTGGCTGCGATGTTTTGCTCCGTGGACGACCAGCCAGAGTCGTTAGAGTCTCCAACATTGTCCAATCTCTCGTGCACTCCATCAAAATCTCTATCGACGAATTTATTAATTCTTTCTCCATGTGGCCTCACATCCTTCCCTCCACCAAGCACTACTTCACTTCCTAATCCCAACGTACTGTCTCCCAACCAAACCTTTTCTAAACTGTTTGTCTTAGGATCTCTCTCACCATTCAGCCAACCCTTAATTTCCAATCTCCTGGCCTCTCTCTCTTCAGCTATCCAGTCTCTCTCTCCAGATCTCCTCGTGTCTCTGCTTCTCCTCATCTGCTTCAGCTCGTACAGTGACCTCTGCGCACTCCTAGACTCTGAGCTCTGAGGCAGAGTCCAGCTTCCTGTCAGTGACTCATTGTTCTCCTCCTCTCTTCTCTCTATCAATCCTCTGATTGGCTCATTCCTACTTCTCCTATCTTCCATCCATCCCGCGCTGCTGTTTGCTCCACTGGCCATCAACTCGGTCATCACAGAGTCTCTCTCTGACTCTTTCTGTTGTCTCTCCTTTAATTCCTCTATCTTCTCGTTTTCTTCCTGTTTATTACTCTTGATTCGGTTTGACTGAGGTAGTTGCCCATTACTATCTTCCTGCCGATGTAGACTGGACTCAGGTAGTTGTCCAATGTTGTAGGACCCGTAGCGCGTCGTGTTTTTGTTGCTGATGGAAGAGTCGACCGAGGCAGGTGACCCAGACCTCACTGAGCTCAAGACTCCCTCACCCCCTCCTTCGTCCTCCCCTCCCTCTAGTCCAGCTACGCCCCACCTGCCGCGTGACGTCATCAGATCATCTGCTGACGTCGTGCGGTTACGATATGACGTCATACTGTCACGTGACAGCAGTGAGGAGTAGGAATCGTATTGGTTGATCACATCGTCCATTGAGCGAAGAGCTGAAGGAACGCGAGGGTGATGAACCTTGACCTTTGACTTTTCACTCAGGAAACTGTTAGCAAAGAATCATACATCGACTAATACCTAAATCACTTGTAATGTATCCTAGACTCTGTCGAACTCGTACACATTTGTCAACTCTGTCACACATCACTTCACATCCAATCTATCAAGTCCCTTCACTTCCACCGTGAACTCTAAACATTTTTCGTTAAATAAATGTGACTTGTATTAGTAAGACAATTTAGAATACTAATAAATCGAAATGTTTTATTTATCTCATAACTAATTTTACAATCTTAACGACAGAGTTTTCGTGACTTTGACATGAGTAGTGGAATAGAAGCAATACCTCGTCACAGCTGACTCTGAATCTCTGAGCTCATATAACTTCGGAGATATGAGAGGGGAATTTCTTCCACTGTTCTGGACTTCTCTTCCACTTCTCTGGACTTCTCTTCCACTGTTCTGGACTCCACGGGATTTACCTATCCGAGCTCTCACCACGCCTCCACCCAGCTGTCTGAGAGACGTGGAGTGCTGTATGTACCGGTGCTGCTTCAAAACAACCGCCGCTTCGTTAGTCTCTATGTCATCATGGTCGTAGGTCTCTCTACCCAGCATAGTTGATCTCTCTCCCCCCTTAGGGAACGTGCTGTAGTCTATGGGGGGAGGTGGAGTGGGTGGGGGGTCACTCCAGGCAGCTGACTCTCTACTTGCTGGCACTGTGCCAGTACTTGTTGGCACTCTGCCAGCACTTGTTGGCACCCTGCCAGGAGGTAAAAACCTCGTCGGCTCTGAGCCTGAATGCGCACGGGCTAAAAATGAAGTGGATGTCGAATTGTTATGAACGAAATCGAAAGTTTTTGAAAGTGGAGAGGGTTGAAGGGATAAAGAAGAGCTCAGAGGTGAACTAAGCAACGAGTCAGCGCTTCTTTGAAGATAATTTTTATTGAATGGTTCTCTTTGTTTATGAACACCAGGTCTATCTAGTGTGTCACCTGACAACAAGTCTTCCTGTGCGGAACTCTTGTACAGGAGTTCACTGAGAGCGGCTCTGGAGGTCCTAGAGTTCTCAGGTGTCTTTCCAGTGTCCTCAAGTGACCTTCGCTTGACCTGAGAGTACAGTTGAACAAACTCTTCTGTGAAACTCTCTGATAACTCGTCATCTTCGTCAGCGCCACCCACTGATTGCGTTATAATAGATGACTCATTGTACGGTGAAGTAGTTCTATGATCACGTGAATGACCTTGACCTCGATTCCTTGCTGCCTCCAGTGCTCTGTTCAAAGCACCGACCTTGACCTGATTCTCTCTATCCCTGACGTCAATATTTAGCCTCACTGCTTGTTCAGAGCTATCGGCCCCATTTATTGAGGTCATGACCCCGTAAGAGGTCATGACCCCACGAGAGGTCAGCCTATCAAATGTTTTTCTGTCATCTGGTCGTATGACCTTCCTGATATCCAATAGCAACTGTTGCTTAGCAACCGTATCCAGTATGACGAGCAGGGGCTCCACAAATCTCTTCAGACGTTCCTCAGACCTCTCTTCCTCAGTCAGCCTCAGATACTGCGCACAATACGTTCAGATCTCAGCGCTACAGCAACAGGGTGCGTGTAGAAACATGTTCATTATAATCACCTTCATAAACCGATATAGATATAAACAGATTTGAAAATACACATAAGTTGCGGTGTCATAAAATAACATCATCGTCATCTTCCTTTGAATCCCAGTGTAGCTTGAGTCGGGATCATATCATACATGTAATATTACAAAAGAAGTGTAATTGACAAATATGGGTTTGTTTAAGAGGAGCATAATTAAAGTAGGTGCAGCCTGTAAATCTGGACAAACTATAACTTGAAAGGTAATTCGGATTCAAAACTGATCGATATTTAATTACTTCATCGTTTAGTCCTACTGCTTTACGACTACATACTGGCTGGAACTAGTGCAATGTCGGTAAGACACTCGGCAGCAGATCAGTAGGTGCGGGGTTAAAATCCTGAGCTCGCACGTCACTGACATCACTTTCGAGTAAGGAAACTGACGTTAACCTTAGCTTTACGACTACATGCTCATGGTAAACAGAACATACAGAAGATAAGTTCAGACCTGAGCTAAATGTCGCCCTATAGCTCGCACCTCATCAGTGTTTAACATAGACAGCTGGCGAGCTTTAGTCTGGATCTCTCTCACAGAGGCAGAAAGAGAGTTGTGGCTCTTGGCTGGTCTAGACTCTGCCTGTGCTGCTAAATGAAGTAAAACAAAGCTTTACATATAGATCAGTGAGGACTCCAACAACTGAGCTCTCATGCATTAAATAACAATAATAGGCCTAGTAATAATCATAATAATTAATAGAGATACTACTACTACTACTAATAATAATAACAAAATGCTTGAACTAAATCACTACGTTTCGTTATTATGATGTGCGTTGAACTTTTCTGTTGTATTGCCAGATATACTACGTTATTGGTAGTATATTAGTAGTAATATATTGATAAATGTATTAGATAATGTATTAGTAGATTATTTTCATGTATGAATCATATGATCTGTGATACATTTAACAGTGTCTAGGTTAAAGATTGAACATTACTGTTGATGACAATACGTATCGATAGTTAAAAGTTTTGACGAGAGAGGCTCGATAAATCATTCATAAAACCTGTGGGTTTATCAGTGGCGCCCTCTCTGCGACCGCGTGACGTCAGATGATCAGTGACGTCATTGTCATCGAACTCTCTCATTGGTTGAACGGCTGGAGCAAATATGACGTCATTGCTCTTAGGTCTCACGCGATATTTATGTTTTACATCACGAGTGACGTCATGCCGCCTTTTAATCACGTGATCATCATATGGCTGTAGAGCTAAGTAATGGTCAAGGTCACTGATACGTGCTGAGCGTGGATTGGCTAATGCTTCCTGTCGCCATTCACTGCCCTTACTCGTGACTGTCACATTATTGGTCAGATTGGGAGCTGTAACTCCGCCCCGTCGCCAGTCCTCATCTCGATTCGCTATCTTAAATGTTTTAACCCCGCCCCTTCTTTGATTGACAGATTTGGAATCCGATCTGACTGGTGGAGTAGAAAGAGAAGTGAGATCATTGTATGACTGTGAGTGAGTGGGCGGGGCCTGCGTGAGAAGGGAGTGGTGATGTGACAGGTAGGCGGGGTTTAGAGGCGGGACCACTGAGGCAGTGGTGTGAGTGGGAGAGGTGGAGGCAGTGGCGGGGTTGTCGTAGTCATCTACACATACACACATATACATATACACAATTGCACATATTTAGACGTACTTGCACATACTTACACATACTTATCATAATTATATACGTGTAAACACTTATACACATGACTATACATATATTCACATACATACACATACATAGATACATAGATACAAATGCATATACATATATACACATGTAAACAAATACATATACATACACATACGTACACATACATACAAATACAAATACATACTGTACATAAACATACATACAAATATATACAAATACATACAAATACATACACAAACATATACATATATAAAAATTGTGTCTAAAATCTCATCTCACAGTGACTGATCGTTTCTTATAACGTCTCAACTTTTAATTTTCGCGTGTCAGTAACAAAATCATTGCAACTATTAGTTGTATGATTTAAGTACTAATTTAGGCAGTCTCTTTATTTATTTATTTACTTATTTATTTATTCTGCATATATAGCACCCAAACAGGTTGTTAATAGTATGATTCAATTAGCCACTTACCGTAATTATCATCCCACTCTGTGTCGTCATCACTTTCATCATATAAATCAGATGGAGGTCGATCGACCACGCCTCCACCTCCTGACCTAGATCCTGATATCAAGTTTCTATCTGACCTTGACCTGATAACTTTATCGTTAGCCTCTGCCCTTGACCTTGAAGTTAAATCTCTCTCCGACCTAGCCCTAGTTACCACGTCTCCGTGTGTGGAAAACCCCAGCACGGGATTTCCAAGGGTAGCATTAAAAGTCGCAGGTGTTGGTAGCACTGAGCGAGTCTAAACATATCAGCATAGGAGCCATCAAATAGTATTCTTTCTCTCAATAGTTATTTTACTAATTCATGTCTATTTAATTCATGTCTACTTAATTAACGCTTAATTACAAAATAAAGGATTTCATCAAATAAATTTGCTTTAATTGTTGAGATAAAAGAAATTTTCTAAGGAATCAGAATTGATATAACAGCATAAGAGCAACGGAATAAAGCCAAGGTTGTATCAGTATCTACGGCATCATCTTCCCAGTTTAACAAATGTCAGAATTCAAAAAAATTGCACATCAATTTCTGGAGCCTAGGTACTCACCAACCGAATGCCCTTTCTGACATTTGTTAAAATAAAAAGTTAAAATAAACTTATATAGTGCAGTTAACGTTCATCACATTAGATTCTCTGTTTACACTTACACGCGTACCAGACTTTCTCTCCTTTCTTCTCTCTCCCCCAGTGAACTCTACCAGTGAGGCCTTGGTGACACCAGCTCTTGTTGTTGTTGTTGTTGCTCCTATTGTTGTTGATGATGTCACTAATGTTGTTGTTGCTGCTGTTGCTCTACTGTTAGCTCTTCTCGGAGGCTTCACTATAACGCTGGACACATCGTTAGTTCCTGTACTTGAGTCCAACATAGGATCTAACACAATCCACACGAAACTTGAAGGTTGATGAACAAGAAATAAGACCCAAGGGAGAGTTTATGTTTATTTCAGAATCACAAGCAACTACAATATTGCATACAAGTTAAATGAGTCCACAGTAATATACAGCATGAATTCATAACAGACTAAATATTTCAGTCAAAAACATAACCAGCACAAAATTAATAATTTGTCTATTCCATCAGTAGTAGCAGTTCCATGTATTTGATCTGAAATAGAGGTTACCAAAGCATCCACTAGCGCCACCTAGTTGGTTACCTCAAAAATGGATCGTCCTAAGACATCATCATACCAGAACATCGTCAGACCCGGAGAGAGGCGAGGTGGGATCAGACAGGAAGTGGATTGAGCAGGTGCTGGGATATGGATTAGACGACTGTTTGGCTCGTGGCAAGATGTGTAGAGTTGTTTCTGATACTGACGAGATGTACGTTCAAATATGAGACTAACTCGACCCTGAGTGCGAGCGACCTAACATCTCTCCTTCATCATATATTGCTCGGGATCTTATTTATAAATTCTTATATTTATTTATTATAGCATTAACTATTCATTTATTTAAGTATAATTTATTGAAATATTAATTATTTATTTATTTCAATATAATATATCTATTCTAATAAAGCTCAACTAACCCTTGCTCTTCCTATTTCTCAGTCCATTGACCTCTCTGTATCTGAACTCCTCATAGGTTTCTTTGAACACGGGAAATCTACCAATGTACTGAAACACACCATGTGCACACACGTTACTCTGCTCCAGTGATTTATTTTGTTGGGTTAGGGTTAGGGTTAATTTATTTATTATATTAGAATATTAAGTGTATATAACTCAATATGAATTTCGTACACTTCTTGTTATTTATCTATTCACCAGGTGGTGCTAAAGTGACAGAATTTATTCCTATCAATCTCTTTATAATTCTCTTTCATTCTAGATCCAAGACATAGATCACAATACGGAGCTGTTGTAAAAGTTTTTGTACATTTAATTCCCAAGTCCTTCTGGAGTGCAACATCACATACAAAAATTTTTCAGCAACCAATTAAGTAAAGCTCCGAATTAATCTGTCCTAAGTCTTAGTAGATAAATCATCTTACACCAATACATACAACCAGTAATACCATTACATGTAGCATAAAGAGTTAGACAATGTTAGCTAACCTTGACAGAGAGGGTAATACTGGTAGACGATGATGATGTTAGTAATTGTATGACTTGTGAATGAGTCATGGTTCTGCAGTCTCTACCGTTAATCCTCAATATCTCATCTCCCTCCATTATACACTTCTTATCAGCCAGACTTCCTTTATCTACTCTATATAGACAACAACAGCTGTCGTTATCTACCCTACGTACATAGGTAAGACAAAATATTTGCTTTATCTACTCTAAATATAAATAGATGTAGCATAGAGAGGAAGAGTTCAATTTTATATATTTTATTATATCAAAGCAACCATACGTATTGTCGACAAAACGAGCAGTAGTTCAGTTTTTATAGTTTCATAGTTTTGTAGTTTTATAGTTTTATGGGGTTTAATTATATAATTCTATTGTTTTGTAGTTTTATAGTTTTATTGATTTTTAGTTTTATAGTTTTATATTTTCCAGTTTTCTACAGCTAACTTGGAAAAGGCTCACAGACGCCACAGCGTTACCAGCTCGCTAATTTCTTAATTTTGAGCAGAATTCTGAGAAGTTGATGCTGTCAAACCTCTTCAATGACAACCTCTAGGAGAAAATAAATACTTGGCAACGAGAAATATGGACAAGGTAAAACAGGCATACTTAGAGACGTATACACCAGTACCAAGCTCCACCCCTCCCCGCACATTAAAGCCCAAGGACCGCCCATCAAGTTGAAGTACAATTGTTCTTATTCTTCTTTCAGGCCCCGCCTCTCCTGTAGCCCCGCCTTCCGGCTCCTCCCCTGCAGCCGTGTCCATGGGTTCCACAGAACCTTTCTCCACGTCAAACCTAAGCCAATGATAGCAGCAGAGATAGGATGAGAGAGATGAGACGAGAGGAGATAACAAAAAATAATATGAGATGAAAAGAGAAGGAGAGATAAGATGCGAGGAGATGAGATAAGAGGAGTCTGAGATGCGAGGCTTAAACATAAACATAAGCTGTCAGCCCAAGCTGAAAGAGCAAACTTTGAAACACCATTAGCAGTCATTATTTTTAAAACGTATAGATTCTGATAATTTCCCTACTATTCTATTTTTAAAAGCTAACATTCAATTATTATTCTATTTCATAATTAAAATCGAATACTCACCACGTAGTTCTCTCCCTGGATGTTATAAAGTTTGGTATGACGCCCACTCGCCGCACGGCCATGTTTAGCTTCCCGCCCTCTAGCAGCAGCTTCCTGGCACTGGACAGAGCTATGGGTTCAAAGGTCACGTTGTTGACCTCCACAATCTGATCCCCCGCTCTTAGACCTGCCAGCTCTTAACGTAGAAACATCGACTATATCTCAATAGCTCAGTGTGTTAGTGCGTTAGGTAACGTTATAAACTATTAAGTAACTGCTTCTGAGGTCCTGGGATCACTTCCCGGATCAGAGAGTAAAATCTAGGACATTCACAGGACTGGTAACATGGATAATTGATTATCCTGCCTAATGGTTACTTAAACATGTAGTATTAAAAGTGATAGATACCATCACAACATTTGAATGTGTGTAAAAATTTGATACGAGGTTGACTGTAACCTCACACTCAACTGAGCAATGAAACGAGAGGTTAGACCTTCAACAGCTGCGCAGTTTCCTTATCGAGTCGCTAATTTGAGATAAAATAAAGTTTTGTGAATTTTATTTATTTCTCTAGTTGCATTAGCGATTTATATTTATTACACGCTATGTTACGAAACTTATTATAAGTATTTCCTTTAAGTATTTACCTTTAATTACCTTTTCCTTTAATTATTTATGTCCCTTTAAATTGTTAATAATTATTAACATTTAAAATGCAAGTTAACTCGTTTGAAGCGTTGACTTTATATTTACTATTTAAGATACTCAGTCTAACACAACGACCTGTGGTGCATACAATACATTTGCTACGAGCAGGAATACCTGCCTTGGAGCCCCGCTCTACCTTGCTCACGTAGATACCCATACCACCAGTGTCCGAGCCTCCGCACACACTGAAGTCCAGAGACGTCCCTGACAATCTGCTCAGGGTCAGAATCTCGGCCTGCCCTCTCGAGTCAGTGGCAGGGGCTAGTGTGTGAGTAGGAGGGGCATCGCTTCTGGTAGCCCCTATAATACAATATAATTAGTCATTAGATATGTGCTAGTTATAGTGATTACTGCTAAAAGTGAAAACAATAAACATGATTGATTATATAAATATAAACAACCATTAACCAGCATGTCCCTATTTAGTCACAAGATATGTTCTAGGTCCCAGGCACTCACGGTATGTCTTCAAGCTGCAGATATAGCGTTCAATGTAGCTGAAATCAGCTCAGATGCCGAGCGACATCTCGTTCATAGTATGCAAAAGCGACTTTCGGCGACGATATCGTTCTGATTGAAGGTTGATAGGATTTCACATTATCGTGCTAAACCTCATTAGTACCTTACCAGTGGCCCATACCTTGACGAATATAGAGAGAGCTATAGCTAGTTCATAATTAATATATAAATATTAGCTAGTTCAGAATTAATATATAGCTTTGAAATTGCATCTAAAAATGCGTTAGTTCTCGTTTAGTCGCCTCTTGTAGCACTCGCAAGGTTTTGACGTCTTCAGTGTTCTTGATAATTGAGTCACAAGATAGGACTTGCTCTTAGTCATGTTGATAGAACGCTAAGAGCCAGATAAATGATCGTTTATTAGGAAAGTTTTAAAGATTTTTCTAGAAACATGGGCACCTGCTGCACTAACACGTGATGATGCGAGAGGGCTCGATGTTGTCATGTGATCACCCGCCACTCTATTTATCTCTCTCTGTATCTCTCCACTCCCTGTACTTGTCTGCCTCACGTCCTTTGATTTCCAGGGATGAGCCATCAAGTGGTAGGGTACCAGGTGATCAAATCTAGACATACACACACATACGAGTGATAGGACATACACACATTCAAGTGATAGGGTACCAAGTGGTCAAATCTAGACATACATACACATACAAGTGATAGGACATACACACATACAAGTGGTAGGAGATACACACACAAGTGATAGGACATACGAGTGATAGGGAACCAGGTGGTCAAACCTAGACATGCTCAGAGAGAGAGAGAGTGAGAGACAGAGACAGAGACAGACAGAGAGAGACAGAGATAGAAATATAGATAGAGTCAGAGACAGATATAAAAAGAGCAAGTGAGACAAAAGAGAGACAGAGAGAGAGAAAGAGGGAGTAAGAGAGAGAAGTAGCAGCAAACTACGCACACACCTGGTTCTCTGATGATGAAGAATGAACTGCCTGAGATCTTTGAGGAGATCAAGCTTGGCGGGAGTGTCGAGGGCTGAGAGACACCTCGTGACGAGCATCTCTACCTCTGCCAGGGTTTCGTACTGGGCGAGCGCGGCGTAGATAAACTGTCGCTCAGCTGAGTTGAGCAGTAGCTCACATCTCTGCTCAAACTCTCGCAGTGTCGTAGCCTTGTACCGGTCCAGTGGGTGCTTGTGGTTCAACAGTGATGACATCTTGGATAGGCTTCAGGTGATTTATCTAATGATGATATCTTTCGATGTGTCAGATAAATCTTCAGTTGAACGTTTAATCCTGAGCATGTTAATTAGCGTTAATATATACTGTTTATTAGTGTTTAATTAGCGCGATTAAATGAGTCTACCTATTATAGGCTTACTTATAGGCCTACTTGATTGATGAACAGAGGTTACTGCGGCCTAAAGATCTAGTCCTAGTCAGCATCACTCGCCCTGTGGTTCAAATCACAGCTCGCCGTGCTTCACAATCACCACTAGAATACAAAACAGACTCTAAACTTTTTAGAGTGTAGATATTAAATTTAATGTAATTGTTAATTAGCTCACTATTACTATTGAACTCTTTCTGTGACGTGGTCTCGAAGACCGATTTCGTCCATGACAATGCTATAAAGTTTTCGTTGTTAATACCAATAAATAATAATAAACGTGCTGTGTTGCTATCAGTCGTGTTCAGAGTAACGTATAGCACTCGGTCTATGACATGAGCAACGATAGAACATCTGTTGTAGGTTGCTGAGGCTACAGGGCTGCTATTGATCCTAGTGGGGCAGGCCCCGCGGTCATAGGCTGGGCCGCTATTGATCCTAGTGGGGCAGGGCCCGCGTGTACGAGGCCTCTAGCCGAGCTCTGTCAACACAAGAGTGTGGATACGGGATGTCTGCACTAAGCGTGAAGTGTGAGTAATGTTAGGCGATCGCCTACCTGGGTGTAGCTGCTTAGAGTAGGGTTTAATCGATATATAACGTAAATATAAGTTAAGATCTGCTGAGCCTTTAGGCCACTGACTGGAGCCAGTGGCGATGGCTGTAAGATACTCGACAGCGGATCGGTATCTGCGGGGTTCAAATCCTGGATTCGCCCGTAACTGACATCGCTTTCGAGTGAGGAAACTGACGTTAGCATTAGCATTACCAGCTTTTACTTGTAACGTAGTGTAACTGTTAGAAGTCGGGTTAGTCAGTATATAACGTGAATATGAGTTAAGAGCTGCAGAGTGTTTGAGACTATAGGCACACGTGTGTCACTCTTGTTCCTATTCCTACTTGTGAGACTTACACCGCAAACGACAAACTGTTGTTTTGCTTAGGTGGAACAAATTTCATTATTTCCTCCTCTTTCAGTAATTAATTAGGCTTCTACAATGCTCTAAACCTCGCCCCAGGTTACTACAATGCTCTAGCTACTAATCTCATACTACTCGTCTAGGACATATGTAATTTATGTAATAACTTGTTGTCAGTAGCTCTCGGTCAATATGGTCTGACGGTTTGGTTAATTATGTGACATATCGATGCCGCATTTGGACCTCGGAATAATAAGAGTTGCTCTTTTGAAACTTTATGTCTCACCAGTCACGGATTATGCTTTTGGGATACAAAACTGACGTTAAACGTGCCATAAACTCAACAGTCCCGAACACTCTACACGTGTCGAGTGCGCGGAAGTCAAACACCAAGTCCAACCTTTGAACTTGATAGGCCTAGAGCCTATGGTTTCTCTCATACACATCATACATATGCCAATGTTACGCGTTCCTTCCTTTATCATTGGTTGAACCAGATTATTAATTTATTAATTCTATTAAATTTAGAGATGTTTTTAGTCTTGTTTATGCTTCACATTTACATATATGGCTATTTCTTCACGTTGCATACTTCTCTCTTCGCACTTCTATACTTCTTACTTCACGTTTACATGCTTACACTCTTCTTCATTAACGCTTGAAACGTGAAACGGACGATAAATTCTACATAATTCATTGAATATAAGAATAGAAAAGAAGACAAATGCATAACATAGCGACGTATCTATACAGAGTTAACAGTTTCGAGTACGAACTGTTGACATACAGGTTCAGTGTATTACAAAGAGGTAGAGAGAGACAAACAAGTAGACCTGCAGTATACAAGTATTTACAATATATACAAATAACTACTTAAATTGATATCATATTCTCTGCTTCCCATGATTTATGGCTTGTAATAGATGAATAAGATATTGTAACAGATGAAATATAGCTTGTAATAGATGACGTATGACTTGTAACAGAAGAAGAAGATCTATAACTTGTAATAGAGATGAAGTATAACTTGTAAACGATGAAGTATGTATGTCTTATAATAGATGAATTACAACTTGTAATAGATAAATATAACTTGTAATACATGTAGATGAATTACAACTTGTAATAGATAAAATATAACTTGTAATACATGTAGATGAACTTGTAATAGATAAAATATAACTTGCAATACATGTAGATGAAGTATAACTTGTAATAGATGAAGTATAACTTGTAATATATGAAATATGACATGCAATAGAGATGATATATAGTTTGTAATAGATGAAGTATAGCTTCTACTACTATAGACCACGCCCCTACAATATACCACGCCCATACTATAAACCACGCCCCTACTATATACCACGCCCATGCCATAGACCATGCCCTTACTATAGACCACGCCCCTGCTATAGACCACGCCCCTATTGTCTCAGCTCCAGTGGCCACGCCTCTCTCGCCTCTCTGAGTCACTGAGTGGGATCTTTATAAACCCGAAATAGTCCGAGCGAAATTTAGTTTTACAGCGAGATTTTCTGAGCGGGGGGTGAGAGGGACTTGAGGAGACGAGGGGTCGGCCACCCCTCGTGAAGCCCAGGTACCAGTGAGCGTCCAGGGCTGAGCGGTAGTGAAACAAAATGCTCCCGTCATCCATGATAACCACGAGCTCTGTCAGACTACACATCCTGCGTGAGAACCGCTTCTGTAAATAGGCGACACATAGTCCGTTAATTGCAGTATTTGTCTCAAATAGTCCGCAATATATTTATTTGCACAAAAGATAAATAGCGAGAGAAAGAGGGCAGAAAGAACAGCCGATAACCGCATTCAAGTGTTAAGAGGCGCATTGCAGGCGTAGTGTTAAGCGTTGAAGGGTACTATTTGATGTATAAGAGGATGTTTATGAGAAATAAATTTGTTAGAATTCAAATGGAACCATAAATATGTGGCACCCGTAAAACGTTTCATGATGGTATCACTGCAGAGCACACGTACATAATGTGATACAGAGACTATTTGTAACATGCTGAGAGTCACTGGAAAAATCACTCCAGTTGTTGTAAACTACACTCTGATGCAACGCTTTTGATAAAAGTCATGGTAACACTGTAATCTAGTGCATTTTTATGATAAATTAGTGGTAACACTTTAATTTAGTTTAGTTTTATGATAAAGTCACGGTAACACTCTAATCTAGTGTAGTTTTATGATAAAGTCGTGGTGACACTTTAGTCTAATTAGTTTTTATGATAAAGTCGTGTTAACAATCTAATCTAGTGAAGTTTTATAATAAAAGAAATGACGTCTGACAAACCTTACCTTATGAAATGTTTTGTACTTTGCCATTTAAAACTGAGTCAGAAATGATTAAAAATATCTGATTTCTTTAATATCTTGTCCAATTACATCTAAACAAATTTACACATTTAACTGTGCAGACATTATACGGTAAAATTTTTATAGAGAAAAGTTCTGTAGTCGATTCCCCTGACAAACAATTAGACGTCACACAAGCTCTGTAGAGTCTGTGATAAATGTCAAACGTCGATACGTCGATATAAATAATTATAAAATAAAGAAACTCTGCAAACTCTTCTCTAGACCATATTGGTACTGGAGGTCCGTCTATCTAGGGTCTAACACTATATCTGGTTGATCCAGTAGGCACCTTACTGTAGATAGAGAGACAGACACATAGACAGTCAGACAGACAGACAGAGAGACAGACATACACAGAGACAGACAGAGAGGCAGACCGACGGTTGGAGAGAGACAGAGACAGATAGGGAGAGACAAATAGACTAAGGTCTTTCCCGCGCTTGTAGGTTTCTTAATATTTTGACAATGTCTATCATTATTAAGTATTCGATAATCTATTTGAGAAATTTTATACGATTAGTATTTAGAATTAATTATTAGTACTAGTAATTATACGTGTGCATGCATATGTCAATGTTTAATTGGATGGAATGTTTGTGCGAATGTACGGGTAAATGTATGTGTAGATGTTTGTCTGGTGGAGGTAAAATGTTCTAGAAATGACTTGATTGCGAGACAACCCTGCACAGAACTGTTCGTTTGATATTTAGATAAATCTCAAACCTGGTTCCTACATCCAGCACTCCTTGTTTAGATAATTAATCTAATTAGTCTCTCTCTCTCTCTCTCTCTCTCTCTCTCTCTCTCTCTCTCTCTCTCTCTCTCTCTCTCTCTCTCTACCTACCTACCTATATGACGTCATTCTGTCCAGGGTTACTATGACTAATATATGATCATTACGGAGAATGGAGACAGATGAATATATATATACATACTGTGTGTATATATATATATATATATATATATATATATATATATATATATATATATATATATATATATATATATATATATATTCTGTAGAATTATATAGCCAAGCTTGCAAATAACTCAGCCGATCATACGTTTACTATAAAATAGCTGATAGTCCAATTCGAGATTTTTTGGTTTAATTAAATGCTAAGAAGTAAGACACAGTGCTACCAACTCGAGGTTTTGGTTTTCCTTTCTTCGAGAAGCAGAGATATTGATTAGTGTTGTTGTCCATCAACTTGAACACGCCCATACCTATAGACACTATTCTGATGTGAGCTGTCAATCAATCAGATAAAACTTTAGGTTTTTCTCTTATGTAAGTTTAACATAATAGCGAGATGTTAAATATAGGCCAAAAGCGATTGAAAAAGAGGTTGAGTGATTGATTGATCGATTGATGAATTAATAATTTTAGAGAATAACCGTTTAACTGATTGGTTGGTCGGTTGGTTGCTTCAGTGATTGGTTGATTGATTGACTGATTGATTGATTGGTAGACTGGTTGATTGACTGATTGATTGCTGATTGATTGACTGATTGGTTGACTGATTGATTGAATGATTATTGGCTGTTTGTTTGATTGATTGATTGTCAGATTGATATATTAATTGATTGTCTGATTGATTGATTGTTGATTAATTGACTGACTAATTGATTGATTGATCTACTCACTATTAGCCTGATGTTCTCTGGTGGACCTGACACCCCCCATTCCACCTACATATAACCACCCACCCGAGCACTGGTTTAATTAATTGATTGTCTGATTGATTGATTGTTGATTAATTGACTGACTAATTGATTGATTGATCTACTCACTATTAGCCTGATGTTCTCTGGTGGACCTGACACCCCCCATTCCACCTACATATAACCACCCACCCGAGCACTGGTTTAACCACCCACCCGAGCACTGGTGGTGCAGCATTACCACAGATGTCCTGCTGTCTGTATCTCTCTTTGTCTTCCTCGCCCTCTCTGCTTGTCTGTGTCTAATCCTGTGTGTCCCTGCCAGTCTCTCAGAGTTTCTTTCTCCTGCTGATCTCAGCAAAGAGTTTGACAAGGTAGGACTACTGGTGGAACTGCTGGTGAGATAGCTGGTGAGATAGCTGGTGGAGCTGCTGGTGGAGCTGCTGGTGGAGCTGTTGGTGGAGCTGCTGGTGGAGCTATTGGTGGAGCTTGTGTTGCTGATACAGTTGCTGCCATTTACAATGACTCTACTTAACAGCTGCTGCTCTACAGCTGTCCTAGCTAACAGCTGCTGCTGTACTGCTGTCCTAGCTAACAGATGCTGCTCTACTGCTGTCCTAGCTAACAGCTGCTGCTCTACTGCTGTCCTAGCTAACAGCTGCTGCTCTACAGCTGTCCTAGCTAACAGCTGCTGCTCTACAGCTGTCCTTGCTAACAGCTGCTGCTCTACAGCTGTCCTAGCTAACAGCTGCTGCTCTACAGCTGTCCTAGCTAACAGCTGCTGCTCTACAGCTGTCCTAGCTAACAGCTGCTGCTCTACAGCTGTCCTAGCTAACAGCTGTTGCTCTACTGCTCTCCTAGCTAACAGCTGTTGCTCTACTGCTCTCCTAGCTAACAGCTGCTGCAGCTGCTGATAGGTAATGATGAAGTTGGGCAGACTCTCAGCTTTCTGTACATCATTAGACACATAGACATACATAGAGACATACATAAACATATATTTACACATATATATAGACATAGGCCCTACATAGACATACATTTACATATATAGGGCCTACATATAAAAAGCTAAAAAATCTAATGTTAACGTCAGTTTCCTCACTGGAACGCAATATCAGCGACGCGCTAGCCTAGGATTTGAACTTCGCACATACTGATCCGCAGTCGAATATCTTACCGACATACATGTAGACATAGAGACATAATAATCAACTGTATCCATACTAGTGATTCAAGAACAACAACAACAACAAGAGGAACTATAACAACAACAACGACAACAACGACTTGAATTGAAAACCTCAAACAACTAACAGACTCAATATTAAAATATTCTGCTATGACAAAACTCAATCAATATTTCAGTTATAAATTTCTACGTAACAAGTTTATAGATTCAACGGATCAATAGGGTAAAGCTAAGCGTGCTACATATAGTTCATTAACTGAGTTTAGTTGATTTTTACTACAAAGTTAACACCACAATCTTAAGTTATCTCCCTGTTTATAGATCAGTGATAGAGTCAACCTGTGCTTTCAATTAGGACACCAGAACATCGAGTCATTTACTATCATTCATCCTAGTCATTAACCTGATTTATTGATTGATTGATTGATTGGTTCATTGATTGAGAGATTGATTGATAAATTTATTTATTTATTTATTTGTTATTTATTTATTTATTTATTTATTAACATATACAAATATCAAATTAAGTGGAATAGCCCGCGCTTTGCAAATGAAGAATTGACCAGGCGTACGTGTCGTAAGGAGCGAACGAGCAAGAACTGAAGAAGGCAAATGATGGATTGGTGTTATGTAAAGGAGGTTCTGTTTATAATCAAGACTATTTCAATTTATCCAATAACCTTCTCCCAGGGTACAGGGAGAAGGTGTGGTGAAGGTATGTACATGCTTAAAATTTGAATTGGTGATTAGATAAAAATGTAAAGAAATGTGCAGAAAACTATTGTTAAATTATTTAGTAAGATAGATTATTATTCTCCTATACATGAGAGTGAGAGAGAGAGATAGATATAGAGAGAGAGAGAGAGCGAGAGAGAGAGAGAGCGAGAGAGAGAGAGCGCAGCTGGGGGTATTGTTCTACTAACAAGACGTTCTGTGATACGGATTGTTGTATATTACATGTATTATCAATAACCTGTGACTTTGTTAAAACGACTCTACAACATTGAGTACTTCCTCTCTCTATCTCTCTCTCTCTCTCTCTCTCTCTCTCTCTCACTCTCTCTTATATATATATATATATATATATATATATATATATATATACATATATGAGTGTGTGTGTGTACAATGTGTGTGTGTGTGTATGTGTGTGTGATTTTACACTCGATCGCTGACATGTTATAATTCGATAATTAATAAATGGGAGAGTCAACACTTGACGCACTGCTCAGAGCTTAGCGACTGGTGAGAAGCTCTGTTCCTTAAATATGAGCATAAGAGAGATAGAGCGAGATAAAGAGAGATAGAGAGAGAGAGGGGGGGGGAAGGGAAAAAGACATAAAGAGTGAGAGGGAGAGAGAAAACAATAGATAAAGAGATAGAAGGGGGGGAGAACGGAAGCAGAAATAAAGCTGTGCATATCTGTTGTATATTAGGAAGTGTTTTCACGATGCATGGAATCTAATGAATGTTTAACTGGATTACCAGACAATACATTAGTCTTTCACTCATCCTCTCTAAATCCATCAGCGACGAGCCAAACCTCTACTGAAGACACAGATAAGTCCCTGACATCGCCTTTAGCTGCGAGAAATTGGACGTAAAATTTCAGCTGAATGATTTGTAGACAGATTGACTGATTAATTGATATCTGGAATGGCTGATTGATTAATTGATTGATTAACTGATTGATTGATTGATTGACTGATTGATTGATTGTTTAAATGATTGATTGAGTGATTGATTAATTGATTGATTAATTGATTGATGATTGATGGAAGACTGTGGCTATTAGTTACCTCGTAGTGCAACATGACTGGACGTATAAACAGAGTGGCGAGTGTGATCAGTAGACAGCTGTGCAAACATACAATCACACATACATAGAGACATACAAACACACATACAAACAAATACTCACACTTACGTATACAATGGTTTGTGTTGAGGTTATCCGTATCAAAAACCCGCAGTGGTTTGTGATAAGTAGGCCTCTAGGCCTATCAGGTGATTGAGACGTTTAACAAGTTCTGCTCAATACGCTTCAATGTCTCCTCTAGACAACAGCGCTACCCCGTCCCGCAGTGGTACCACTGCAATTCACTGAGCGCTTGACAACCACAACAAGTGCCACCACTTCTAAAAACATACGCCGTGTCTACTCTGAGTGGTCAATGCACATCGATGTGTACACAACTGAGATATCACATCAGCCGATATAAAACACATACACATCACATAAACATCTAATATAAAATACATACACATCACATAAACATCTAATATAAAACACATACACATCACATAAACATCTAATATAAAATACATACACATCACATAAATATCTAATATAAAACACATACATGCGACATAAACAAGTGCATCTAATGTAAAACATATGCACGTAACATAAACGCGTAACATATCTAAAATTCAAATAGAGAATCAATCAATCAATTAATTAATTAGAATTTAACGTACGGTTCCTCGCCATTAGGCAACGTCAGGGACGTCACAAGTAGTTCACAATTCACGTGCCATCCGTTGTTTATTCTTAACTATTAATTGAGAATATAAAGTTTTAGATTAAAATCACAAAGTAGTTAATATCCATACAGGATTGACCCATACAGGATTGACCCATACAGGATTGACCCATACAGGATTGATCATACAGGATTGATCAATACAGGATTGACCCATACAGGATTGACCCGTACAGGATTGACCCATACAGGATTGATCATACAGGATTGATCAATATAGGATTGATCCATACAGGATTCAACCATACAGGATTGATCCATACAGGATTGATCCTGGTTGGACTGTTAACGTGGTATTTTCTCTAAGATTCTAGAAGTGGTAGAATTGGTAAGAGTGGTGTTTCTTCATGAGAACAAGAAGTGCTAGAGAACAAGAAGTGCAAGGAGTGCGTGTGACATATCTCAGAGTTTTTGTTAAATTCTGTGAATGAATTTACGTGTGGTGGAAGTTAAACGAAACACGGAACTGGAAAAGTTAAGCAGGAAGACGTGTGATGTTTAATGAAGGAAGAGTAAATAAGATCAGGTGATACAACAGACAGAAAGGCTGTTGTGTGATGTGTGGATGGAGTAGAGATCAGATATCATCAATGTTGATCTAATGCAGTAGCCACGAAGCTTTCTACAGGATTTCCTCAATCAGTTTCTGTGGAAATATGAGTCAAAGTTAAAAACAGACTCGCTGTTAACTGGAAGTAAACATAAGTTCGTGAGAAAGAAGCTGAAAGCAACTGATAGTTTTACTTCTAGGTGGGACAGTGGTTAGACAGATCGTCTGTTTATAGGAGTCTCGGGTGTGAATTCAACTCAGCCAATGGATAACGGTTGTCAATATAAAACGAGGAAGAAAAAAAAATGAAACTGGCGTCAAATCACCGGGAATAGCCCGTCTAGTGTCCGTGTAGGGCCCGGATACACTTGAAATGTTACCGTAGTTACAACAACAACAGAGAGTACCAGGTATATAAAAAATAATTGCCGTTATAGACGATTCTATAGGAGTCGAGGAAAGCATAGGAAAATCACCTGGGCACTCTACAAAACGTATTGTTAAAGACTACAGGACTCAACAAGCTCCTAATTTATCGAGAGTCGTTTTTGAATGTGATGACATTTTAGGGTTCATTCGTTTCCTTTGTTTATTATTTGTCATCTCAGGCAAATCCGATGAAATCAAAGAGAAGAACGTAAACTATTAAATGTTAAATAGAAATGGGCGGGGCCTCCTGGACCAAAATCTAGATTCGCAACTGCTCAGGATAAAAATAAAAACACAGAACTATATTTAATTGAACTGCCTCAGTGAGTACATATCGTACTAATGCCACATCAGTTGAAGTTTCTAGACCGGTACGTTGCAATCATGACAGGCTTGAGTGTGGAACCCCGCAAAGCAATTATTTAGTAAATCAATGTAAGATTTGATTATAAGGCTTATTTTAGTAATTAAGTTAATTATTTTATTGCGCTATAATTAAACCAAATGAAATGATTTCTAAGTAAGGCAATCGTAAACAGATGTAAATCTAAACATTTGCTCAAAAGCAATATGATAATGCCCGTCTGAATCGTATGTGTGACTTGCTGTACATGTACTGTATATTGTGCGCAGAACATTTTGCATATTTCAATAGAATGTATATGAACAGGCGCTATACTTTCTAAATATTTTATACTGATCTCGCTCTCTTTATATCTCTCTCTCCAACTATCTCTCTCTCTCTCTCTCTCTCTCTCTCTCTCTCTCTCTCTTGTGATCTTTAATCAGTCGAACTCGTGTGATACGTTGGCTCTGTTGATTCAGATTCTGCAAGAGACGTCCCTGACATGGTTTTATGGCGAGGAACCGGACGTTACATAACTGATTGATTGATCAATTGGTTCAGGGGAAGAGACTAGATATATTTGATATTACCTCCATCATTAAACTTAACAAAAATTACCACACTAATACTAACCCCATCCATAATCTAGACACTAACCCTAACCCAAACTCAACTCCAATCTTAACCCTAACCATTATCCCAACTCAACGCTAGTCCTAACCCTAACATTAACCCCACCTAACCCTAATCATAACTCTAACCCTAATCCTAACCAAACCCTAACCCCACCCTAACCCTAACCTTAACCCTAACCATATTCTCAAATCTAACCCTAAACTTAACCCTAACCCTATCATTAACCCCACTGTACCCCTAACCTTAACCCCAACCCTAACCCTAACCCCTCCGCAACATTAATCTTAAACCCTAAACCTAATCCTAAACCCACCGCAACCCTAATCTTAACCATAACCCTAACCCTAATCGTAATCCTAACCCTAATCAAAACTCTAACCCTATAATTAATCCCATCGCAACCCTAATCTTAAACCTAAAACGTACAACACCGCAACCCTAATCTTAACCCTAACCGTAACCCCAATCCCAACCTCACCCCTAATCCTAACCCTAAACTTAACACCACCCCAACCAAAACCCTAACTCTGACCCTAACCGTAATCTTAATCCTAACCCTAAACTTAACTCTAATCCTATCATTAACCCCACCGCAACCCTAATTTTAACCCTAACCCTAACCCCACCGCAACCCTAATCTTAAACCCTAACCTTAACCCTAACCCCACCACAACCCTAATCTTAACCCTAACCCTAACCGTAATCTTAATCCTAACCCTAATCTAAATCCTAACCCTATCACTAACCTCATCGCAAACATAATCTTAACCGTAACCCTAACCCTAACCCTACCCTAATCTTAACCATAACCCTAACCCCACCCAGAACTACGACAACAACAAGACTTACGCGCAGCTGAGAGCGTTCATTACGTCATGATGAAGATTGATTGATCGCTGCTGTCCTCCTCATGCAGGCTCTACAACACGGGCGTTAAACGATTTCCTTGTTGTGGTTGTCAACCAATGAGATATAATCAACTGTTTGCTCTAGACTTATTCTTGTTCTTATAATCCTTGAGAAGCCCGCGTGATCTTTATTTCACGAAGTACAGAGCAACAAGACTGGATGTCTCTCACAAATCCTCCAACTCTTTGAGAGTAGCACAAGCCGTGTGCAGGCTTACCTCTCTCTCTCTCTCTCTCTCTCTCTCTCTCTCTCTATCTATCTATCTCTCTATCTATCTATCTATATCTCTGTCTCTCTCTGTCTCTGTGTCTCTCTCACTCTATCTATATATATCTCTCTCTCTGTCTCTAACTCTCTCTCTCTCTCTCTCTCTCTCTCTCTCTCTCTCTATCTATCTCTATCTCTCTCTCTCTCTCTCTCTCTCACTTTCCGCCTCTTTTCAATGCTGAAGTAATGTAAAATTAAAGCTTTGCGGTTGTTGTAGCAATTGTTCTATCACAGAGTCAGAGCAGCTACAAGAACAAATACCAATAATAAGCAACATTTGTAAACAACTAAAATAAATTTATGACGATTATGCGCCGGCTTTGAGTGAGACTAAATGGAATAAAAATGGAAAATGGAATAAAAATGGAAAAGTACCTCAGATAGCTTTAATTATAAAGATACGGGCTCATGTTGTCAATGTGTCTATTACAGTATAGCGGTTGTAAGAGAGAGATCATATTCAAGTAGTCGAGATAGGCCTGTAACTGACTGGATACTTCATTATCTACATATATATATAGGCCTAACAATATACTGCCTATAGGAATGTAGGCATTGAACCTGCTTGTGGCAGATACAAGATGAATAGGTTAAGAGAGAAAAGAGGAAGATGATGTAAAGACCATTGAGTGACGGTCAGCTACTGCTAAACATCTCTGAATTCTCACTACATTTAAATTATTTCAATCTACATTTAGAACTATGTGCCATGGACTTCATAAGGTCCACTTATATCACGGCTCTTGTTTAATTTTGTAATATTATTCTGTTACTAACAGATAAATCACTCACTGACCCATTGCACTCAATGAGTTAAATATGTTCCCTTTCAATTGTTATCATGTTAATTAATTAATCAAAATTAACCACGACAGTATCTTATCTGATCTCTATAGTCATAGATAAGGTTCTAGGAAGGTTGTAGCATGAGATGTTATCAAGAAATATTCCATTGCCCTTGATTGCTGAGTTAAACTAGATTATAGTAAATTCCAATACTAGCTTTAACTAGATATCATGTTTTATTTCTCTATTACAAGATAACTATTTACATGCGGAGATATACATGTATACGAGAGCCATGCCAGCAAATGTTAGGTGACATTGATTGTGTTGTTAAATAAATAAGATTACACAGATTGGAATGTATACATTGCCACACCCTGTAGTATAGATCACCCTACCATGAACAATTGCTATTAGGTTTACTATATTAATCAAGTAAATTATTAATTAAATGTTTAATATTTCCTGTAAGTTTGTAAATTTTAATTATCTTATAAGTACATATTTGAACCCATAGCCTTTGACACCCTGGGACCTATGAATTCTGCAGGCACAGACTTCCTTGATGTGATAGGTAAGAGGACTTCTGCCGTTACTGGATATCTACGTGAGAAATCTTTTCTGTGGCAACGTTTGTCAATGGCTCTGCAGCGATACAATGCAGTTTGTTTCCGTGGTATTTTTGGTGACACGGCATTTCGGAGTGGAGAGAAAGATTTTAAATAAATAAAAAACCCAATCCCTTTCTTAGGCGTTTAAAAAGAAAAAATATATAATAATAGTAAAATAATAATAACAATAATAATAATAATAATAATAAATATTAAATAATAACAATAAAATAATAATAATAATAATAATGTAGTTTTTTAAATATTAAATGTTCAGAGTAATTACTAACAAAATCTGACATAGTATAGTAACTTGTAAAATTATCTTTAGATGAGAAATGGTTCAAATTTTGCAAGAGAGTTGAAAAAATTGAAAAAATTTTGTAACGATTTCATTTAGATTGTAATTGAACATTTAATGTATTTAGTGATATTAGAATACTTCTTCCATACTATAGAAACCATGCCTTAGTTACTTCTTCAGAATAACTGAAATTCAGTAAAGTAACATAGTGATTCGTTTCTGATCCTACCAATAGAGGTGAAGATCAGTTATTAAACTTCAACGATGCACTTTTAATCCATATTTCCATTCATATACGCGTATTAGGAAGCTATACACATACATGTACATGTACATGTTGAAACCACATCCAGTCTACGCCATTTAACTAATAAATTAATAACTTTAAAGGAATAATTAGTTAATAAATGGCTGTATTTACTAGGGAGATAATTTTTTAAACCTCAACAGACGCGTAAGCCATTGATTAGTTACAAACGAGCATTTAAATATTAGTCACATATTATTAAATTTATATATTATTATTAAAATATTAGTCCTAATGAACGTAAACACAGCTAAACTGAGCCTGTGTGTTATGAAACAAGCGCTCATAAGCGAGTGCAGAAGATTTGTTATTCAGGAACTGATTGTGTTCAAGTGTTGACTCTATAAAATCTTTATCTACACTAAACAGCCGCTAAACTTTTCTTAGGCCTGGGAATATCACGCAGTCGAGTCTTCAATTGCAGTAGAATTTCTCAAATTCTAACATCTTCATTGAAAACCAAAAGCTGAAATTTTTTGTAAGTAGAGACAAAGTACATGAAATGGACACTAAAGTTCTTTGGAAGAAGCGACAGTCTTTTAATGTGTTTAGTGTCATCTGGAGCCAGTGGCGAAGTCGGTAATTTACTCGACCATGGATCAGTATGTGCGTGGTTAAAATCCTGGGCTCACCCGTCACTGACATCGCTTCCGGGTGAGGAAACTTATAGACGCTGCCTATGTTAACACTAACATATAGACGCTGCCTATGTTAACACTAACAGTTAGACGCTGCCTATGTTAACACTAACAAACGCTGCCTATGTTAACGCTGATCAAGGCCTATCAAAGATAAGCAGAGGTTGTTCTGATCTGATACACTGAGAGAGATAAACTATAACCTCTCAAACACAGCCTATAATAACAGTGCTCTGGTCAAACAATACTAAGTGTGGGGGACGTGAGGTAGAATGGTTTTAGGGTTTTATGGAACTAAAGTTGATCAAACTCTTTATGTGCCATGAAATCTAAAGGTCAACAGGGTTTACCGTTGATGTACAAAGCTTCTGCTAAAGTTACTGTTTTGGTCGACCAGTGTTGTTCAAAGTTTTAATAGATATCACATACACGACTACTCGCTGCAAGGAGCCACATTCATAGTTGATGAATATGAAATACTCGCAAGATTGCTCCACAACACGATAAAGCCCTGTCAGTAATATTATAATTAGTTTATTTGCTACTCGCCAGATGTCACAGCCTAACAAACAATCCACTCTTCACGAAATTCTGCTAGGCATTGTTGCTGATTCGTGACACAGTGCTTATGAGCGGTCAGCCAAATTAGGAAATGACATCAGACTTTTTATTAATGTCACCGAGTGCAGGGATTCATTAAAGACTGCACTAGTAAGCTATTTTAGGAAGTATTCTGTATGCATGTGTGTGGTTCTGTGTGTGTATGTGTGGTTCCTTACGTGTGTGTGTGTATTTGAATGCCTTAATAGCGACGTGGTAACGTCATGAAATTTTAAATGACAGATCCTGAGATGAATTGAACTCTCGTGGGTTCGAATCCCAGCCGCGCTGATCTGGGAGTAAAGTCTCGGATGCTTGTGACAGACCTTCTAGTTAACTTTAAGATATACATTTCTACACTATCCTCGTTATTTGATTTGTAGACGAGATTTAAATAGAGTTTAGAGTGCAGACACTCAGAGATAGCACGAGAGATGCACACAAAGTATAAATGTGCTTGTGAGTGAATATATTGTTTGGTGAGGATGTTAGGTAAACTGTCGGTGTGGAAGTTGTACTGTGAAGTTACAATACTTAAATTCTCTCAATCAAGATTTAGCTGATCGCGTGATCACATAAATTATTTTCATTACTACACATAACCATGAAGTTACGTTATCATGACCACATATTACATTGCCCACATTGACCCCATGTTATTATGAGACCATGATATAATTTAGCATCGTGTTATGTTATATTGCCAACATGTTATCATCGCTATATGTTATTGGTACGATATGTTATCACATAATTTATAGTTAACAGATAACGTCAGTTTGTTACAAATAGAACGTCTGATATATAGGGCGGAGATTGTGACTCTATTATTGACGTCATTAACAGCTGGATACTTATGAGGTTGGAACCTGTGATGTTAGCGATACGTCATAAACTAGCTTGCTATTAGTGTGGACGGGCTTGTGATGCTAGTGACGTCTCAGGTTCCTCAGTTTGCGGAGACGACGACGCCTAGTCCTGTGCACCGAGCGAGCCACTGAGCGGAGGCCGGCGATCATCTCTCTGCAGGTAGGGAGAATCTGCTGGGCGGGGAGCGAGAAGCCGTAGTCCCCCGTGTCCCTCAGCTCCACCGTGAACGAGTACTTGATCCCAGCCACACCCTTAGCCCAGTCGTCTGAACCCCCTGAAGCTGCGTCTATAGCAATCAATACATTGATCAATCAATTAACCTGTTGATCTATCAGACGATAAATCAATAAAAATTTACTAATTGTTATATACATCTGTAAATAGCAATAACCTTATTGACTCTCAATTAATGAATCAATGCGAACATGTAGATAAACAGTATGCGTAGAGTACAGCTAAGTGCAGCAGTGAAAACACTGCGGCGTACACAATGCGGCGTACACACTGTAGCGTACACACTAGTGTGTGTTTCAGTTTGTACGCGTCTAATTCTAATACTCTCTATAAGAAAATATAAGAGCGACGTAGGCACATCAGCACAGGGCACTCTTATTTACTGCCCGTCTCTCTCCATGTGTTCGTCTCGTTGTAAAAATTGAAACTTGATTTCAATGTAGGGTTAACAAGTTATTAGACAAAACTCATTGACGATACACGCCAAATGATTCATTGTTTGATTGGTTGATTGATTGAATGATTGATTGAATGAATGAATTATTTATAATTCTCACAGAGCAATCTTCCTGCTGATCCGTATTCATAATCTTTTTGGTTGATTTTCTTCATATCTATGGTCGCTTGTTTAGCCACGCCTATCTGCACCATGAGATGTAAACAACAAACATGGCGTCAGTCACAGGGCGATGTTACAGATAATAACAATTCCTAACCCTTCACTTTCTATATCTGCATAGAAGATACAGCATGTGAAGGGTATATCTACATTATATAGCCAACAATCCGACACAATTTTTTCCTGTATTAGAAGTTGATGTGATTATGAATGACTTGTAGAAAAAAATTCAATAATCTTGAAGATTCATACGCTTCTACATGTAACAAGCTCGCTTAACCTAGTAGCTGTATCAAGAGAATTACAAAATAAAATAAATAAATACAAAAAATAAATGCATAAATTAAATAGAATAAATATGTAAACAAGATAAGTTTCAAACATGATACTAGACGATTATAATAAATCGTCGCTCAAAAAATGTGTACAAATATTATACAATATACATGTACGAAACCTTTCGCTTATTTAAATTAAAAAACTGGTAGTTAGAAAAAGAGAGTCATTATCGCAGCATATCTGCAGAGCCATTAACAACAACAACAACGACACTAACAAGTTCGTTGAAGTCAGGAGGGACCGCACTGGAGTAGCCCCAGGATGTGAGGAAGTACTGCCCATAGCTGTGGAGACTGATGTAGAGCGGCACGTTGTCCTCCCGGGTGACGTTCAGCAGGTACTCGCTCATAGTTCTCGTCTCCACCTCACTGAACGCTGAGGCGCCTCTGTAGCTCTCTGAACATGGGTTCTTACTGGCTCCCAAACCTTCAGCAGCAACAACAACAACATGGGTTCTTACTGACCTTCAGCAACAACAACAACAACATCGGTTCTTACTGACCCACTGTGTTCACAAGATAAAAGGCAGATATTATCCAATTAACCGTTCTGCACATTGGTTTTACTATCCATGAAGTAGAAGAGCACAACCTACCTCCCCACTTGTAGCCGAAGTTTCTGTTGGGGTCGGCCCCTACACACGTCGTCTGACTATTCGGCGACCTCGTCTTGCGCCACATCCGATCCTGTCACACATCATCCATGATGACATCATGCATGATACCTTCATCCATGATGACATCATCCATGATGACATCACCCATGATGACATCATCCATGATGACGTCATGCACGATGACATCATTCGTATGACATCATCAATTCACATATACAAGCACTGAAACCCACACACACACACACACACACACACACACACACACACACACACACACACACATATATATATATATATATATATATATATATATATATATATATATATACTAGAACTTTCATACAGAGAAGTGATAAGTGCCTAGTAATAACTGATAAATGATACGTAATGTGTAAATAAGTGAAAATTGATAAATACTAATTAACACAAAACTAGGAACTGATAACTGATGTTAATTAATAGGGCCTGATAGTGAAATGATTTAAGATTTATTAAACTAATTGAATGAGAGCTCTATTGGTCTTGATTAGACTTTCTTATATAATAAAGACGTAGAAAGTTAGAGACGTGGGACCAGGTGTAGGCGTAACCGTCGGCGTTGATGAGAGGAAGAGTGACGAATCTGAATCTACTCAACAGATACCGTCCATCAGCGTCATTCTCGTCCAGCAACTACACATAGAGACAAACATACACACATACACTAACACGTATAGACATACACATACACACGTACACACACACACTACGTACGCTAAACATCCAGGCTTTCAACACCCGACAATAGATATCTAAAACGACATGTATACTACTGGACATGTAATTGAATATTGACTGACCTGAGATTGCATATACGATTTTTTAAATGGTATCAAATTGATCTTTAATTAATCAATTGAAACTACAGGTGTGTCGGGCAGTCTACTAAATACTAATCTCCATCATCATTTGTTAGTTAATACACTGAACATTGATTAATGACAGGTTGAAAATTTAGAATTTTTTTCTTGACTGGCCAGTCAAGAAAATCAAAGAATTGGATCAGAAAGTCAGACTATAGATTATACATTAGATTAGTATAAATATAGTCAGATCATAAATTAGATTAGAAAGGCCGAGAATTAGATCTCTCATCAACCAAACCTACAAACACTTGTCCATTAGAGCTACAGCAACCAATTCACCCCCATAGCAACGCTCTAAAGTAGATGTTAACGTCAGTTTCATACCAGTGACAGGTGAGCCCAGGATTTGAACCCTTCACACACTTATCCAAAGCCGGATACCTTACCGACATCGACACCGGCCGGAATTTATGTCGATAAGATACTCGACCGATATGAATAGAATAAATCTGAGGCGACTAACCGATAGGCAGATGAGAGCCAAATAGAAATAGAGGTTAACAAAAACACACACGATAGTGGCATGATCAACTATGTTGATATCTATCACTTTTAATACCACATGATTAAACTATTAGGAAATTTAGTCCATTTTCCATGTAACCAGTTCAGTGAATGTCCGAAATTTTACATAATCTATTGATCTATTGATCTATTAATCTATTGATCTATTAATCTATTGACTATTAATCTATTGATCTACTAATCTATTGATCTATTAATCTATTAATCTATTAGAAGAAAGGAGACCAGTAGATACTCGGAGGTATCACATCACTCTATCAGTACAACATTCACAGCATATCATACATAGCACATATCAGGCAGGTCGGTCACTAAGCTAGTTTTACACGTACTGATTCATCGTACCTTACTGATAATACAGAGCGCTGTGGCTGGGGCGATCCACTCTCTAGCGTGTATACCTGCGTCAAGCCAGATCACCGGCTTGTTGCTCTTCCTTCCTATCTGAACACAACAACATCCAGATCAACTGGCCTGTTCCAGCTTAAACCGGTTTATAAGCTACCTTAAACCGGTTTGTTTAACCTCAAACGAGTTTTTTACCTTAAAACTGTTTGATTTAATCTGAATTGTTTGTTTAGACTTTACACTCGATAGTTTTATAGTAAATAAGCTTATTTTATCTTAAATCACTCACTCTATTTTACTCTAAAAAGAATCTGAAGACTTTAAATTTGAGAGCAGAAATCTATAAACATTTTAAATTTAAATCAACCTCTGCTTCTCACCTACAAACTCTCTCTCAATACAGAGCCGGGCTGCTATTGGTTAAAACTGTCACAAAATTTGAGAATAGGTGACGAATAAAATACCTAGCATACTAAACATACAGTACATAGGACTTACAGTATGGTATATATGCACATGTCTAGACAAGCATACCGAGAGACAGAGGGAGAGAGAGAGAGAGAGAGGAGAGAGAGAGAGAGGAGAGAGAGAGAGAGAGACTGAGAGACATAGTGACAGAGGAACCTTGAGGACTCTGAGGTTGCGCTGTTCGTAGGTTTTACCAATGTTGACAACTTGACAGAGGTCGCCACATGTTCTACCCTTCAAATCAAGCCAGTCCATGATCTGAGCAGCAACAACAACATGTGTAAACATGTGTAAACATGTGCAAAAATGTGTAAACATGTGCAAAAATGTGTCAACATGTGTAAACATGTGCACACATGTGTAAACATGTATAAACGCGTGCAAACATGTGTAAACATGTGTACACATGTGTTAACATGTGTACACATGTGTCAACATGTGTATACATATGTCAACATGTTTACACATGTGTACACAGGTGCAAGAATATGTAAACATGAATATATATATGTAAATTAGTGTAACACAGGTGCAATAACATGTGTACACATGTGTACACATGTGTAAATATGTGTGAACATTCGTAGAATTGAGTAGCTTCTCTATGAATCACGCATAATGTGACACAGGGGGTCATCAACCGCTCACCTCCTCATATGTGTGGTAGACATCAAGGCTGAAGTTAGAGGCTCCCTGCAGAGGCTGTGATCTCCTCAGTCTTCTGTGGTCAGCCAGTGATCTGAACAACAACAACATTTAACGTCCGTGCATCGTCTCATCATGATGTCAGGTGTCGACTTTTAGACCACTAGACCACTGTGGAATTAGCTGCTGAGAAACCGATTTATTAAAATGAATTCTATTAAAGTAGAGAGAATTAATGTGTATTGAGATTGGATTTAATAAATCGAGTGATTTCTTTAGAGTCAAAAAACAAAAGATAAACTAAGATAAATAAGGAAAATCAGTTAATTTCATGTCTCGTATAGAACATGCCTTTGTTTTAAGAGATAAGTAAAGTACTATCTATATAGATAGGATTATCCTATCTCTATAGATAATATTAGTCCAACCTATCTAGATAAGTTAGTCATATCTCTCTAGATAGTAATTGTCCTCTCAAGATAGATAAGATACTCTATCTATATAGATAGGACTATCCTATCTATCTAGATAAGATAATCCTGGTGTCCCACCTCTCCACATGATCCTCTTTCACATTGAACACAATCCTATGCTTGTCTAGTTCACCCACAACTTGTCCCATACTCTTCTCTGGCACTAACAAATCAACGGGACTTAGTTCACCACGTGGTTCCTTCCACACCTGAACCTACTCAACATACGCACAAACATACACGTACACTTATACTGCATACACATACACATACATATAAACACAAATACATATAACTAAACACACAGGCGCTTTACGGTGCCTTCCTATTAGCTGTGTGAACGAGTCTTAAACACTTGCAGGTTTCTGTTTTCTATTCTCGGTTTTATCAAAGGCTTTAAACTTGAGAAGATAATCGATTAATCACAAACAAAAAATCGCGCGATAGTAAATTATCGTAGTTTTTTCATCGCATATTTTTCTCCGCAAGGTAAAGACACTGAGGTAAATACGAAAGATTCTCAAGCTGCATAATGATGCGTACCCGTAGGCCTATAGTGATACCTACCTATACAATGATATGCCTTCCTACCTGTATAGTGATACCTACCTATACAATGATATGCCTTCCTACCTGTATAGTGATACCTACCTATACAATGATATGCCTTCCTACCTGTATAGTGATACCTACCTATACAATGATATGCCTTCCTACCTGTATAGTGATACCTACCTATACAATGATATGCCTTCCTACCTGTATAGTGATACCTACCTATACAATGATATGCCTTCCTACCTGTATAGTGATACCTACCTATACAATGATATGCCTTCCTACCTGTATAGTGATACCTACCTATACAATGATATGCCTTCCTACCTGTATAGTGATACCTACCTATACAATGATATGCCTTCCTACCTGTATAGTGATACCTACCTATACAATGATATGCCTTCTGTATAATGATTTATTTACAAAAAAGTTTTCTACACTAAAAGCAGTAGATAATCTGAATGTTACACGCTTTAGACCCTGAATTCAAAATATCTCATAACACTAATGACGAGGTTTCACTAAACACTTGATGTCTTTGATGATAAAATACTTATTTCTCTTGTAAATGATAAGCTTTATCAGCCGGCACATGAACCACTACAAGTAGTATCTACAACATCTATCGGCACATCCACCACTCGTGTCTGCGAAGAGAGAAAATTATCAGTTCTCATCTTCACTCAACAGCTTCAAATATCCAACAGTGAGCAGAGAGTTCTTCGTTATACTGATATAAATGGAGATGAGAAATGGCTGACTGTAGTGCCTGACCGACCCACTGACCGACGGACTGACTGATTGACTGACTGACTGAATGACTGGCTCACAGACTGGCTCACTGACTGACTGATCGATTGATTGATTGATCGATGGATCGATTGATTGATTGATTGATAGTTACTTACTTCCTCTAACTCTTTGTTAATCAGATTAGAAAGGGCCTGGACTTGATCCGCATTGATGGGCGTGGCTCGTACCAGAGAATATCTGCGAATTAGTTAATTCAGTAATTAAGTGATTCAGTGGTTAAGTCATTAATTAATTGGTTAATTCATTGTTTAAATTATTTAATATATTAATTAATTATTAATTTAATTATTTATTTCATTAATTAAGTAGTTAAGCATTTATTTATTTATTTATCTAACTATTTATTTAGACTAGTTTTAGTGGCATCACTTAGATATAGCAGTGTTTTCTTGGGTCTCAGTGAATTAAGCTATAGCGAGTAGAGGGGGATTGGTAGAGGATTCATGAAGAATTCTGCGTGACTCATGATGATATCGAGCACTTCCAGACAAACGACGATCAGTTAATTACAGCAGAACACGCCTTGTGGTCACTGATTGATTGTAGGGCTTCCTTTAGGAAGTCTGTGGCCGTAGATTAATAGCCAGAAGTTTTGCCGTCATTTGAGAATTTTCCGCTATACACTAACCAGTAAGTGAAAATAAATTTAGTTTCTTAATAACTTGATAAATTAGATCATAATAGATATAGAATCAGTTTGCAGTCAATTAGCAAGCGTTGATCAAGACCAACTCTCTTCACGTCTCTAATTAGTTCCCAATGAACGGAAGATTTTCTATATCAAAGCTGATCACGACCGTGTGACTGTGGAAATGTTGGAGGTAGGAACTGGAAGAGTTAAAGGAAGCCCTGCACACAATGAGACCATTAAGAGCCTGGTTGCTAACTGGATGGTCGAGACTGAGTGAAAACAAGAACAAGAACAACTAATCACGAGATTAGACGAGAGCGGATATTAAACATCAAAGTTAGGACCAATCTCTTCCATAGGACCAATCTCTTCCAGGTGGAAGAGTGGAAAACTGCAGACAATGCAGCCAATTGTCAATGGAGAGAGTGACGACATAGAGAGAAAGAGAGAGAGAGAGAGAGAGAGAGAGAGATTATTTTAAGATATAGAATACTAAGAATATCTGCGCAAACGTTAGGAAATAGTTCATAATTAGTCTACAATCACTCAGCTACCGTACTTGTCTCGCAACCACATTGAGTGCGTCAAGTGCTCACATTTCTACCACTCGCGTCCTCTCAAATCAAATATCATCACTGGCAGAGGAAACAAACGAAGATGTTGTACTTAAGGGTTTGACAGCCTCTTGTTCTCGTATCTCAAAAATTTCTAATAATACCAGGGCTCTATCAATTAGCGTAGTATAAATTGTTAAATATTCCATATTGCTACGGCTAGATAAAAGTTTAACGTCAGTCTCAGCTATAAGAACTTGTCAGTGACGGGGAGAGCTCTGGACTTGAACCCTGCACCTACTGATCCGCTGTCAAACAATAGTCCTACTGTTCAACCCACTGAAACCAGCAATATATGTTTAATTGTGTACTGCACAATAAGGCTGTAAAATAGAAAAATGGGAAGAAAAAAATGAAGAGAAGGAAAACCAGAAGAAAAATTAGCTACAGAGGAAGAGAAACAAAAGAGAGAAAAGACACAGAAGAGAAAAGAGACCAAACGAGGAGAAAGAGATAAGAGAAGAGAAAATTGACAAGAGAAGAGAAAAGAGAGAAGAGAAGAGGTGACTAACCCTTTGTATGTTTTCTCCTCTGCTGACACGTATTCAATGCGACAAGTACACATAGCGACACAAACAAGAAGTGTAACTACTTGTACCACAGGCCTATCCCTTAGGGACTTCATTTCCTAAACCTTATCTATCAGGTGTAGGCCTACGTATCTCCTATCTGTAACCTATCTACAATCTTATCTGTACCTTATCTACAATCTTATCTGTACCTTATCTACAATCCTATCTGTACCTTATCTACAATAGTTGTTGATTGTTTGTAGCGGTAATTCGTTCCCTTCCTAAGAGGTCAGTATTTAACGTATATTGTTATTTGCAGTCTGCTTCCCTCACCAAACCCTGAAAGTCTAAATACTGCGCCATCTGAATATATGAGGTAAATCACAAACAATTAATAGGCCTAGTCAATATATTGTACTATGAACTGGTAAATAATACCAGGGAGAGCGGGATAGAGAGATAAATAGATAGATAGATAGATAGAGAGAGAGAGAGAGAGAGAGGGAGGGAGAGAGAGAGATGGAGGCAATAAGAGAGAGAGAGAGAGAGAGTTGGGGGGGGGGGGGGGGAAGTTGATGTATTGAAACACAACAATTGACTGGAGTCAGTGGCAATGTCGGTAAGATATTCGACCTTCGACCGCGGATCAGTATGTGCGGGGTTCAAATCATGGGCTCGCCTGTCACTGACATCGCTTTCAAATGAGGAAACTGAAGTTAAAATCAACGTATCAGCTTCACAAATCATTCCAAGGTAAATCAAGTTACCAGCATCAAATCAAACAAAACACCCGCGAGTTATGTAGTAAACAATCATTGTCCAAACCATACATTACAAATAAATGAGACTTAGATCATTTTACCATCTCCAAAGGGAGTAAGCAAACAATCTATCTAGTTGACCAACACACATAAAGCTGTAATCTAATCTATCTAGCTGACCACCACACAGATCAGGAGATAGATGTTGTTTTTCTGCCATATTTGTATATGGCACATATTACGTGCTGTTTGTTCTCTAAGTACTTATTAAGCACATAAAACACATAAAGTTATGCGCATAAAACACATAACTCTAAGAACATAACTCTAAACACATAACTCTAAGCACATAACTCTAAGCACATAACTCTAAGCACATAACTCTAAGCACATAACTCTAAGCACATAACTCTAAACAGTCTCTACAGAGTTAACGAGGTGCTATTGGCAGGAGGTCTGAACGAGTGTTACTGTAGCGCTGCTTCTCTACTCACCGCTTGACTTGTCGATAGTTGTTGATGTTAGAGTAACCCGAGACCAGCTTTTATAAACACTGTGTGGAAAGGGAGATATATACGTATATATATATATATATATATATATATATATATATATATATATAGAGAGAGAGAGAGAGAGAGAGAGAGGAGGGAGAGAGAGAGATATAGATAGAGAGAAAGAGAAAGGAAGGAAGGGGGATAGATGAAGGGAAGGAAAGTTTTCTCTCATTTGTCATTAAATAAAATTATTATACTTCGGTTTTTTAGATACGTTATATTACAACATATTAATGTTGCTATTACAGCAGATCTAGCAGCTACAGCAGCTGTGGGCTATGAGAATACCACAGCTGAGCAGCTACAGCAGGTGTGAGCTGTTACAATACAACAGCTGAGCTGAGCATCTACAGCAGCTATGGGTGTGACAATACAACAGCTGAGCAGCTACAGCAGCTGTGGCCTGTGTTGTTATGACAATACAACAGCTGAGCAGCTACAACAGCTGTGAGTGTGACAATACAACAGCTGAGCAGCTACAGCAGCTGTGGGTGTGACAATACAACAGCTGAGCTGAGACTTAAAGTAAACTGAGATGTCAGCCTGCAGCCGGATGTAGTGTAGATGTGAAATACAGATAGGAGAGAGAGAGAGAGAGAGAGAGAGAGAGAGAGAGAGATTAGAGATTAGTCGTTCATGTTAGTAATGTCATTCAACTCTCTTACTATGTTGTTGTTGCTGTTGTTGTTATTAATACAATTAAAGCCCGTAAATTAATAGGCAGTCTGTCATCTACATGTAAAAGTTAAGAAGGCAGTGCACCCACTGACACGCTATCTAGTACCCAACAGAAAACTAACCTTACACTTGGCTAGAAGCTTTCTTTACGTCTTCGGGTTCACCCCGCTTTTAAATGAGAAAATGTGAATATACGCAACAGGTTCACATTGTACACACAGCCATGCATTTATTGAAGCCACATTGCACGTTTCAGTTGTTTAAATGTAACATCTTGTAAAATCAAACTCTTGATATTCGTAAATAAACAAACTTTTATATCAGGTTATAATATGAATATAATATGACATAATATTATATGGTTAGCTAGACTAACTTAAATAGATAAATAATCTTACACGATGCTCTACTGTATATATGAGATCATCTAATCAAATATTCAAATTGCAGGCGAAAGCTGGTAGAATCTGTAACAAATTAAAATCAAATTTTAAAGTATTAAGCATATTAAGATAATAACATACTATAAAATAACTGACTATAAACACATCAATTATTATCAAGTCAGACTTTTTTGTCAATATTCAATACTCAATGGAACACTTGTGTTCATGATTTAAAATGAAAGTTATGCAGTATTATATATATATATATATATATATATATATAGAGAGAGAGAGAGAGAGAGAGAGAGAGAGAGAGAGATACATAGAGAGAGAGGAACCGATGAACCGGACGTTAAATTCTTATTGATTGATATATATATATATATATATATATATATATATATATATATATATATAATGTAATAACGAGACGGCGTGTATCTATACAAATTTTCAAATTCTAGCTGCGATATGAACAATATTGAGTTCTAAAAGTAAATTGGAGAATTTTGTCAAATCAGAGGCGTCTTCCCCGTATCAGTTATGACGCAGTTTGCGTCACGATACTCTCCGGGAGTTAACTGAAAATCTTACTTTGGGGGTATTAAAGTGCTGTACCCCCAAAGTTGCGCTCTGCGTCATAGGCCAAGGGGGGCAAGACGCCCCTTAGTAAAATAGTATTAAGGTTAAAACATTAATATACATAACATTCTAACAAAAATCACTGAATAATTAAATATAGAGACTAAGTAACCTGCACTTTCAAAGAAGATTTCAATTTAATTTACTATTTAAAATTTAATTTAATATCATAAGCTGATATCGCTTAACTCTTATCATGTGTTACCACGCAGCGCAGCTGCACTCTTCAACTTCATTTGTTTGGGAACACGCAGTCATTCACACACAGCGAGGGGTGTGTGTGGTGTGAGGGGTGTATGTGGTGTGGGGTATGACGGGTGCCTGATGAGGGTGTGTAAGACCCATCGAGTGGTGTTGCTAATTATGAGAGAAAGGTCAGAGAGGTCGTTACACTCTGATATGATCTCACCCCCTCCCCCCGTGTACTTACGTACATGTAGGTAGGGTTTGAGTTAGAGATGGGAATCGAACCGAACCCGAACCGAACCCAAACCCTGACTTCGTTCAAACCGAACCGAACTCTTGAAGTTCCTTTCTCCTTCGCCAGCCTCAGGAGAAAAGAACACTTTTCTTTTCAGCTATTTTTCGAAGTCTGCATTAAAATATTTTGGAGAATGTTTGACAACACATAAAGATAATAAGAATAATATAATAGTTTATTGCGTTTATAAGCCTTTTTGTATCTAAAAGCATAAACAAATTTTAAAATTAATAACAAATAGCGTTACAAGAGTCATAGGCATTTCAGGTAGTTATAGAGTACAACTAGATTTCAGTTTCCAAGAGGTGACATAAAAACTATTTTATTTTTGTCATTTATTAGTGCAATGAAAGCATAATGGCCCGCACATAATATACATAGTGATATTATACGCACAAATAATTAAGTTGAATGCGTTAAGTTTTAAATTAAGCGATATCAGCTTATGATATTAAATTAAATTTTAAATAGTAAATTAAATTGAAATCTTCTTTGAAAGTGCAGGTTACTTAGTCTCTATATTTAATTATTCAGTGATTTTTGTTAGAATGTTATGTAATGCGTAAGTTTTATTAATTATACATGGAATTTTTCTTCAACTATTACAGAATATGCTGACTTTAAAAACTGCAATCAAATTTTACTACTTTCTTATAAATAATGTATGGCTTTTTAAATCATGATATTTAGAACGGATCACACAGAATTAAATGCTTTTATAATTGATTTTTTAAGTTGCAGTCACCTCTGCTATAGATCTTAATGCTGCGAAAATAATACTCGACTCTTCAGTAGCATAGGCAACATAAGACTGAACGTAAGGTCTTTATTTGTGCACATTCCATAACAAGAATCATGACATTTAACTTGCTTTGGTTGCGATTTCCGAAGCAGCCGAATACGAAAATCTTCGTGTTACTTGCTAAAGTAAAATAGTGTTTTCTCTGCTTTTTACTAAGAGTTCTCTGTGTGTCACTTGCTCCTCATTACTATTGAAATCACTGAAATCACTATATACACTACACATTGCTATTGTCATTGTTATTGTTGTCAACCCTTGTCGAAGCTAGATCTAGGTCCAGTTGAGCTCCGATTCCGATCGTAAAAGTAGGATATTTCAGAGTGAGGTTGAGCATTTTTTAGCATTTTTATCCACGGACCACCTGATTTGAGAGTGGGCAGCCTCCGACATGCTATGATATGATATACACTACATCTACTGGTTCACTATATCAATAGTTATTTACTGACAACTAATGTTAACTAATGGTTATTTAATAGTTAATAGCTAGAAGATGGTAATCTGCTAGCTATTTAATATAATTATAATTTCTTATTTTCGCAAGTTATTGTAGCGATAAATACCTCTCTTATGCATCTATCTACAAATCTAAAAGATAAGTGTAGTCCTATATTTATGTTTATAAACTTTATTGTTTATGCTTATGCCATTGTTTTTACTGTTATGACGTCAATAAACACATAGAGGGTGATTCGATCCCTGTTCAACACGCGCTACAGTGAAATGATCAAATATAAAAAAGTAAACACGCATTACAGTGAAATGATCAACTATGTTAATGTCTATCAATGTTAATAGTACATGTTTAAACCGTCAGGCAATTTAGACCATTTTCCGTATAATTTAGAATGTCTAAATAGCGTAGGGGTAACGTCATGAAGTTTTAAATGACAAATCCTAAGGTGATTTGAATCCTCGTGGGTTCGAATCCCCGTCGCGCTGATTTGAGAGTAAAATCTCGGATATTCACTGGACTGGTTATACGGACTGGTTATAATGGTCTAAATTGCCAACCGGATTAAACATGTGGCTTTAAAAGTGATAGATATCAATATAGTTGATTATTCACTATAATGCGTGTTTACTTTTTTTATAACCAGTCCAGTGAATGTCAAAGATTTTATTCCCAGATCAGCGCGGCCGAGAATTGAATCCACCAGAGTTCAATTCACTTCAGGGTCTGTCATTTAAAACTCCACGACGTTACCTGACATCTATACCCACTGAGTCATTCTATAGACATTTCTAGAATGTAACAAATAGGTCTTTAAATAGTCTTTGATCTCATAGTCAATTAATACCAATTTCAAATTATATCTACAGCATCTACAAGTAATAGGTTTATTAGACATAATCGTTTACTGCATCTAATCGTTTACTACATATAATCGTTTACTGCATCTAATCGTTTACTGCATCTAATCGTTTACTACATATAATCGTTTACTGCATCTAATCGTTTACTGCATATAATCGTTTACTACATATAATCGTTTACTACATCTAATCGTTTACTACATATAATCGTTTACTACATATAATCGTTTACTGCATATAATCGTTTACTACATCTAATCGTTTATTACATATAATCGTTTGTTACATATAATCGTTTACTACAAATAATCGTTTACTACATCTAATCGTTTACTACAAATAATCGTTTAATACATCTAATCGTTTACTGCATCTAATCGTTTACTACATATAATCGTTTACTGCATCTAATCGTTTACTGCATCTAATCGTTTACTACATATAATCGTTTACTGCATCTAATCGTTTACTGCATATAATCGTTTACTACATATAATCGTTTACTACATCTAATCGTTCACTACATATAATCGTTTACTACATATAATCGTTTACTACATATAATCGTTTACTACATCTAATCGTTTATTACATATAATCGTTTGCTACAAATAATCGTTTACTACATCTAATCGTTTACTACAAATAATCGTTAAATACATCTAATCGTTTACTACATATAATCGTTTACTACATCTAATCGTTTACTACATATAATCGTACATATAATCGTTTACTACATATAATCGTACATATAATCGTTTACTACATATAATCGTTTACTACAAATAATCGTTTAATACATCTACTCGTTTAATACATCTACTCGTTTACTAGATCTAACAGATTGTGCAGTGACATAAGGCCAAATGTGATTTCTAGAGGTTCAATTCCGCAAAGTTTTAAAAATGTAATTAACAATTGAAGCTACTGAACCTGAGCTGAATGCTAATTCTAACTTCTTGAAAAGCAGTTAAAAAGTGCAAATGAGTTCTTGTAAGCGGGTTTACTAAAGGTTTACAAATATCAAAAATAAATTTCTTGTTATAATGTACTTAAGGTTTACTGAGATCATTAAATGAGTTTTTATTATCGATTATTTAACACGACGAGTCGACTGAGTAAATCTTGAAGTTATAGCAATTTCTCACGTAGTAATCAAGTGATCAACTAAGTTGGAATCTATCACCTCTATACCACATATTAAGACCGGTAGGCAACTTGACCATTTACCGTCTATCCAGTAAAGTTAATGTCCGAGATTTTACTTTCAGATCAGCGCGGCTGCGATTCGATGAAAGGCCTATCAGATTCAAACAAAGACTTCAGAAGAATGGATTGAAAAGAATGCCAGATATGCAATGCAGCATGCTGAAAAGAACGATGCGATTTATTGATAAATCTCAGAATAAAATAACATAAGAACTAAAAGTAAATATTTTTTACTTACTCCGTTTGGCCCGTAAAAGTACGACACAATCCGATAGATAAGATGATAAAACTAACGGGTATGAAGCTATAAATATAGAAATGAACGGTTATAAAAGTCTAGAAACTCTACTTACCATTTCATCTACTAAAATCAAGCAAGAGTGCTACAACTGTGTTGTGTTGTTGTTATAAAACATTATCTGTGTAGAGTTGTTATGTGTTAAGTCTTCTTGATTTATCAGAGAAGTTGTAACAAGAGTTAAGTGTCAGCTGTCAATCAAACTCTATCATTACAGCGTCACGTGACATCACCGATAGACCACACCCACTGTATGAAGCAGGACTGACCTTGTTGATTGACACGCTCATCAGACATATGATGACATAATGAAAGTCTACATCAGTCACAGACACACGGGAGATTATCATTATAAACTGAGTTATATATAAAATTCGTAAATACGAGGAAGTGTCAATCAAAGCTTCGAGTGGCCTGGTAGGTTTGACTTTTTAGTCCTCATCCGGGTGAAATCTACAGCAGCATCGTGTCATATATATATATAATATATTTTTGCACCGTTTTTGGACCTTCTTTTTGCTCGCCGGCTTGATTTTTGTCTCAATAGTGCTCGATGTTGTTATTGATGACTGTAGCACTCAAATTGTTGTTGTTGTTATATATATATATATATATATATATATATATATATATATATATATATATATATATCACACAACAATATATATATATATATATATAATAACAACAACAACAATTTATATATATATATATATATATATATTGTTGTTGTTGTTATATATATATATATATATATATATATATAACAACAACAACAATTTGAGTGCTACAGTCATCAATGACAACATACATATATATATATATATATATATATATATATATATATATATATATATATATATATATATATATATATGAGAGCTCGTTAGTAACTTGTGAGAGCTATAGGAGAGAGAAAGTCTGACTAAATACATCCCTGACATCATCATTGGATGAGGAAACGTAATAAATGCGTATGAGTGAAGGTAGTACTTTGTTCATCAGTGGCTCCGTTCAATTAAATTATTTAAAGTCAAGATTTCAGCAATCTTTTATTTCCTTAATTAATCGCAAGGTGTCAGCATGTTTGTAGTCGTTTTAGTTGCAAGATGTCAGCATGTAATTTATTTTTCAATCACAAGATGACAGCATGTTATTTATTTTTAGTCACAAGATGTCAACATGTTAGTATTTTCTATAGTACTTGACATTGAGTGAAAGGGAGTTAATGTAAAAACTTGAAATGTAAAAACATAATAACTGATGAGAAAGATATGCTCGTTGTTTCTTTATGTTGCTTACTGGTTGCTTCTCTGAAGACAGATTTACGCGATAATTGAATTTGATTGATAATGACTTAGTGTGATTAATTGTGATTGATTATGACTGATTATGATTGATTGTGATTGAATCATCATCATAATCATAATCATCATCATCATCATCATCATCATCATCAAAAGTTTGATTTAAAAATATTAACAATAGCCTGAGATATTCAAACCTTTTTCAGGTGTTATCACTTTTTTTACTCAGCCTGTATATACGTGTGCTTGTGTGTGTGTGCATGTGTGACACTGTTTGTGTGCATGTACGTGTGCTTTTGTATGCATATGTGTATCTGTGTGAGTGTGTGTTTGTGTTTGTGTGTGCATGGTTGAGGCAACACCTGAGATAACAGACTGACTGATTGACTGAGGAATGAAGGAACGAAAGTTTTAGAGAGTTGTCAGAAAACATGTGAGCCCAAAGCGTTTACTCAATTGTCTAACTCCCATTCCATTCCACTCCTAAACATTCAAATCTTATCTACTCTGGCCTCCCCCTACCTATATATGCCGTCACCCACACGTTCTACAAATCAGAAGTGTTGGCTTTGTACTATCTCTCTCTCTCTCTCTCTCTCTCTCTCTCTCTCTTTATCAATTAATTGCCTAATTAAAGAATCAAATACGAAGATATCGACTGAGAGATAATAGAAGTGAAAGAGAGTGAGAGAACTCAAATGGAGGAATTAATACTGGAAAGAGAAGATAAAAATACAAAGAGATCGAAAGATAGAGATACAAAGAGAAAATATAAATAAATAATAATGATAAAGAAGATAGAAAGACAAAGATAATTATATATAGAGATACAAAGAGACTGATAGATAGAGGTACAACGAGAACGATTGAGAAAATAGAGATACAAAGAGAATGATCGATTGAGATACTGTACAAAGAGACTGATAGAGATACTCCAGGACTAAAAGTCCAGTGATTCAAGACGGGAAGCAGTTTAGAGATTAGAGAGTGACTGTAGATAAAAGTTAAATAGACTAAAAACCTGACCTGAAGATACAAGAGGGGATCATAGACTACTTTATGGAGGGGGTGGACTAGTGAGGGGTGAGATAGTTGAAGTATTTCAAGTGATGCTCGTCTACAGCGTTCTGGAGAATTTTTACAATAAAAACAAGAGCGGCGTCCACGACAACAGAGAATTAGTACAGGAGCTTATTCGCATAGCACAGGCAATCGATGTGATTGGCTGGGTATGAGTTGAAAGATCTTGTTTTAGTTAAAACTGGTGTTAGATAAGCTTGGATTGGTGCTAAAGAGAGAGATACATATCTCTCTCTTACAGATTGTAAGGGAGAGAAAGAGAGAGAGAGAGGGAGAGAGAAATAGAGATTGAATGAAAGAAAGAGAAGGAGAGAGATTGGGTCAGAGAGAGTGTGAGAGAGAGACAGGGATTTAGTGAGATAGAGAGAGAGAGAGAGAGAGACAGATACTGAGAGAGAGGTAGAGAGAGAGAGAGAGAGATAGAGAGAGAGAATACTGAGAGAGAGGTAGCGAGGGAGAGAGAGATACTGAGAGAGAGGTAGAGAGAGAGAGAGAGAGAGAGAGCGGATGATGATATAAAGGCAGGTATATCCAGTAGTTGATCAGTTAGTATGGTCACTTCGTTCAGTGCACGAGAAGTCAGCTCTGACTTAATCGTGTTCAGTACAGAGACATCTATCAGAGAGTACACACTGTAGATAATAATGGCAACAAGTAGAATGCTACAGTCATCAATGACGACATCGAGCACTATCCATAATTATACATACATTATACTACGTATGCTATGATGTAGATATACCGTATATACTGTGCGGCATAGACAAGTAGAATAGAGATAAAGGATGCTACATTGCATAGGTAGCTTGAATAGAGTTATTTACTAGAATGTTTCAAGTGCAAAGCATAGTCATGCTGAATAATTATTTTGTAAGTTTTTCACAGTATACTATTAGGCCTGTTTAATAAAGTTATGTTATATATATATATATATATATATATATATATATATATATATATATATATATATACATATTATGTATATATATATATATATATATACATATTATGTATATATATATATATATATATATGTATATATATATATATACATATTATGTATATATATATATATATGTATATTATATATATATATACCTTTATAAATCTTATCCTCATTGATATTTCATAGATAGGCTGAACAGCTACTGTGAATTTTTTTAATTGATCGAAGTTGTGCTCTGTCATGGGTGGTGGTAGGGGAACAGTAGGAATTTGAATGTGCAATAGTAAAAATGACTATAGAGAGGTGAACACTGGACTATAGCATGCATATAAAGTTTGCGGCATGGGCAGCTATCGGTTGGTTTATTTTGAGGGTTCAGCAAGGATACATCACGACTCATAACTTGAAAAAATCAAATTAATTTAAATATTTAAAATAAAAATAATAACTTAGATAAGTTTTAGCTAAAGTGGGAGGAGCTTATTACGGAGAGGCGGGATCACAATGACGTCACAGATCATTCAGTTTCTGTTGATTTACTGCCTCAGTCAAGTTCAAGGTCAAGGTTAGTTACGTTCATAGTTAAGTTTTCATTCAGAATCCTGAATGAGCGTGTAGCATAGAATCACACAATGTTGTAGCGTGCGGTGAAGACTTTCCTATCTCTATTGTATCGATGACAACCTCGTGATTGATTGATTGAGTAATCGAGAGACTTCGATCTGAACCTGTGAGCACGCAGGTATGAGAGAGGATGGGCTGAGATGTTGTTGCTGTTGTTGTTGTAGATGCTTCTGTTGTTGTTGCTGTTGGTGCTGCTGCTGTTGTTGTTGTTGTTAAGAACCCAGTGTCAGCAACATATTTGTACACGCCGTGTGCACGTGATGTATGAGATCCAGGGTGTACACTTCATTCAATGTGTACACACACAGCACATGTTATCATGTACACTGTTTGTATAGTACTGTACACAATGTGTACACAAATAGGTCTATTTGTGTACACAATGTGTACACAAATAGGTCTATTACTCTGAATTTGGGAGATTTTTTACTTTCGTTGTTCTCTTGCACTGTTGATCACCACTGACCTGATCTCCTGTTGTCTCTCTCGTTATATCCTTCCGTATCTCTCTCTCTTTCTCTCTCTCTCTCTCTCTCTCTCTCTATCTCTCTCTCTCTCTCTCTCTCTCAGATTTGCTCATGGTACGTGGTCAGTTGATCTGTAGTGAGAGAACCGATTAGAAAGAAAGAAATAATCACACATAACGAGAGAGAGAGAGTGAGTGAGTGAGTGAGAAATATATAGAGAAAATCAGAGTGAGTTAGATGCAGAGAGCGAGAGGAGAGAAAGAGAGAGAGATAAAGAGAGAGATATAGCGTGTCAGATATATATATATATATATATATATATATATATATATATATATATATATATATATATATAGATATATATATAAAGAGAGAGAGAGATAAAGTGTGAGGGGGAGAGAGAGAGAGTGATATAAAGTAAGAGAGATAGAGAGAGAGAAGTAGAGAGAGATATAGAGGTAGCGAGAGAGAGAGAGAGAGAGAGAGCGAGAGATAGAGAGAGAGGATATATCCTGTCCACCACACATGAACGACTTTGTATGGACGCCTGTAATTGAATCCTGTTCAACGACACAACAGCTGTATCTTGTTATAAATAGACCCGGCCCGTCGCTCATGACTCCTACACGTCGCACTAGTCGATGTTGGTATCTAGTGACCTAATAAATGCTAGTTTAGATAACATATAGGTAGATACAGATTTGTGGTTATGGGATAGTTAAACCTGAGCCATTTAGGGTATTTACGTAGGTTGAGGAGGTTAAACGTGGAATTGGGTGGGGCTATGCTCGGGTTTTTGGGGTTAAAGGTGGGGTTGGGTTAGGTTTATACGTGGAGTTGAGGGGGTTAAACGTGGGGTTATGTAGGGGCTATACGTTATGTTTCTTTATTTATTAATTTGTTTCGTTTATCAAATCATACATGTAATTATATAATTATACCTGTCAATTCTTGAGTGAAAAAATATAAAGTGTATGCGTGAACGGAAAAACAATGGCGCTTACATACTTCAAAAACAGAAACCAAGAAAGGAAACCATGCAGCACATGCATTACGTCATGTATGTGTAACTATACGAACAAAAAAAATGTTCCGACTAAACTACACAAAATACAATAGAAATTTGCAATGCATGATCATAACGGGACAAAGTATTAGATAGATGACTCGATTGATTTAATGAGTCTAAAATATTACGTTGATTCTAATCTGAACTTTGAGGGATTTTCTGGGTAGAGGGGTTAGGGGGGTCTCAGATAATCGACTGAGGTTCGGCTCATCACGAGTCGTCAATGATCACGTGCTGTGGGTGGTGCAGGGTGGAGTGGGGTGTGGTGGAGGTCAGCTGGTAGGGGTGGGTGAATGGACAGTTAGACAGTGGAAATGAATTCCTGGATATTGATCCACCCCCTCCCCCCACAGACCAATCTAACCCCCCCCCCTGAGTGACCCCGTGATTTCACAGTTCTCATTGCTGTGTGAGATGATTGGGATGTCTAGATGTACGCCTGAGTAACTCTAAAAGTTTGTCTACCTCTATGCCTGTATGAGGTGATTGAGATGTCTAGATGTACGCCTGAGTATCTCTAAAAGTTTGTCTACCTCTATGCCTGTATGAAGTGATTGGGATGTCTAGATGTACGCCTGGGTATCTCTAAATGTTTGTGTGCCTCTGTGCGCTAATCTATACTGGTGCTCTATAAAGATGTGCTAAGCTCCAATAGGTCAGCACTGGCCAGGTTTGGGAGATCAATATTTCCATTGTGGAATCTTGTTTGTCTTAAATTTACGCTTTTATATTTTGTATAGGGGCGACTGCCATGTTACTGCACTCATTTAATATATTATTCTAGTTTAATAAAATACTGCTACTTGTCTCTTTTAGACTGCTACTTGCCTCATTTAGAATGCTATTTGCTTCCTTTATGTAATAGACTGCTACTTGCCTCATTTATATAATAGTCTGCTACTTGCCTCATGAATATATAGGCTAATAGACTGTTATTTGCCTCATTCATTTTTTAGACTGTTATTTGCCTCATTTATATAAGTGGCTTTTACTTGGCCCAGAGCTGCAGTGTCTGTGTAACAGGAAATAGATATGTGGTGAGAGTAAAACAGGATTATTGTTTACACTGAGCTGTAGAGAATAAGAATGCTCGAGAATTCATAAGTGTACAAATAACATCTGCGTCACAACAACACGTCGAGAATTGCAGATATACAAAATATGTCGCCGAATGTACACGTGAAATACATATACTATGAAATGTTACGATGTGTACACTTGATATACATATACAAAATTATAATACAATGAAATGTAACGATGTGTACACTTGATATACATATACAATGAAATGTTGCGATGTGTACACTTGATATACAAATACAATTTAATGTTACGATGTGTACACAGGATATGCATAAGTATACAATGCAATGTATAGAGATTATGAGAGGATCACCTCATGCACAAGTTGATACAGAGTAAGTAAAGAAGATTTTAATGGAGCGATCAGCGATACATAGTATCTAGAGCAGTGTGTCAAACATTCAGATTACAACACCTGCAAACCTTGAACAAATAATCTACGGTATACTTAATCCCATAGAGACGAAGAGAAAAGCTGATGATAGAATTGGTTGGAAGAGCTATATAGCATGGACCTGCCGTTAGACAGTGCACTAGAAGAAGAGCTATACCTAATCACTCATGTTCGTGTTCATGCATGGATGCCTGTGTATGTATTTGTATATATGGGTGCTTACGTATGAACTTACGTATGTATGAATGTATGTTTTTATTTGTGTGTTTGTATGTGTGTGTGATTGTGTGGAACAATTATGATTTGCTCCAACTCAAATTAGTCAATTTTTGCAATTTTTCCGGTAAGGTTAAATACTGTACACTATCGCAGGGTGCTGGATAGGCCCCTATAGGTCCTCAGTTGATAAGTTGAAACATTATTTACTGGATATGAAAAGAGGATCAGAGGGTAGAGTTTTATTCCATGGACCTGCCCTTAGGCAGTACTTTGAGAGAGACGTCTCACATCCTTACAGGACCTCTGAGTCCTTACAGTGATTGTCCATACTACGCCATAGTGCTCTTGTGTGTATGTGTACTTGTATATGTGTATGTGCGTACAGTGGTTAAAGTATAAATTTTCTGTAGCGGGATCCCTAAAAAGTATCCGGGCCCCTAAGATTTCTTCTGGGCCCCTAAAATTTCTGCCGGGCCCCTAAGAATAACATCCGGGCCCCATGCATCATATGCAACTCTGCGAGTCATTAATAGATTACCAGATTTTATATAATTAATTGAGAATACACAAAATTTAATCAGATACTAATCGATTTCAAATATACAATTAAGCAAAAAATATACAGTAAGAAAATTTCTAAATAAGGAAATTTTAGCGAAAACTACAATCTTTGCATTTCTTACAAACAAATCTTGCTATTTTGTGGGGATATCTTGGATAAGCGTCATTTTATTTTTTCTGAAGCCAGATCGATAGAGTGTTAAGAGATCCTACAAGTCTTTTAAGAGATACCGCTAGAATATTAAAAAAATTGTGGAATCTCTATTACTAAAAATCTGTGGGCCCAGGATCGCAGATCCCAAGGGATCCCACTTACTTTAACCACTGTGTGCGTAAGCGTGCGTGTAAATGTGTATGTGTGCCTGTATGTACTGTATGTGTGTGTATGTGTAGGTGTTTTCGCTCGTGTTGTGTAACATCTGGTTTGGGAGCTCTCATGATAAACAGGAATATTTTCTGTTGTAATTAAAAAGAACCGACTTTTCTAATAAAGAAATCCTACGCTTCCCCCCCCCCCCCTACAGATTAACCCCTCCCCCGCTAGTGTCTGCAGTTTTATTATAAAGAACTCGTCTGTTGCAGAGCTATTTAAATTATCGCTCGATCTGATAAAATGCTACTCTCGTCCATAACAACATAGAGCGCAATCACTGGCTGCAGTGCTTGTTCAGCAGATGTTGTTGTTGTTGTCCTGGTCGGGTGAGGAAAACGACTCTAATTCTCTTCAAAGTGTTGCTGTAGATAGATGTAGCTAACATCAATAGATGTAGAAGCTAACATAGATAGGGTAGGGCTAGGGTTTGGGTCATTAGATTAGGGGTAGAGTCACTAGATTAGGGCTTGGGTTAGGATAAACAGATTAGGGCTAGGTTAAGAGTCACTAGATTAGGGCTAGGATTAGGGTCACTTGATTAGGGCTAGTATTAGGGTCACTTGATTAGGGCTAGGGTTAGGGTCACTAGATTAGGGCTAGGATTAGGGTCATTAGGCGAGTGTGCTAACAACTAGGCCATCAGAAAACTGTTTCTCTCTTAAACACAACTATTTCAAGTAAATAATTTCTCAGAGGAATTCTCTGTTGATCAAAAGAGATAATAAATAGACGAGGTGAAGGTTATTAATAACCTGAGATATGTTTTATATTCTCTCCTACCCGCTACATGATCAATCACTGATCAGCTGGTCATCGATCCGTCATCGATTGATTGATTAATTGACTGACTGGCGGAGTCTATATAGATATAATTCATCGATGTATAATAATAACAATAATAATAATAATAATAATAATAATAATAATAATAAATATAATAGTTGAACCTCGACAATGAGATCACTGACGTGTTAGGTGACGGTCGCGATGTGGTTCAGAAACACTATGTGGACGCTGTTAGTGTCCTGACGTAACCAGAAACATGGAAAACACTTCCATTGTTAAAATAATGCTTTAATTTAATATATCCAGTTCATAACGCTAGTTAATTATTTAATAAAATAATAATAATAATAATTGTACATAGACGGTTCTTTTAATAATAAGAATAATAATAATAATAATAAGAAGAAGAATAATAATAACAACAATAATAAGAATAATAATAGTATGATAATATACCCGCGGTCGAGTATCTTACCGATATCGCCACTGGCTCCAGCCGGTAGACTATAGCAGACTAATGCTAAAGTAGCTCGTTTAACTGTGAGAGGTATGAACTCAAATCTCAAGTGAAACATGTGTCTGTCTGTATAGGTGTGTATATGTGTATGTGTGTGTGTGTGTAGGTATGTTCGATTGTGTGTATATGCGTGTATGTCCCTGTATGTGCCTGTATGAATGAGTGTAAGTATGGTTGAGTGTGTGTCTGTGTATGTGTGTGTATGTTTCTGTTTATGTGTGTAATTATGCTTGAGTGTGTTGGAGTAGGTGTTGAACCAATAGAGCCATTGCTAAGGATCACCTGCTAGAAAAGGATTAAGAGTAGTTTCCCGTTGTCTGCTCTCATTGAGCACATCCAATGATAGGTCATAGAGAAATTATGAGAGATATGTGCAAGAGATTATGATGTTAGAGAAACGACTCCAGTCTTCCAGGTCTTTCATTTTCCCGCTTCACTGGCTCGTGAGTCAAACACTGTACAGCAGCAGCTGTCTGTAGCAGCAGCTGTCTGCAGCAGCTCTCTCCAGCAGCAGCTGTCAGTAACAGCAGTTTTCTGCTGCAGCAGCTGTTACTAGCAGCAGCTGTCTGCATCAGCAGCTTTCCGCAGCAGTAGCTGTCTGCACCAGCTGACTGCAGCAGCAGCAGTCTGCAGCAGCAGTCTGCAGCAGTCTGCAGCAGCAGCAGTCTGCAGCAGCAGCTGTCTGCAGCAGCAGCTGTCTGTAGCAGCAGCTATATGGAGAGCAGATATTTTCTCCCTGCATTCATGCATATTTGCATCAGATACTATATATGCTTTTAAAGATCACTAGACATACTCTAGCTACCGTTAGATAGTCACAGTTTTAAAGTTTACACAACAGAGCACATCGAAGAGTAGATCAAGTATGTATAAGAGTCAAACACTTTTTATTTCTACTATTTTCTTTATCACAAAAATCAAAACAAGTTAGTGTCAATGAAGGTCGCATTAACCTTGAAACCTGTTTAACCTTTATCATGCTATCTGTGTGGTAGTGCTTTGAGAGATCCATGGAAAACTTGAGGTAAATTGTGGATAGAATTTATGTCTAGGACATGACGTTAGAGAGAACACAGAGTGAGCGAGAGTGTCTACAGGGTGAGTAAAAAAAATGATAACACCTGCAAAAAGTTTGAATATCTCAGGCTATTGTTAATATTTTACAGTAAAACTTTTACCAATTACTAAAGGACTAATTTTTGATGGGGTGGCCAATTTTCATCCATTTTGGTACATAGACAGGCCAGTTATGCAAGTTTCAGCAGAGCAACCCCCCTATTTTTACCTAAAAATGGCGTAAAGCACCTCCTGCAGTTCTGTCTTGCTTTTAGGCTTCGGCTGGTGTTTCTGATAGAGATGCAGCATGGTTCCCCAGATATGGTAATCCAGAGGATTATGATCGGGTGAGTTTGGAGGCCATTCATTCTTCTTGATGTAATCATGGTTTATCTCGCTGATCCTTTCCTGTGCATGACGAGATGCATCAACCGGAGCACCATTCTGCTGAAAGATGAAACCATTTGGTAGAAGAGCATGGCAATCATCAAACCGCTCCGGAAGCAAAGTACTGACGCAATACTGAGAGTTCAACCTTACCTTATCGTCAATGAAGTGCAATCTGCCCTTACCGTTGTAGCAAACGCCATTTTAAGGTAAAAATGGGGGGTTGCTCTGCTGAAACTTGCATAACTGGACAATCTATGCACCAAAATGGATGAAAATTGGCCACCCCACCAGAACTTAGTCCCTTATTAATTGGCAAAAGTTTAATTTACAAATATTAACAATAGCCTGAGATATTCAAACTTTTTTGCAGGTGTTATCATTTTTTTATACTCACCCTGTATACTCTCACTGCACTTGCTGATGTAAAGAGGTTAACACAACACTTCTCGACAATGTGTTTGTACGAACTGGTCAACATGTGACGTTTCTATAATGAATACCACATGTGTTTGTGTGTCTATATATGTACGTGTGTGTGTGTCTCTAATAGAGACGAAGAGAGGTTGAGAGTGAAATAGCAGAATTGACGGAGAAAAAGGATGAGAGAGCCCGAGATACAGAGAGATAGAGAGAGGGAGAGAGAGAGAGAGAGAGAGAGAGGAGAGAGAGAGAGAGAAGTAGAGAGAGAGAGAGAAAGAGAGAGAGAGAAAGAAAGATTGCAGGTGGAATGTAAGTTGATCTTAATTGAAGTTCCAGACATTAAAGAAGAGAAATCTAAAGACCATCCTTTCTCAGCGAGTATTAAGTTAACTCTATCAAATCAAAGCCACATAAGAAAAAACAAAGAATGGAATTATAATAGAAGACTGCAACACGAAACCTTATAACTGTGAAGACTTACAACTGACATCTAACAAACTCTGACTTTTTGTTCTTTTCTTCCTTCATTCTTAACACTAAAAGCCTAATTAAAACATTCTTTGTACAATGTACACGTGCAGGCATAATATGTTTGTACCCTACATTTAGATAATATACATGTACATGTATACACCTTTACATACATTTTACGTGAAATCTCTGACATTCACTGGACTGGTTACACGGATAATTGACTAAATTGCCGAACGGTTAAAACATGTTAATTGCCGAACGGTTAAAACTGATAGATATAAACGTTGTTGATCAATTCACTTTAAAAAATGATTTTTTTTTCAAGTTTCTGACTGCTCAGAACTCGACCCGCAGGCTTGATAACTCTGCGAACGCGAGCAAAGAGGCGACCGCAGCTTATACTCTCTTAGAAAGTTCAACAGCTGCAGATAAAAACAAGAATATCTGAGTAAAACGCCTAATCTGTGAGGCTTTGATGTGGAACCTGTGCTGCGCACAGTGCCTGTGTTTTACAGTGGACAGATAAGAATTGTACGAGAGGTCACGGGTGGGTGGGGTGGTACTGAACGGGAAGGGGGGGTTTAATGGTGTAGATAAGATAATGGGTGAGTGGATTTGGTTTAAAGCAATCAAAAGGAAAGAATGAATGAGTCTTAGATACGTAGACTGGTGAAAAATGCTTCCCTTTGATAAAGCAAAATGGTCTTTAACTGTTCTCGTTTAACGGCTTCATTTGAAATTTTAGAAACTTTTTAGCTGGTTTTATTTGGTACGTGACATATCGAACGTGTTTACTTAGTGTCCTAATATAGTTGCTGTCTTGCAGTATATCGATATTTTATTCTTCTCATTCAATCATTTTTCGCATGTGTACATGTTTGTGTATGTGTACGTGTACATGTATGTGTACATGTTCATGTATGTGTACATATATGTGTGTGTACTTGTATGTGTATGTGTACGTGTATGTATATGTGTATGTGTGTGTGTAGGTGTGCGCGAGTACTGTCAGGAAGACGTAATGGACCTGCAGTGTGGCGACGAGGAGGTGCTGGTAGTGGAGTCAGCTAGATACGGGATCATGAGGCTGGGTAGATGTGTGAGAACAGACTATGGCTACATGGGGTGTGGAAGCGACGTCACGCACATACTGGCAGGCAAGTGTGCAGGGCGGCGCCACTGTAGCGTGGCCAACATAGAGGCGCTCTTTATCAACGTCAAGACCTGCCCCACTGACCTCAAGGGCTACCTAGAGGTCATCATCAGCTGTGCTAGAGGTAAAGTTGAACTGGCAAAATGTGATATCTCTCTCTCTCTTAGTGCACTGCCTACTGGCAGATCCATAGTATATAGCGCCTCCACTCATCTCTGTCCGCTGTTTTCCTCTTCATGTCCACATACGAGTGGATCTGTAATTTATAACATTCCTTTTGATATACCGTTAATCTTGGGGGAATAGTTACTGGGCTCAGTGGGCTGGGGCGTCATTTACTGAGAACGCAATCCTGTGGAACATAATGGTTGAATAACTAAGTTTACAATGTTGTTGCTTGCTGAGCATGAGGTTAATAATTCGAATAAGGGTCCGATTGTTTTGATAATTTCCATGAATTAGGCTTGCAGATTCTGAACGTAGTTTTATCTTATAAAGAGATAGTAACATAATAAGAAAACCATCCACCTAAAAGTTTACTGCGTAGCCATTTCTCCTTATTTCTCACTCTTTCTCTGTCTTTCTACAACAAATATATGTAAAATCTAATGGTAAATAATTGATTCAGCGGGAGGATCATAAGTGAAAGAAAGAGATAGAGATAGAGATAGAGAGAGAGAGAGAGAGAGAGAGAGAAAGAGAGAGAGAATTTTCTGAACAGAGTTTCTATTATTCATTTGTTTATATTTCAGTCTCCGCCCCCGCGCCCATCTCTAGTTGTGACGTAGACGGTTACGTCATAGCGACCACGCCCTCTCTACGTACTGTGACGTCACTGATCTCTAGCGTGAAGTCCCAGGAACTAGGAGTGGGCGGGGCTAAGTGCCCCTGGCTGATAGAGGCGTTACCAGGGCAACGCATCAACGTCACACTGCTTGACTTCACGCAACACGACCTAGCAACAGCTCATCTCTATGGTAACGGTGAGTCATCAGCTATCTGCTCCATGGCCTAAAGTCGCCGTATTTGATCAGCGAGACGTGTGATTCATAAAGTTGGTACAGCTAAGGTTAACGTCAGTTTCCTCACTCGAAAGCGATGTCAGTGACGGGCGAGCCCAGGATTTGAACCCCGCAAATATTGATCCGCGGTCGAATATCTTACCGACATTAGTAGACTTCCCCCCTAGAATGTGTCCTATCCAACTCTTCTTCCTATTTCTTAATGCATGTATTAACTGTACCATCTGTACCAACTCTCTCAAGAACATCCCAGCTAATGAGTCCAGCTAATCCTCTCACAATTTGTACGATCACTTTGACAAGGTCAACCTCTTACTATCACGTCTAGTGACGTAAGACAGCTATCTGATTGAATGCTGTTTCTAATGTTCATATTGCAGGGGGTCAAGGGGGTCAAAACACCAAGGTTCAAGGTCGAATGCATTATGAAGGTCAAACGTCAGAGAGATTTTGTAGAGACATCTTCACTATCGAGGAAAGGTCAAGGTCAGATGATATCTTACGCTCTAACAGAAAATTAAAAAGCGAAGAGAAGTCGAAATATGATTCAAGGTCAGACATGAGGTCAAGGTCAAATGAGAAATCAAATGTAAAGGTCATTTCGTCTTGTAGCGATGACGCGGAGAGAAGTCGTCACGTGTACAGCTCAACAACCAATAGGATTAGAGTAACACTGTTGGGTGGGTGGGACTTGGCAGAGAGCCAAGGTCTAAAGGTGGGCGCGGCTAGGGAGGCATCAGTCAGTTTTGTGGGCGGAGCTATCTTCATTGTTAAATATACGAGTAAGTCACAGGTGCTAATACTAATTGATTGTTTCCTTGTTTTACTGCTCTCAGCTGTGATTGTCTCTGTATTTCAAGACAACATCTAGCACTATGAAACTGAGAAATACGTTACTAAATAATCCAGATAAAACGACACATAGAGCAATCGCAAGCACCTTTATTGTTGACTCCGGTATGATACCTACAATACTGTAGCTTGGCACACTGCAGTGTTACCACTCTGATATTTCTTATATAATAAGAGAGATAGATAAATTGACTGTTAAATAAAAGAGAGATAGATAAATTGAGTGCAAGATAAATGAGAGGTAGAGAGAGTTAGAGTTATAAGAGAGAGAGAGAGAGACAGACAGAGAGAGAGAGAGAGAGAGAGAGAGAGAGATAAAGAAGTTACCCATGACTTATTTTATCATACGATTCTCTTGCCTATGACAGCTGCTGTCTCGCACTCGCTGTGTATTAACACCAGCCTCGGATCTTCACGCGTAATCCATATCTATATAATGTGTCACATCCGGGAGCTTCCGCTTCACTTACTGAAGGAATGGGGTCAGCTGTTTTCTATGCTGCAGTATACTGCTACTGATTCTTTAATTATGCTGCCTTGTTGAAACTAACTTGAACTATTGACCAAATGACGTAATGATGGATTGATTGATTGACTGATTGATTGACTGATTGATTGACTGACTGATTGATTGATTGATTGATTGATTGAATAATTGATTAATTGATTAATTGATTTATTGATTTATTGATTTATTGATTTATTGATTTATTGTTTGATTGATTGATTGACTAATTAATTGATTGATTGATTGATTCATTCATTCATGCATTCATTGATTAATTGACTGATTGATTGATCGATTGATTGATGCAGTATACGGCTGTGCAAGGCCTAGCCTGTCGGTCACTGGTCACTCTGTGCTCTATGAGGACGAGTGGAGTGTAACTCTGGGGTGTAACCACACCACCGATACCTGGGTGCTCAGGTGTGTGGCTGGGGTGTGGTCAGGAACGTCACCAACAACTAACTGCTCCATCGGTAATCTACCTCAGTTCTACTTTTAAAGTTTCATTTTTTTAAATTCATTAGGTTATATCGTGATAATAATGTTATTTATTGTCTAATAATTAAGAGAGCAATTCTCTCGTGTAAGCAATGATGAGAGTTGAGCCGGTAGCTGTAAATTAGATTTCGATGGTCGAGGTCATTTCATACTTGTGAGTCAAGCAGTGGGCGACGTGTTCAACATCCACTAGATCTCTTTCGCTTCTCTCTCTCTCTCTTTATCTCTCTCTATCTCTCTCTCTCTCTCTCTCTCTCTCTCTCTCTCTCGCTCTCTCTTAGTTCGCTGAAGGGAGGATCCTACGATAGACTTGGGTTTAGTGCTATTTTAGATACAGAGCTGTTTATTGAGTCATCTTTAATCTCTCTTCAGTTCAAAACGGAATGCGTAGAATTAAATTTATTGGCAGAGGATATTCTCATCTCCAATTTAAACTTTTTCTCGTCACAGATGGCAGCACTGTGGATGTTTATGTTCACGAGTGGTGAGTGTTTTGATGGGAGATGGTAACAGACTGTCTAGATTGACGAATGTTTTGATTTGATGGTCTGCTAACACTTGTATAACTAGAAGAGATTTCTGACATACGAATGGTAACGCGTCTCAGTCGTCCGATGTTTTCACAACGAGATTGGGTAACTCTGTTTCAACTGTTAACCCCCATAAATAATATAAATAATAAACAATTAAACAAAGCTGAAGATAATCAAGTAAAAAAGAGAAAGAGAAAGCGAATGCGAGAAAGAGAGAGACAGAGAGAGAGAGTAAAAGAGAGAGAGAGAAAGAGAAGTGGAGCAAGGAGCTAAGGAGATAAGGAGCAAGTGATAGAGAGAGAGAAGACTGTTTAATCGAATTGTTTAGACTTTCAATATCACAACACTCACATCTCACCACGCTCTACACTCGACCTCTTATCACTTAGGCTACTTCAGTTGTTTTCTTTTCTCTGAAAACGTCGGTGAAGGTTTACAAACGCATGAAATGTGAGCAAAACGTCAGCTTAAATGTTGTCACCTGTTCGTGTAAAATACAGAATTTATTTACTTGTGTTACAGCAGGGCTGATGATATAGGCTAGTTTATAGGCTAGTTCCTTTTAGATGTAAAATATTATATATATATATATATATATATATATATATATATATATATATATATATATATACAGTATGCATATATATATATATATATATATATATATATATATATATATATCAGTATGCATATATATATATATATATATATATATATATATATATATATATCATGCCAATATTACTCTTTCCCTCTTCTTCTCTCTCTCTCTCTCTCTCTCTCTCTTCTCTTTAACAACTCTATTTCCTCTTCTATGAATCTATTGCATCGTATTCTCTGTTACTCTGTGAACCGTATGACAATTAACCACATGATAATTAACACGAGTCCCTGACATCTCCCACTGGTGCGGAGCTGAACGTTAAATCTTCTCTGTATCGTATCACGTGACCTCGGATCATAAATACAACTGGAAGACTTGTCCTTATACTGCGCCAGACATATTTGACGAAATGATTTAACGGCACAAGACTCGCATCTAGTGCACAGTGGGCGTGGTTAATCGTTCATTGTGGGCGTGTCCTAGCTAATAAATCACACAGCTATATAAAGGAGTTGAGATGATTGATGGGTGGATGGAATGTTATGAGGTTACAACTCTACAGTCAAATGTGAATTAACGGCACCCCCCTCTCCTAAATACCTCCCCTTCTTTCACCCCCACCACCTTCTCTACAATCTTTATCTGATTATTCAGCAACGCTATGGATTGTTCGACCAAGACTCAAATTTCTTCACAAGTGTTTATCTATTCCAGCCACAGATTAGCATAGGATATTCCCTGCAGACATGAAACTGACGTTAAACTAAAGACGTTCCATTGTAATAGGATAAATGATATCGACCATAGTGGAAAATCACCTCTGAACAATATTTATCAAGCTAATCCTGCAGCATGGTTTGAAGCCTGTGCGTGACTTTGAATGGTGAAACAACAACAACATCTGTCACTGTATGTGCAGTGCTCATTTGTGAGAGTTACTATAGATCTCTCTCCCTCCCTCTCTTAGTGCAATGCCTACTGGCAGGTCCATGGTATATAACGCCTCCAATTTTCTGCCTTCCGCTTTCCTCTTCATGGCCATATTTGAGTGGGTCTTTAAATCATCTACTTACCTAATCTCGGCCTGCCTCTGCCTCTTTTTCCTTCCATTCTACCTTCTATGACGTCTTTTAATAGACTTTCCCCCTTCGAATGTGTCCTATCCATCTCTTCTTCCTATTTCTTAATACATTTAGTAGACAGCAGACCATGAATATAAATCTCTGCCCTGAACCTACTCTCAAATGAACACTACGGCTGGAGCCAGTGGTGATGGCGGTAAGATACTCGACCGCGGATCAGTATGTACGGGGTTCAAATCCTAGGCTCGCCTGTCACTGACATCGCTTTGTAGTGAGGAAACTGACGTTAACATTAAAATATTAGCTTATTACTATGACAGTTCGTCCTCTATTAAATCGATATATCTTAATATCTACATTGGTCACCTCTTTACCTCACAGCATTTAATTTTAGTAGATTTTAATTCGGCATCTATTGGATCATCGCGCAATTAAGGCTTTATCAACAAACCCAGTCAAGTTAGACCCTGTCGACTCAGCATAGCTATATTTATAGGATTACAAACGCACAAGTTTTCACATTAGCAATTACAGCTAAATTAGAATTGTGCATTCAGGATTTGTTCAGTTATTCAACAGAGACTACTTGATTATGTTTTACTGTTTTGAAATTAATTGATTATATGACTTGTCAGTATGTGCGGATGTACTGTTATGTATGCTTATTTGTTTGGTTGTTATATACTTGTTTTTATGCTTCGTTTTATGTCTGTGTCGCTGTGTTGACGGCTGTTATGAAAAATTCAGTCAGGCCGAACATTACATGTCAAATCTACCGCCTCACTTCCTCTCTCTCTATCACCTCTCTCTCTCTCTCTCTCTCTCTCTCTCTCTCTCTCTCTCCTCTCTCTCTATCAATGAATGTTCATCTTTCTATCATCATTACTAACCATGTGCCGGGCCTAATCCTAATATAACTCTAACAAATATAGTCTGCACTGTTCTCTTTATTAAAAATTTACTATTTAAAGATTTCTTCCTCTTTATTTAGTTTTATCAGGGCATAGACTCCTTTAAATTCTGCTCACTTGTCAGCTGGTGTGACTGCGGATGATTGGGGGGGGGGTTGTAGGAAGGGCTGGTTGTTTCATGGGTGACGTGTCGAACAAGTGAATGGGAGGGGGGGGGCTACGTGACATTTGGACAGGTTGAGATGTGCGGGGAGGAATTATTCTGAAATACTTTAAGAATATTACGTGAAGGGTTATTGACAGATTCTATGAAATGTGTCTTTAGGATCTCACTGACTAATCGTCGATTTCTTTTACCTGATTATCTTTTAACTGAATCTGTTGTTGTTGTTAATGTTTGTGTTGTTGTTGTTGTCGTCACAGTGAATGATCACCTGAACCTGTTGTTATTGTTGTTCATGTTTGTTTTGTTGTCGTTGTCACAGTGAATGATCAACAGAACCTGTCTTCAGCGGCAGAGGTTGACAGATATATGCCGTATGGTGAGTCATTCATTTATGTCTTAATTAATTAATTACTCAATTAAATTTATATTCAGTAATTGTGTTATTATATTGGGTTTATTATCCTAACATTAGATAGCAAACAACACGAAAGTGACTAAGCCTAAAGTGACTGGGGAGATTTTCCTTTGTTTTCTTGCTCTACAGATCATATAAAGATGTAACTTTCGCGTCAGGGACGTCAAACAGTACTTGACTTTACTACAGTCACTTACTGTGAGTCATATACCTGCCTCTTATCATCAGCAGCTGAAGAAATGGGCGGTAAATATTTCAGATGCTGCATTGACACATGTAGGTCACACACTACACAGCATCAGTTGCGTTCGCTGTGGTTTAGTTATACAATCAATCAATCAATAAGAACAGTTCGTCCGGTACATCGCCATAAGGTAATGTCAGGAACGTCTCTTACAGACTCTGCACAAACAGACGGCTAAACAACTTCACAATGACGACTGAGTGCCCCACTGATCCACTGTTGCTCAGTTCTGTTGTAGTTGTCTCTCTAATCTGTCATGCAGTCAGCGGCGCGTGACATCCTGACTTATTGCTCGGTATTTGTCAACATCACTTCAAGCAAAGATGTATAAACAGTTGTCGCTGTTATATATGACTCTTTGCTGCGGGTGAAGTCATAATTATACACTCATAAAGTCATAATTGTACAGTCATAAAGTCATAATTACACAGTCATAAAGTTATAATTATACAGGTCCTGGTCTCACATCTCTAGTCAAGCGATCAATCAGACATCAGTTATTTACTGTTATCTCTGTGCTACCACAAAATATAACGTCGCTCATGACTCCGAGCTTGTTTTCCGTTTTCTATAGGCAAGGATCATATGGATGATATACAACTATCGTGTTTCTTAGTCTGTATCAGTCTCAGTGTATCTCTGCTTCTCTCTGCCTTTGTCTCTGCCTTTGTCTTTGTCTATCTGGTCTATAGTCTGTCTGTCTGTCTGTCAGTCTGTCTGTATGTCTGTCTGTCTGTCTGTCTGTCTCACTCTCTCCCTACACTCTTACATGGTAAGCTAGAGTTCTTCTCTTCGAATCTCACCCTGGCGCTCTTTACCAATGTCTCTTGTGATATGGAAAGAGACGTTAAACTATTTGACTATTTCGTATCGTCACGTGACCATTCTCTCTCTGCTCAGGATTATACCACGTTGATCTAATGCCAGCTCTCAATAATCAAATCCTGACTATTTACAGTAGTGTTCCCATGTTATAATTCACGTCCTAACAGAGTCAGCTAATTAGCGTTCTCAGCGCCTCTATGGTAAACCAGTTTTCTCATCGACTTATAGCTAATGAAGGTTTTACCGGTCGAGTGGCTGAATGGATAAGAGCTTGTCGTAGAGCCTGGAGGTCATCGTTACAAGTCCCAGCCTAGCAGTCACTGATATATCCGAGGCCTGTAGGCCTACAGGTCTTAAGAATTAGAGGCCTATTTAGGCCTAAGTAGAGGTCTAAAAATCTAGAGGCCTTTACATGTGTGAAGGTCAGCAGTCCTAAAAGCTACATAATTCTGGAAGAGTAACTTTTAAACATAAAAAATAGAATTTTCTGAAATAAAATAAGTTGAATGATGAAGGTGTTTTAGCATTCTTGGCTGCAATAGTTTATCAAAATGACCAATGATCTACATGTGCATGTAGGCGAGAATCTCATTGAATTGTTTGAAACACCTGAAGACATACGAGCTGCCACCTATTACCAGCGATGTCTCGATGCCTGAATGCCTAAATGCCTGAATGTCTAAATGCCTGATTGCCTGAAAGCCTATGTTGTATATTTAATGTTGTAGTAGTAATATTAATAGTGGCGACATTGTAACAACACAGGTCATTAGAATAGGATGACTCGAAGCGATGCAATGTTTAGACTGCATTTAGTGCCTGTAGTGTTACATAGATACTACAAACACGGCCAAATCTTGTCTTTAATGTGATTATAATATATGCTCTACAAAGTCAGCATAATGTGGGTGGTTAACTCCAGGTCAAATACATATTTTAGTAGAACAAAATGTAACAAATATATAGAATTGTGTATGAATAGTACGTCGTAGTGCACAGGTTTATAACCGCTGGACAATTAGATATTGATAATACAATGATATCAATCATTGCCACGACATGCAACCTATATGTTTGTTCTTCTTATAGCAAACATCCAATGTGAGATATATAATATTTTGTAAATTTCTATAGGCCTAACATTAAAGATTTATTGTTTCTCTTTCACTCTCTCTCTCTCTCTCTCTCTCTCTCTCTCTCAGATGCTATATTACTCTAGATGCGGTGAAGTCAACTGTTAATGAACATGCGGTCACCGCACCCTAGATCTAACCACGCCCACAATCCTCGCTGTTCCACTTCAACTATCAAGCCTCTACATCGTGTCACGGTCTAGACGCCACATCGTTATCAACCGATGACTAAATTAGTGCGACCTCATCCCTCATGCTAATGCATTGTAAGCCTGGCGAGCAGCAGATATCATAGCATTCGCCAATTTCCTCAAATCTCTCTCTAAGCCCAGAACCGAACAACCAGAGATCGATATAGCTAGAGAAGATCCTGTAGATCAGATGACCTGTCCAATCAATCAATCAATCAATCAATCAATCAATCAATCAATCAATCAATTAATCAATCAATAAATCAATCAATCAATCAATCAGTAGTCCACCTGATAGACCATATGGCCTGACCAGTCAATCAATGAATCAATCAATCAATCAATCAGTGATCAGCTGATAGACATGATTGCGTCTGTGTAAATATGTGCGTAAGTAAATAGTTGGCCTTATATTTGCGTATGTCTAAGTAAAGTCTATGCATAGTTGTAAGTATATGTACGTGTAGGTATAACTATGTATACGTGTAGCTATGTCTAAATGTACGTGTGAATATGTCTATGTGTACGTGTAGGTATGTCTATGCGTAGGTGTAGATATGTCTATTTGTACGTGTAGGTATGTGTACGTGTAGGTATGTCTATGTGTATGTGTAGATATGTCTATGTGTACGTGTAGGTATGTGTACGTGTAGGTATGTCTATGTGCATGTGTAGATATGTCTATTTGTACGTGTAGGTATGTCTCTGCTGGTGGTAACAGTCGTAGCTACGTGTATTTGTCTCATCACTCTATCTATGGGACTCTGTTATCTCAGAACGTATGTAGACTGTCTCGTTGTTCTAAGTGTTGCTACTGTTTACACTACAATCAAGATTTAACGTTCTTCTCCTCACCCGAGTGTCGTGTCAGGGACGTCTTGAACAACAAACAGTTCTATATCACCAGCTTTACACGAAGCTTAGCTTCGTTCATTGACCCGCAGTACGTTATTTTCGGCATCAATCAATCAATCAATCACTCCCTCACTCAGTCAATCAATCATTCAATCAATCAAACACTCAATCAATAACTCTGATTACTGGCAGGTAGCAGGGTTAATGTGGAAGAAAGCTAACCAGTGGTGTGATTTAAAGATCATGTGAAGATCTCAACTCATTGGTTAACTTAGAACTTTTATCAATTAATTTACAGTTTTAATACTAAAATAATTCCACTCGATCAGTTTATTGGTTTACTGGTTGATTGATTGATTGATTGATTATATGTGTATAGTAAGAGAAGAGGCAGGAGAGCTCAGCAGCTGTACATACAGCAGCTGACAGCTGCAGCAGCTGACGAGAGACTCTGCGCTACACTGGGCTACCAGCAGCAGCCCAGCTGTGCAGCTGAGCGCAAAGCTATCACCCTCCCTAGACTTCAACCACCCCGCCCCTCTCTCTACTCCTACACCCCGGTCACCCCTCAGTCTCTCAGGGCTCAGGGGTCGTTCAGGAACCAGGGTTCACTCAGGGGCAACCATCACGGGTCGTTCAGGGGAAACAATCAGGGGTCCTTCAGGGGCAACACCCAGGGTTCATTCAGGGAGCGAAGCCTGGGCACGGGGTGGTTGAGAGCCCCCTGCCCTGCCTCTGAGGCCTCCAGGCCCCGTGGTCTCCCCGTCCTAACACAACTCAACGTCTCTGACGAGAGGGGTGGGGGGCACAGGTCCCCCACTAGTGATCTTCAATCACCCCAGTGGCAACCCCCTCAATTCTTTCAAACATCTTCACCGGTGACGTCACGACAGGCTATGACGTCACCGCGGCACGTTGTCATGACAACAGCTCAGTGCACGTGCACTGTGGGCAGGCAGGATTGGTGGCGGGGGGTGGGGAATGGGCTTCCACCCCCAGATATTAGTGACAGGGGGGACATGTCCCCCCATCCCTGCACCACGTTTAAACCCCCAACAGCAGACAGAAGTTATGACAGCCCTGGGCTCATAGGGACAGGTCTCCAGTCTAGGGAAGACTCGATGAGTAACTCAGGGGCCTGGACCCCCGTATCAGGGGGAGAACCCCCCAGCAGAATTCAGGGGGGTCTAGACCCCTGGTCTGATCAGTGGACCGATGACTGCCCCCACTCAAATAACATCTCGACCTAGTGCTGAGTCTGAGAGACAACTCTCTCTCTCTTAGTGCAGTGCCTACTGGCAGGTCCACGGTATATATAATATTATGGACCACAATACCATAATCCACATTTTCCTGACATCATCCTTGTATGAGGAAATGGACGTTAAACCTTTATTTATTTGTTCATTTATAAGTACGGGACCAAGACTTAGAGACATCATTTACAAAACTGCTAATTGACTCAGTCATATCTTAAACAATGACAGCAAATCATATTCTGTTAAACACGGTAACACTTTATTAACCGCATTAACACATGCTAACCAAATTAACACATTGTTAACCACATTAACACATTGCTATCCACATTAACACATTGCTAACCACATTAACACATGCTAACCACATTAACACATTGTTAACCACAAAAGCACATAGTTAATGAAATTATTATCCACATTAACACATTGCTAACCACATTAACACATTGTTAACCACATCAGCACACAGTTAATGAAATTATTATCCACATTAACACATTGCTAACCACATTAACACATGCTAACCACATTAACACATTGTTAACCACATAAGCACAGAGTTAATGAAATTATTATCCACATTAACACATTGCTAACAGCACTGATACATTTTTATTAAAATTATTAGCACTTTTGTTAATAATATTATTAAATAAACTATTGTTATTTATACGGTTCATAGCACTTGTAAATCTTGTTGTCTAACTCACTCACTCACTCATTCACTCACTCACTCACTCATTCACTCACTCATTCACTCACTCACTCATTCACTCACTCACTCACTCATTCACTCACTCATTCACTCACTCACTCACTCACTCACCAATCAGCCATACAACCAACCAGTCAATTAATCAATCAATCAAGTGTTAGCGTCTAATTAGTCATCAAACATAATACCACGAATTCGCACGTACATAGAGGTACATTTACACATACACAAGTACAAAAAGAAATATCATAACCATTTGCCTATTGTAACAGAATCGAGCAGAAAAAATAAAAATATCAATTAAAAAGAAAAAAAAAACAACTCAGATAAATTATTCTAGACACAGGAGATGCTGATTAATTAGTGCTTAGTTAGGCATGGGCGGGATTACTTCAGACGTATATCAAGAGAAAGATGGGAAAGTTATTCCTTATAATGACAAGGAGGTTACCAGAAATGGATGGAGTTAGCCCTTATTGACAGATAGATATAAAGAGATGGGTGGAGTTATAATAGACTGACTGACATTCAGGTGTTCAATCAGGACTCTGACAAACCCGTGTCATGACAACATAGAGCAGGAGCGCACTAATCAATCAAGAACTATTAAGAATAAGCTGATCCTGACTGGAGCCAGTGGCGATGTCGGTAAGATACTCGACCGCGGATCATTATGAGCGTGGTTCAAAGCATGGGCTCATTATTAGCTCTATACAGACTACGTATAGCATCGCCTCCTGCAGTAAGTGTAATGTAACTGTGTCAGAATCGCTTCAACACTCGAAGCTGTGACCTCTTACATATCTCACAAGTGTCTCAGCAACTTAACCAGTAAAACATTTGTTAAAACATTGAAGCATATAAGAGAAAAAATAAAAATGGTCAATAGCAAATATACAACAAGGATATAACATATGTTTATTTCATGTTATAAAGATAAAGAATAACATGCCTACAATACTAACATTTATTGAATAGGTAGGAACATTTACTATGTAGCTTGCTAGCAGTAGGCGTATGTAAAAAATAGAATCTAAAATAATTGCTTCTTTAAACAAACAAAAAGAAGCAAATGTCTATTCCTCTAGTTCATACTAATGTTATCTATGGTCTATACTCCGCTAGTTCATACTAATGTTATCTATGGTCTATACTCCGCTAGTTCATACTAATGTTATCTATGGTCTATATTTCTCTAGTTCATACTAATGTTATCTATGGTCTATACTCCGCTAGTTCATACTAATGTTATCTATGGTCTATATTTCTCTAGTTCATATTAATGTTATCTATGGTCTATACTCCTCTAGTTCATACTAATGTTATCTATGGTCTATATTTCTCTAGTTCATATTAATGTTATCTATGGTCTATATTTCTCTAGTTCATACTAATGTTATCTATGATCTATATTTCTCTAGTTCATATTAATGTTATCTATGGTCTATATTTCTCTAGTTCATACTAATGTTATCTATGATCTATATTTCTCTAGTTCATATTAATGTTATCTATGATCTATATTTCTCTAGTTCATATTAATGTTATCTATGATCTATATTTCTCTAGTTCATATTAATGTAATCTAAACTGGAGACATCAAGTTGTCACATTATGCTGGCTGAAGAAGAAACAACAACAACTGTCAGGAAACAAAAATCCTAGATAAACGGCTGGACGTAAACAGTAGCACAACCATAAATAAAGAATACCAGAAATAGAAGAGGTAACTAAAAACTACTTTACTTATGCAATTCAAGAAGACAAATAACAACGCTACATATATATACATATACAAAAAAACAGAATAGCTATACTTAAAAATAGAAGTAGAATAACTATGCTAAGTACTTGTATTATATCAGAAATAGAATAGCTTCGCTACGTACTTGTGTAATGTTAGAAATAGAAACGCTATGCTACGTACTTATATAATGTCAGAAATAGAAACGCAACGCTACGTACTTGTATAATGTTAGAAATAGAAACGCTAGGCTAGGAACTTGTATAATGTCAGAAATAGAAATGCCAAGCTATAAGACTGTAAAAGTAGAATGCTGATAAAGTCTATATAACCAAAAAACTGCGTTAGAAATTATTCGACAATTATCAATTGACATAATTATAAAAAATAGTATAATTAGAAAATCTACAGTTTATTAAATAGCACAACAATTACACATGAGGGAATGATTGAAAGAGGCAGATAACAACAACAACAACAACTACTTCTACTCTCATGTAAATAAATAACACAACACTGAATGCAAGCACACAGTCCAGCACCTGAATGCAACACCAATCTCTACAACTTCATCACATCAAAGATATAACAATAAGAAAGAATCGTTGAGGAATAAATTAGATGAATATTGGCAAGGTTCACTGAGAGAGAGAGCGAGAGAGAGAGAGAGAGAGCGAGAGAGAGAGAGACAGCGAGAGAGATACAGAGAGAGAGAGAGATACAGAGAGAGAGAGAGAGAGAGAGTGGCATACTCAGAGTTACAGACAGAGACAGACGGAGAGAGAGAGAGAAAGAGTGGCATACTCAGAGTTAAAGACAGAGTGAGATAAAGAGAGACAGACAGAGATAGAGAGAGAGGGAGAGAGAGAGATACACACAGACAAAGAAAGACAGAGAGAGAGAGAGTATTGCAGAGTGTTCTAGCAGGAGGAGCAGGCAGACGACTTGTTGTTGCTGTCAGCCTCATTTAGCTGGCGCTGATTGGCTGAGTTGGACGAGGTCTCAGAGTCTTTGTCGAGACTCTCGCTCATCTTGTTACATATGATGTCGACCAGTCGCTCAAACACCTGCTTCACGTTCCTGTTGTCCTTAGCTGATGTCTCAAAGAACTCTAGACCTACACACCATACATAGCATCACATAGCATCACATAGCATCATATAGCATCAAATAGCATCACATGTATTACAACATGTACCACTACATGTATTGCTGGATCTATCACTAGATGTATCACTAGGTATTGCTGGATGTCTCACACATATACCGCCACAGGTACCACTACGTGTATTGCAATTGCTGGATGTATCACTATGTGTACTACTAAATGTATCTCTATATGTATCACTAGATGTATCACTACATGTATCACTAAATGTATCTCTATATGTATCACTAGATGTATCACTACATGTATCACTAGATGTATCTCTACATGTAGTGGTGCATGTAGTGATACATGTACCACTACATGTATCACTAGATGTACCACTACATGTACCACTGGGTCTACCCACCCATCTGTGCGGCTAGCTGTTTGCCCCTAGCTGTGCTGACCAGTCTCTCTTCCTCTAGATCACACTTGTTGCCCACCAGAACAACCTGAGCATTGTCCCACGAGTATGTGCGAATCTGTGTCGACCTGTCCATCAATCAATCAATCAATCTATCAATCAATCAATCGATCAATTAACCAGAACAACCTGAGCATTGTTCCAAGAGTATGTGCGAGTCTGTGTCGACCTGTCCATCAATCAATCAATCAATCAATCTATCAATCAATCAATCGATCGATCAATTAACCAGAACAACCTGAGCATTGTTCCAAGAGTATGTGCGAGTCTGTGTCGACCTGTCCATCAATTAATCAATCAATCAATCAATCGATCAATTAACCAGAACAACCTGAGCATTGTTCCAAGAGTATGTGCGAATCTGTGTCGACCTGTCCATCAATCAATCAATCAATCAATCAATAAATCTATCAGTCAGTCAATAAATCTATCAGTTAATCAATCAATCAATCAGTCTATCAGGCAATCTATCAGTCAGTCAGTCAATTAAAAAATCTATCAGTCAATCAATCAATCATTCTATCAGTCAATCAGTCAATAAATCAATCTATTAGTCAATCCATCAATCTATTAGTCAATCAATCAATAAATCAATCAATCAATCAGTCAGTCAGCCAATCAATCAGTCAGTCAATCAACCAATCACTCAATCAATCTATATATTCATCTTTCTATCTATCTATCTATCAATCATCAATCAATCAGTTAATAAATCAATCAATCAGTTAAATAATTATAATCAATCATGGAAATAAATTAACATAATAAAGCAGTTAATTAATAGAGCATAAAATTATTAAACAATCGAAATCAATCAATGCAAACCTCAGACTATATTAACTAAATGTACTACCCAGTCACACACACAGATACACACACACACAGATAGACAGAGAGAGAGACAGACCAGTCCTGCACAGCACTGAACGAGTCCTCGTTGGTGACGTCATACATGAGAATAAAGCCCATCGCACCTCTGTAGTACGCTGTCGTGATAGTTCTGTACCTCTCTTGTCCTGCCGTGTCCTTATCAATCAATCAATCAATCAATCAATCAGTCAATCAATCAATCAATCAAGCAGGCAATCAATCAATCAATTTATCAATCAATCGAGCAGTCAATCAATAAATCAATCAAGTATTCCATCAATCATACATGCCTGTCATCATATCACTGATAAAAAACCTAAACATGCCGAACTGTGAAAATTTTCAGTGATATGATGAAAGACAAACATTTGTCTTTCATCATATCACTGTTTTGACAGTATGGAATTGAGTAAGAAACAAGTTAATATATAATCTAACAGACAGTATATGTAGAATTTGCTAGAATTCACTGATTCATTACATGTCGGCAGCATAAAAAGGTCTACCGGTAGAATATGTTCTTATTTATGATATAGACTTGTTAGGCCAGATATTACTAGAAGACTGCAATAGAATATTAATAGCAGCTATAAAATATTAATATCTCTACTTTGATAGGTAGCACAGTTTATAGCCTGTCATTATCTCATTGGCACGAGTGAGTTAGGTTGTAAGAGAATTGTAATATCTCACTGAAGAGACCCTGATGCCTCAGTTACTATCACTTGTTACAAGTCAAGTGTTCTTCAACACAACCCGTTACACCCACACACTGTCCTCTCTCACTTGATCTCTACCTCATCACAGCAGCGGTCTAACTGCACCAGTTCTACACCTAATCACTAACAACAGCCTCGTCAAAATATCTGAAACACGTCCTACACGATACAGATCAAGCAATCCAAAATAGTCGCTAGAGTTTCTCTCGCACTCTCTCTCACTCACTCTCTCTCTCTCTCTCTATCTCTGTCAAGAGGCTGGTCCAAGGTATAAATTTCTACTCAAATTCGGCTTTCAAATTCCATAAAGAGCACTCAATTGATAAACGAGTTAATTCCTACATAAAGTCTACACGTGTAGCCTATATCGTGGGAATAATAAAACCTCTGAGGTGGTTTCCCTTGGTATTCCCTAGTTCTGGCTCAGTCCACACAACAACTGGTGCAGTTCTGATTTATTATTCAGTCGTCCAGGCGTAACTAACGTATTCAGGGAAAGAGAAAATAAAATCTTCTATTTTACAGTCAACCTAAAATTGATGTGGTTCACTTTTTCATTAAGAATTTTAAACTAATACATAAAAACAGACAATAATAATAATAACAACAATTAGAGTGCTACAGTCATCAATGACAACATCGAGCACTACTGAGACAAAATCAAGCCGGCGAGGGAAAAAAAGAAGGTCCAAAAACGGTGCACATTCCAAAATCCAGAAATTCAGTCCAAAGTAGTACAGAGTACAGAGGACAGTAGTGCAGAGAAACACACATACACATAAGCGCACACAACCACATATGTGTACACACACACGCAAGCATACTTATACATCCACATAAACACATACATACACACAAGCATACATGCACATCTACACACATATATACATGCAAATGCATAAGCACACGTGTGTACGTATATGTGTGTATAATTCTGCATGACGTCATGTGTTGACAGGACTGTTTATTTATTGATTTATAATAAATAAATAGAATTTAAATGAAAGTTAGCGTCTTGAGTGAATAGTTTTACACTTGATTAAGTTCATTGGCGTACTTTTAACTTAGTTCATAGTTCTATATTATATTGTTACTCTGTTATATAGTTATTTTGTTGAAAAATCAATTTGCAGTTTTGACCGTTATTTTACCGTTATAGTTGATCCGTTACATGTCATTTTATATTGCTTTTAGTGTTTAAAATGTTAAAGTTATAGTGTTTATGTTTTGATCATTAGTTAATTATTGCATATTTGTATGTTTTATGTAATTTGTGTATAACTATATTGTAATTTATATTGTACTTTCTGCATTGTTTACAATTACTGTTTTGCCAGTTTTGTAAGCATGTTTCGATCGAGAATTCCGGTTAATTCTCTTCGAAGCAATATTTCTCTTTGCTCTCTTAACATCCGATCCCTCTCTAACTCAGACCATATCATTGCTTTGCATGATTTGGCTGTGACTCACAAGTTTGACTGTTTTGCTATCAGTGAAACTTGGCTATCCTCTATAACCACTCCTTCTGAACTGATGTCTATTCTTCCTCCAGGTTATGATATGTTTATTGCAAATCGTGACTCTAGGATATCTGGTGCTAAGGGTGGTGGAGTTGCTCTCCTACTAAGGAAGCCCTTTACCCTTCTTAGCAATGACTGTCATAAATTTTCTTCATTTGAAGCAATTTCAGTCACTGGTAAATTTAGCACATGTACTCTGCATGTTTTTGCAGTGTATCGACCACCATCTTCTTCCCCCTATGCCAAACCTTTCTCTCTCTTTTTATCGGAGTTTTCTACCCTACTCTCCTTCCTTACTACTTCTAAATCAGACTTTGTGATTACAGGTGACCTCAACATTCACCTTGATAATCCTCTTGATCCCTTAACTCAGCAGTTTAATACTTTGCTGTCCTCTTGTAATGCTGTTCAACATGTGAATGTTGCTCCTCATATTGACAATCATACACTTGATGTTGTTATTACACCAGGTCTCTCTGCTATTGATCCTTTAAGTGTTACTATTTTATCTCACTCGCCGTCAGACCATTTTCCTGTTGTATTCACTTATAATCATGTAAAGCCAGATACTATTAAAAATTCACCTACTGTTTCATTTAGGTGTGTAAATAACGTTGATCTTGATCTCTTTTGTTCTGATCTTGAAAATTCGACTTTGATCAAGTCTCCTGCTAATGATCTTGATGAATTATTAAAACAGTATAACACTACTCTTCTATCTCTACTTGATAAGCATGCACCTCTGGACTACCAAGAAGCTTAAGAAATCTAACCCTTGGTATACTTCTGGTCTGAGAAAGCCAAAGTCTGCATGCTGTAGAGCTGAAAGAAAGTGGCGTTATACCATTCAGATTTTTGGAAAACTGTTTCTAATTTGCAACACAAGATTTATCGTACTGCTATTGCTAATGCTAAGAAAGAGTACTACTCCTGGTCAGTAAGGCTGTGAAGGGCAAGAGTTTAAGGACAACCATTAATGATCTTTTACATAGATCTATTTCTCCTTCTCTTCCTTCTACTCCTGTGGAGTCACTGCCTGAACAATTTTCCAAATACTTTACAGATAAGATAAGCAATCTTAGAGAATCTATCACTCCAGCTCCTAACTCTACTCCTCATACTCCAGTAGAGAATCATTCCAAAGATGAGTTTTCTAATTTCACTCCAGTTACAATTGATGAGATTACTAAATTAGTTTTAGACTCTCCAGCCAAACATTGTGACTTGGATCCTATCCCAACCTCTCTCTTAAAGAAGTGTATTCACATACTTACTCCAGTATTAACCTCTCCCTCTCTACTGGCAAATTTCCTCATGCTTTTAAGCTTGCAGTTATTACTCCATTGCTTAAAAAACCCCACACTGAATATGGAATTATTGTCAAATTACAGGCCTATATCTAATTTGTCATACATATCTAAGCTCACTGAAAGAATTGTTCTTCAGAGGCTTTCTACTCATCTCTCTTACAATGATCTATTTAATAAACATCAAGCTGCTTATACTAAGCATCGTTCAACTGAAACAGTGCTTCTATCTGTGTGCAATTCTATTGTTAATGCCATGTGCACACAACGCTTAACTGGATTATGTATGCTTGATCTTTCGGCCGCTTTTGATACCATTGATCACAATATTCTTCTGGAACGTCTTTCTTCCTGGTTTGGTATTCATGGAATTGTTCTTGCTTGATTTTCCTCCTATCTGACGGATCGTTCTTTTAGTGTAAAAGTGATGGAGTACATCTCTTTGCCTTCTCACTTAAAGTAGGGTGTGCCTCAAGGCTCCGTTCTTGGTCCTATCCTCTTTAACCTCTATACAACACCCCTAAGCACTCTAATCTCTTCTCATTCTCTTGATCATGAACTATATGCGGATGACACTCAAATGTACACTTGTTTCACCCCTAACTCCTATTCTAATGCTGAAACCCTCCTGCAACAAAGTTTTCAGTCTATATCCTCTTGGATGTCTGCTAATTTCTTAGCACTTAATCCATCTAAGACTGAATTCTTGTTAGTCGGGACACCTTAACAGCTTCTGAAGCTGAATGGGAAAACTCTTTCGTTATCTTCGTATATTAAAATATCATCTGTGTCTTCTGTGAGAAATCTCGGTGTTATCCTTGATAAACACCTAACCTTCCACGAACACATAACTAAAACTTCACAAGCATGTTCTTCCATATCCGTGATCTTCGTCGAATTCGTCCATATTTGTCACATGAAACAGCTGCTACAATTGGTGCTGCTCTTGTGCAATCGAAGTTGGACTACTGCAATTCCCTGTTTTTAAATCTCCCTGGCTGTGAGATTGATCGGTTGCAGTTTGTTCAGAATTCTCTTGTGCGAGCAATTTTTTGTAGTTCCAAGACTCACGGTTACGTCTATTTTGAAATCTTTGCACTGGCTAAAGATTAAAGAGCGTACCATTTACAAAACAGCTTCGTTAACGTATAAGTAACTTGTATGTCTCACTTGATTAAAGTGATGCAGCCTGCTATTACTCGGTCTTCTAAGTTAATAACTCTTATGAGACCTAGCTTACCTTCACGCTCTAAGCTATCTAATCGTTCTTTCCAGCATGCTGCACCTCAGATCTGGAATTCTCTTTCATCCAATCTTCGGAAATCTTCATTTGAATCACATCAGCCTTTGCTTTCCTATGAGCAGTTCCATAAGCAGTTGAAGACCTATCTTTTCCATCTCTCTTTTCCATCCAGTGTCCATGAGCAGCGACCTGTGCCTAAACTACCTTTTCTTTAACTCCCTTTACTTTGGACTGAATTTCTGGATTTGGAATTTGCACCGTTTTTGAACTTCTTTTTTTTGCTCGCCAGCTTGATTTTGTCTCAATGTTATCATTGATGACTGTAGCACTTTAATTGTTGTCATTGTTATTATTATTATTATTATATTTAGGTATATACCTGTGTGAACTAGTACATACAAGAAGTAAAGTAAAACATGCATTATAGTGAATAATCAACTATGTTGATATCTATCACTTTTAAAACCCCATGTTTAATCTGTTAGGAAATTTAGACCATTTTCTGTATAACCAGTCTAGTGAATGTCCGAGATTTTACTCTCAGATCAGCGCGGCTGGGAATACACACACACTTACCCATATTTGTAATTTGACTCTCTTGTCCTGCCTGAAGACAGTTTTAACTTTGAAGTCTATCCCCACTGTGCTCACAAATGCTGACGTGAAGGAATTGTCAGCATAACGGAAGAGAAAAGAAGTCTTCCCTACGCTGCTGTTGCCAATGATCAGCAGCTTAAACATGTAGTCAAAGTTCTGATCCATCGCTCCTCCATCCTTAGCTCCATCCTTGGTTCCATCTTTAGGTCTGCGTGAATCGTTGGACATATTTCTCTCAGTCAAAGCACAGCCTTCGTCCCGTAGCTCAACAAATTCTACCAGATACCTAAAGCTCTGATATATTCCTTTCTGTTGTATCCGTCTCTCGCTATCAATTAATGTTTAATTAATTAATTAACTAATTAATGCTTCACCGAGAAACTGGTCTACTTCTGCAAAATTAAAACAATCAATGGTTCTAAGATTTTTAAACCAGGTCAAGAGTTCAGGTTCTTAAATCAGGTCAAGAGTTAACTAATTGTTAAACCAGGTCAAGAGTTTACAGTTTCTTAAATCAGGTCAAGAGTTCACAGGTTCTTAAATCAGGTCAAGAGTTCACAGATTCTTAAATCAGGTCAAGAGTTCACAGGTCCTTAAATCAGTTCAAGAATTAAGTTCAATTAACTGGCTTTTAAGCCAGGTCAATAGTTCAAAGGATTTTTGGAACAGATCAATAGATTTTAAATCTCTAACTGTCCTAATCATGACATATCTGTGGCTAATATCATCTCACTGGGTTATCTACACATGATCATTACATTTATGTGCTACTTGGTTCAACCTTAAGCCTTGACATCAACAACAGAGAACTAAAACTGCTGCATCAACAACAGAGCGTGAATGAGTTAGAATTAATTGATTGAGCCTCTGCTTCTTACTGGTTCTCTGCAGTCTTACATATAATACAGTCTTAGTTTTATATCATATCATATACTTACGTTCTATATCATACTTTTATTCATATTTTATATAATGTAGCTGCAATTCTATGTCAAATAGTGTAGCCCTATTTGAAGCTATTTCTATTGCGTATGATGTAGCTCAATCGTTAAACTAGAGTATAACTAGACAACTAATCTCAGAGGATTTAGAGCTGTATCATATGTTATATTTGACATATTCTAATTTAATTAAGTACCGGCAATTTAGATGCAAGAAGTTTAAGTACATGAATAGCTGTTGCTGTCAAAGTAAGTGCATTAAAAAATTTGTATACTATCAGCTCACAATTAGGCCTGCTGCGAAAATAGTTAAAATACAGTAAGCAGATATACGTAAAAATATAATTGCGAAATAGCTCGTAAATTCTGAGATGGGGGTATTAAAAGCGGTCAATTATGTTCGATTTGCAATAAAATTTTCTTTAAACAGAATTGGATGAACATATATTCATACTAATCAATAATAATAAAATTAACTTTAAGAAACTTTGTTTCTTTAACTCATACTATATCCTTTTTAGTCCAAGTATTCTATTAATTTCTACTCTATTTTTAGTATGAAAAGAGACGTGCATACAGAATTGATCACTGCAATAAATTAGGAATAAATAAACATTTCATTTGTTTACAGGAGCGATAATGAACAAGCCATGGATCTCAGAGAATTTACTGAGACACCAGAACAGCATTTTCTATCGCAAAATCCGGGCCATGAATTAACTGGTTAAAAATAAAAAAAATAATAGGAGTGCTCAAAGATCTTTATTCTATGGGAGTGCTAGTGTCATCAATGACAACAGCCAGAACTATTGAAACAAATCCAAGCCATGGAGTAAAAAGAAAGTCCAACACATTGCAAATTCCAAAACCAGAAAATCAGTTCAAAAATCAAATACAATCATAACAAAGATGAAATGGAAGTACCAGAGATGGATGACTAAGTTGAAATATGGCTAAATAGCTAAAATGTACTTTAATTAGTTTAGAATGGCATCAAAGTTGCTTTTTTAGAGCATTAATTAGTTATATATATTTTAAAAACATACAACAGTACGAATTAAGTATAGATATTATATATATTTAGATATATTAATTTGTTTATGAATGGAGCTAATCAATAAAATGGCACTTAACCTACTTTAATTTAACCAATACTTATTTCTTAAATATTTTATTATATATTTTAAAAATCCTTGAAGTCACAGTAGTAGTCGATGTCATCGTAGACTATAATTAGATCAATAGCACTGAGCTAGTTACTAGTAAGTCCATTGTTTATGTTTCCATTTTATACAATCTCTCTCACTTCATCGAATAAAACTTGCGATGGAAATGGTTTGAAACGTATATTATATCGTAGAAATAATTCGTAAATAATTTTTTACTATTTAATTAATATTAAATTCCAAGTTTTGTAAAAGTTTAAGGCGCACAATTTTCTTTAGTTTCGATATCTCATTATGGGTATATTCGCACATCATGTCTCTGAATCCATGTTAAAATTGAATCTCTTGCGATGTTCTGAAAAGCCGTTGATATTTCTTCATATAAAATCTAAACACCTCGTCTACTAGAAGCTATTTGTAGTTTTCTTTGCTATTTATAGATATATTACTGGTATAATGTGCAACAATAATAGTTCTATAAGTAAAACATTATTACATTTATGCCAATGTACTGAGTTTACGATGTACTGTAATGCCTATGTACTGAGTTCACGTATCGGTTTGTTATACTATGTAAGATGAAGTCTGTTTAACTTGAAGATACGTAAGTTTAGGTACTTCTCTCATCGATTGTGGTAAGGTGAACGTTTGGTTTGGCTAGTGTTTCTCACTTTTTAAAATTCTGACTCTGTTCATCACTGATGATGACTTTAGGCTGTAAGTCTAACAGGTGTATTTGTGAATTTGCACTATTTATTGTTTTGATTGAGTGATAGACTTTTTATTGATTTAATTGAATGATTTTTATTAAGTTAATTGATTTATATATATACTTATTTATTGTATTAATTCATTGATTTATTTATTCATTTGATTGATCAAGAAATTTATTAATATATTGATTTTATTGAATCATGAATTTATTTCTTTGTTTTATGGACAGATGGAGGGACTCGACACTTTTATATGTGGCCTGTGCTCGCAGTACTTCCACGACATTGATCAGTTTGTAGAGCACAAGAACTCAGAACAATGCTTCGTTAACAGACAGCCGCTGCCTAGAGAAGAACTGGAACAAGCTCAGCTCTACACAACCTGCGACACAGTCGAGCAGGTTACACGAGGATTGTCTGCGGCTGAGAGAATAGGACAGGTTTATTTATGTAATCTCATCTCGTAGTGGAGGAGAGGAGATCTTTAATGTTTCATCTGGAAGTTTTCTGTAAAAGGAAACTAATGCGGAGATTATTATTTATAGACTATGCTAAGTACTGCAAACTAATGTAATGTAAATAAATAATGCTGATAATGTAATGTAATTGGTTGGTAGATTTAGCTGCTCCAGCTGCTGTTCTAGCAGCTGCACTAGCTGATGTTCTAGCTGCTGCTCTAGATAGCAGCTGCTCTAGATAGCTACTGCTCTAGATATCAGCTGCTCTAGATAGCTACTACTCTAAATAGCTGCTGCTGTAGTTAGCTGCTACTATAGATACCTGTTCAACTTGTATCAGCTGGTCTAGAAATCTGGCATGTTGCTGATGTGCCTCTAGTCTCACTGTCAGTATCTAACAATATGTTCTGTGTGTGTATTTAGATAGAGGGCAATCCAGCCAGTGCGGAGGTTGAACTCACACCTCTGGGTTCTGACGCAAGCTCTCAGCACACTCAGCTAATTCAAGTCTGCATCGATGGAAGTGAAATACAAGTGAGTGAGATCTTGTTTACAGTTCTCTATAGCGATTCTTCACCTCATATTGGTTAATGTTTATTTATGTTACATTATGTTTAGGGTTTCTCCTTCCATGCTGCTATATTTGTTGATTTGCCTGTGTGATCACACACAGTTTCACCTTAACCTTGTAGTAGTAATATTAGTTAAAACAGAGTACATGGTAGTTAGTAATAGAGTATTGGTAGCTAAAGATTTAATTATAATAATAATAATGATAGTAATGCTAATAGAGATTTAATGTCCATTTCCTCATACAAGGATACTGTCAGGAACATCAATATATTTTGGCAATATTTTAAAAATCAATGACAATTACTATGAGTGATAAAAATACTATTTAACTACATATCTCTCTTTGTGGTTTCCTAGGATATATTCTGTTGCTAATGACAAATCAGCATTTTTGGTTTTGCCCATTGAAGTTGACAAACCTGGATTTTTGAGGTTTTGCCCAACCTGGTTTAAACCATGGTTAAAACCTTGATAATGATTTAAACTATGGTTATAACCTTGGTAATGGTTTAAATCATGCCTAAAACCGTGATTTAAAGGTGATCAAGACTTTAACATTTCAATCAATACCTACTGAACTGTCTATCAACTTTTAAATCAATTGCACATGAGTTGATGATGTGAATGGTTGGTTGTTTGCAGGGTCTCGCGCAGATTGATCCAATCACAGGCAACTACTATATGGTGCAACAGTTCATCTCTGAGGTCCATGGTGTGTCACATGTTGTTCCTGAGGTCCATGCTGAAGAATTGCTGAGTCATGGTGTCTCCCTGTCATCTGCTGATGCAGTGGGAGGAGCTTTGCATGGCACAGCTGATGGGGCCGGGGTCACGTGTGGTGGAGATGTGGCTAGGGAAATGATTGACAGACTGGATGGAGATAGATTAGATAAGCCACAGTCTACTTTCAAGAAATCAACAAAATGCAGAGGTGAGCGACATTTGTTGTTTGTTAGATAACTGTCACGACTCAGAGTGGTTTTGTGCAGTTTACTTAAGTCTTTGTTGATGCACTAATAATAATAATAATAATAATAATAACAATAATTAGAGTGCTGCAGTCATCAATGACAGCATCGAGCGCTATTGAGTCAAAATCAAGCTGGCGAGCAAAGAGAAGGTCCAAAAATGGTGCAAATTCCAAAATCCAGAAAATCAGTCTGAAGTACTAACCCATTATGTGTACTGATTCATGGTATCACGAATCTATTGATTAAATTATTGATTGATTTGTGGATCGATTGATTGATTTACAGATATAGAACTTGTACCCATAGCACATGATGACGTGAATGACATTACTCACTGCGATCAACTCAAGATCATTGTCAAGTCTCACAATGGCATTGTGCCAAGTAGATCATGTGGCAGCCTGCAAAGTAGGTCGTTGGACTCGGTGACTGCTGCAGAATCTGCCAGTGATGAATATACAGAAAAATCAGGTTAGAGACAAAACTATTGTTGCCATTTTAATTTCAAGTTACTGTGTAGTTCATGCCATAATCATATCATTTACTTTTTCAGTGTCCCTGTTTAGTACACATCGTATATTTTTATACTGAATAGCATTTCCTCAGATTCTGTACATTTTTTTCATTAAGAAACAGTTGGTAATACAGTATTTATTATCTCACGATAACCCTGAGTAAGACGTGTGTTTGTAATACATCTGAATCTTGTTCTTGTTCTCTCATGCAGCTCGCAGGCGAGGTAGACCCAGGATTGGTGAAGCTAAGAGTTCAAGGTCACATGTAAATCAGGTCAAGGTCACTGATCATCAACGACGTCAAGTAGAATTAGGTCAGATGATGGATTTAGTTAGTTCTAAAACTTTTAAAAATTCTTTTTATTGAGTGTATGGTTTAAATTTACCTACCAATACATCGTTTGTGCCATTCTCTGCCTAATAATACTTTTCTCTCGCTGAATATTACTTGTGTCCATTTATATTCATTTATTTATAAGTCATTCACCATGCGGCGCCACTTGAGGTGTTGTTTGCAGGTCCTGCAGGCAGGCTGGTGTGCAAACTTTGTGGTAAATCATTCACCAGAGAGCGCCACTTTAACTCTCACAAGTGTTTGGGTGAGGGGGACTTCATCGACCCAAACCTCGTGAGCATAAAGAAAGAGCTCGTCTCGTCGCTTGAGGAGGTAGATGAGGCAGAGTACAGAGAGGTCATGGGTGAAGAACTGGGACAGGTCTGGGGTGAGGCAGAACTGCTTGCTGAGCAACGCAGTGAGAAAATGATGAACAACAGAACAACCGAGAGCAGCACGAGAGACAAAGTGGCAACAAGTGTCAACAACAACAACTTGAACTCTCCTATGCCTGCCTCATCGTCATCTTCTGACAGTCTCCTTAGCAACCTAAGACATCGCTGTGGTAACCCTGCTACGTCATCTTCTAGCAGTCTCCTTAGCAACCCAAGATATCACCATGGTAACCCTACTACGTCATCTTCCAGCAGTCTCCTTAGCAACCCAAGACATCGCTATGGCAACGCTTCCTCTCGTAAACTGCTCGTCATTGGTCGTATTGGTGATAAAATGAACGGGGTGGGTGTAGTTACAAGTGAGGTGGGTGGAGTTACAAGTGAGGTGGGTGGAGTTACAAGTAAGGTGGGTGGAGCTATAACTAGGGTGAATGTATTTAGAGATGAGGTGGGAGGAGTCAGAGATATTGTGGGGGAGGGTCAAGGGGGTGGAGCTTGTAATAAAGCTTTGAACAGCTTTAGACCAATCCAGAGCTTAGTGGGCGGGGCTAAGTCTGTTATAAGTGAGGATGTGGGAGGAGTCAAGAGTGAGCCAGTGTTGATTGACAGCGAGGATACAGATGACGACGTATTGAAGAGACTGGAGCGAGTGAGAGAGGGAGTGAGGAAGGAGGGAGAGGCACTGAAGATGTTGAGACGTTCCACTGATCAGTGGATGACCAGTGGTATGAGAGAGAACAGTGCTACCACGCTCAACAAAAACACTAACATTGCTACCACGCTCAACAAAAACACTGACAGTGCTACCATGCTCAACAAAAACACTGACAGTGCTATCATGCTCAACAAAAACACTGACAGTGTTGACAAGTGCTTAAGTGAAAACCTGTTGAACTCAGATGATAGCAGTGTTGTGAGCAGTGTTGTGGAGAAATCATTTCCGGCTTTAATAGTAGGAGCTACTGTACGCACCACAACTGTACACTCTATTGGTACACACAGTGCTGATGTACACTGCACTGGTGTACACTGTACTTGTGTACACTCCGCTGGTGTACACTCTGCTAGTACACACAGCACTGGTGTACACTCTGCTAATACACACAGGGCTGATGTACACTCTGCTGGTGTACACTCTGCTGGTGTACACTCTGCTGGTGTACACTCTGCTAGTACACACTCTGCTAATACACACAGGGCTGGTGTACACTCTACTGGTGTACACTCTACCACAATGCACATTGCCTCTGTACACACACCAGGCTGTGTAGTCAGTGAAGCACTAAAGACAGCACAAGCTCTAACTGCTTCTCTTAGTTCAGCTGCTCAAGCTTCTCCTCAAGTCTACACAACAACAACAACAACATCCAGGGCGTTCAGTGCAGCAGTTAACAAGCCTGTGAAAGTAATCAGCTACAGTAGCAAAGCTGCTGCTACTACTGCTACCACTGCTGCTGCTGCTACTGCAGCTGCTGGTATATCAGCTGCCGCTAGCAATGCTGCAGCTGTCACCACAGCTAAGCATTCAGCTGTAGCAGCAGTGAGTTCAGCTGAGGTGGGTGGAGCTAGATGGAGCGAGGCGGGAATGAAGCTAGGTGACGTGAACAGGGTGGGGGGAAACAAGACTAAGGAAGTGGGAGGAGCTAAAGCTGTGGGCGGGGCTGAGATGTCAGAGTTTGACAGGTGTCTGGACGTAGACCTCTCGCCATTGGTTGATCAACTATTTACGCTGCACGTCATTGAGCAGAATGTCAACGAGAATGACGTAGGGGTCAAGGTCGGGTCAGGGGTCAAGGTCGGGTCAGGGGTCAGATCTGTGGCCAAGGCCAAAGGCCTAGCAGCTGGTGGGAGAAAAGCCCGGCCCCTAAACGTCTACTCGTGTGATGTGTGTGGCAAGGTATGTGTGCTTATATGTGTCCGTATGACATGTAAATAACTTGTAGTTGTTCATTTTTTTAGTATATGAGAGGTTCAAGGGCAGATTCCTACTGATCGTGTGAGTTGTTTATCCTAATGGTATGGTGCTTGAGGTTAATCAATGTGGTTCTGAGAGGCATTTGACGACGATGAAGATGATGATAAATAACAATGATGGTGTTGATGGTGATGATAATGATAATGATGATGAGATTGAAGAAGAAGTTGATGATGATAATGATGAAGAATTTGATGATGATGACGGTGATGATGATGATGATGATGACGCTGATGATGATGATATTGTATGTTACAGGTGTTTATGTCTCTCTCACACATCAGTTTACACTGTGTTATCCACATTGATGATGATGATGATGATGATGATGATGATGATGATGTATGTTACAGGTGTTTATGTCTCTCTCACACATCAGACTACACTGTGTTATCCACACTGACTCTAAACCATTCCGCTGCTACAAGTGCTCATTCGCTTCCAACACTAAAGGTTCTTATTATTCATTGTTAACTTTCAATCAGTCACAAAGAATCTGGAATTGTTTATTTGAAATATTGAGATGTTGAGAATTACACACTGTCAATACACACACATCTTTACACTCTGTGATAGTGCTTACATATACAGGGTACGTAATGTATGTGTAGTATAGATGTATGTGTTGTACACACAGGTATGTACAGATGTATGTGTTGTGCACGCAGATATGTACAGATGTATGTGTTGTACACACAGGTATGTACAGATGTTTGTGTTGTACACACAGGTATGTACAGATGTATGTGTTGTACACACAGGTATGTACAGATGTATGTGTTGTACACATAGGTATGTACAGATGTATGTGTTGTACACACAGGTATGTACAGATGTATGTGTTGTACACACAGGTATGTACAGATGTATGTGTTGTACACACAGGTATGTACAGATGTATGTGTTGTACACACAGGTATGTACAGATGTATGTGTTGTACACACAGGTAACCTGTACACACACATGAGGAAGCACACAGGCTCGATGTACAGATGCAGTGTGTGCACGTTTAAGACAGCTAACAGAACACATCTAGTGGAACATGAGCAGACACATAGCAGCGTGCGACACATGTGTGAGATGTGTAAGAGATCATACAACACGCTCAAGTCTCTACGCAATCATGTGACAACACATCACACTGATCAAATAGGACGCGAGTACCTGAGCATGATCAAGGTTTACCTGCTTTATCTGCTTGATGTTGCCATGTGTGAGATAGAGAGAGAGAGAGAGAGAGAGAGAAAGAGAAAAGAAAAACCATTCATGGAATTATCTATTATCTGGTAAACCTCTCTAAAAGCTGGTAAAGCTAAGGTTAACGTCGGTTTTCTCACTCGAAAGTGATGTGAGTGACGGGAGAGCCCTGGATTCCAACCCCGCACATACTGATGCGTGGTCGAATATCTTACCGACAACGCCACTGGCTCCAGCCAACGTGTTTTATAATATGTATTTATATGAGGTGAAATGTTTTATATCCAGGGTCCGAGCACACGCAGAGCTCAGGCTGTCATACATCAGTGTCTAGTGTGTCAGCGCAAGTTCAAGAGTCAGGACAAGCGAGATCAGCATCTACTCGTCCATGACAACGTCAAGCCTCTCGTAACCATGGAAACCGGTGTGTCGCTAGGAGACAACAGTACGGAACAACGCAGGACTAGTGTGACGTCAGCTCATGACGTCATCGAGCACGTCAGTCGTGCTACTGATTACCTGGTAACATCGGGTGTCAGGGACGTCCCTGACACATCAGGTGGCGCCACTGAGGCACAAGTCTGCGGTCGTCTAGCGTCCTCTCATCTCAACGACAAGTACTCCTACATCGACATCTCTGATGACTCCGCCTACCCGCTGCTTCCTATTGGCTCGTACGACTGTCAGTCAGTTGAGTTAAACGTGAATGGGGTGGAGCCTGATGAAAACCACGCCCACTGTGCCGCACTCAATGACCTGAGTGTGGAATGTTATCGTAGGAATCTGCTAGTGACAGATAATCAGGCCACGCCTCCTGCACAAGTCATGGAGCTTGATTGACACGACTATTTTAGTCTTAATAAAATATGGGCGGAGTTTAGGAGTTGACGCGTGGAACCATGACTTGCTGCACGTATCATAAGAGCTGCTGTAGTTTGGGGAGGAGCTATTGATTTGATTGACACGTGAAGTGGTTTTTGAAGATGTTTGTGTGGGTGTTTTTAGGAGAAATTGAGAAAACCCATTATTGAGTCATTCGTTGGTCAATATTGGTAAGCTGATAAAGCCGATGTTAACGTCAGTTTCAGCACTCGAAGCAATGTCAGTGACGGGCGAGCTCAGGATTTGAACCCGTACAAACTGAACTGCGGTAGAATATCTTGCCGACACCACCATATGATAAAAATAATAAATTTATTCAATTTATAACTGATATTATACATCAACATAACATGATGAATTATTTATATTATTTGTTCATTATTTATTATTTTTCGTCAGGATTTTACTATATACAGATAACATCAAATACAGTATTTCATATAAACAGTTTTATTATTCCTAAATCAGAAAGCGACAATTTGAATTAACAAATAGTTCATAGTTATCTAATCATATAATACGTGCAGTATTGATTGATAGCCTGTCTTCAATCAATCATTTAACGTCTGTTCTGTCACTCAGCACTGATTGTAGGCACGTTCACATCAAACAATTACTCCACTGCAGGTCAAGAGTGCTGGCAGTTCATCATTTTACGTTCATTTCTTTGTTCATAGAGATAATTCAAGAGACACAATACAGTGACATTAAGCGTCCACGACAATATCAAGCTGTCGTAGGAAGGTTTGTTCATCAGTCAGGTACTGGTCATACTCTCTCTTCATACGCGCCTCTAACTCATCCTCACTGACCTCAGGTGCTGCAGCCACCTGCCAATCAATCACCAATCAATCAATACCCTACCAAACAATACCAATCAATACCATATCAAGCAATCAATACCCTACCCATCAATCATCAATCAATCACCCATCAATCAATCACCTACCAATCAATCATCAATCAATCACCCATCAATCAATCACCTACCAATCAATCAATACTCTACCAATCAATACCCTACCAATCAATCAATACCCTACCAATCAATCACCAATCAATCAATACCCTACCAATCAATCAATACTATACCAATCAATCAATACCCTACCAATCAATCAATACCCTACCAATCAATCAATACCCTACCAATCAATCACCAATCAATAAATACCCTACCAATCAATACCCTACCAATCAATAAATACCCTACCAATCAATCAATACCCTACCAATCAATAAATACCCTACTAATCAATCAATACCCTACCAATGAATCAATACCTGACCAATCAATCAATACCCTACCAATCAATCAATCACCAATCAATAAATACTCTACCAATCAATCAATACCCTACCAATCAATCTATACCCTACCAATCAATCAATCACCAATCAATCAATACTCTACCAATCAATCAATACCCTACCAATTAATCAATACCCACCAATCAATCAATACCCTACCAATCAATCAATACCCTACCAATCAATCAATCACCAATCAATCAATACTCTACCAATCAATCAATACCCTACCAATTAATCAATACCCACCAATCAATCAATACCCTACCAATCAATCAATACCCTACCAATCAATCAATCACCAATCAATCAATACTCTACCAATCAATCAATACCCTACCAATTAATCAATACCCACCAATCAATCAATACCCTACCAATCAATCAATACCCTACCAATCAATCAATCACCAATCAATCAATACTCTACCAATCAATCAATACCCTACCAATTAATCAATACCCACCAATCAATCAATACCCTACCAATCAATCAATACCCTACCAATCAATCAATCACCAATCAATCAATACTCTACCAATCAATCAATACCCTACCAATTAATCAATACCCACCAATCAATCAATACCCTACCAATCAATCAATCACCAATCAATCAATACTCTACCAATCAATCAATACCCTACCAATCAATTAATATGCTACGAATCAATCACCAATCATTCACCTAGTGACAGAACAATAATCCAGAGAGAAGATAAGGAGATTACTTACGCCAGCTTTTTTCTTTGCCTCGATATCCATCTGTATTCTCTCCCTCTCTCTCAGCTCAGCTCTCTCTCTCACAAACTCTCTCCTCCTAACTTCTCTCTCCAGGTAGTTCTGCATGCCCTGCCTCTGTGCACACAACAACAACAACAGCAGCAGCTTATGTAGCACGATCACAGCAGCTGTCCAATAGCAGCAGCAGCTGATGTTATACAACAGCTGTCTAATAGCAGCAACAGCTGATGTAATACAACAGCTGTCTAATAGCAGCAGCAGCTGATGTAATACAACAGCTGTCTAATAGCAGCAGTAGCTGATGTAATACAACAGCTGTCTAATAGCAGCAGCTGATGCAATACAACAGCTGTCTAATAGCAGCAACAGCTGATGTAATACAACAGTTGTCTAATAGCAGCAGCAGCTCATGTAATAAAACAGCTGTCTAATAGCAGCAGCAGCTGATGTAATACAACAGCTGTCTAATAGCAGCAGTAGCTGATGTAATACAACAGCTGTCTAATAGCAGCAGCTGATGCAATACAACAGCTGTCTAATAGCAGCAGCAGCCGATGTAATACAACAGCTGTCTAATAGCAGCAGCTGATGCAATACAACAGCTGTCTAATAACATCAGCAGCTGATGTAATACAACAGCTGTCTAATAGCAGCAGCTGATGTAATACAACAGCTGTCTAATAGCAGCAGCTGATGTAACACAATCACAGCAGCAGCACATACAGGCACACACACATAAGTACACACACATATACACACACATACAGGCACATGCAAACACACTCACATGTACACACACATACAAACACAGACCTCTCCAGGCATAGGTTGACGCAGACTCCACGGAATGGATAGTACGTGTAGCGTGCCCCTATCATCACATACAGCTAGCAGATGTTGTTTGCTGGAGAGCTCATGAGGTGCTAGACACGTGATGGGAGCTGATGATATGCTCTGTGTTATACAAGCCTCGTGTGTCTTATCTAGCAGATCCCATATCTCCAATCCTCCGTCCTGCAGGCTTATGTAGAACACTGAGGCTCGGGTGGTTGACCAGTGCCCTCCCGTCATTCTACGAGTGTTCATAGGCGATCTCAGTATGGGTCCTGACTGTCAATCAATCAATCTATCAATCAATAAACACTCAAGCTGAAACACGAGCAGTCGATCAAATAAAATCATAGTAGGAAATGTTGAGTAGTGTATTACAATACAGTGTGACGTCATTATCTATACTTGTGACGTCAGCAACAGTAAAAATGACGTCATTTCTAATGGAATTAGCATAAAAAGTACAGAGAGAAAACAGAGATAATAATGTATACAGACAGAGAGAAAGAGAGAGACAGAGAGAGAGAGAGAGAGAGAGAAAGAAAACGAGCATACCTCCACCCCCTCTTTCCAGATAGAGAAGGACCAGCCCCCCACACACAACACCACATCAGGAAAGAAGGGAGATCTCTGCAGCGTAACTATCGGCCCATCATGTAGAGTGTGGTAGTAGAGAGGTTTACCAGCTAAATCAATCAATCAATCGATCAATCAATCATCAGCATAACTATCGGCCCATCATGTAGAGGGTGAAAGAAGAGTGGTTTACCAGCTACATCAATCAATCAATCAATCAATCAATCATCAGCGTAACTATCGGCCCATCATGTAGAGTGTGGTAGAAGAGTGGTTTACCAGCTAAATCAATCAATCATCAGCGTAACTATCGGCCCATCATATAGAGTGTGGTAGAAGAGTGGTTTACCAGCTAAATCAATCAATCAATCAATCATCAGCGTAACTTCGGCCCATCATGTAGAGTGTGGTAGTAGAGAGGCTTACCAGCTACATCAATCAATCAATCAATCATCCGTGTATTTATAGGTACATTATGTAGAATGTGGTTTTTCCTGGGCTCACCCGTCACTGACATCGCTTTCGAGTGAGAAAACTGAGGTTAACTTTGGCTTTACCAGCCTTTAGAGAGGTCTACCAGATAATAGATAATTCCACAGATAAACAATGATAATTCCACAGATATACAATGATACTTCCAGACAGATATAAGGTGAGACAACTCACTCATGATTTTTCCAGAATCATGATCTTTCTTGGGCACCCAATCCAAGTACACCAGTTCTCCGTCCTACAATCAATCAATCAATCAATCCAAGTACACCAGTTCTCCGTCCTACAATCAATCAATCAATCAATCCAAGTACACCAGTTCTCCGTCCTACAATCAATCAATCAATCAATCCAAGTACACCAGTTTTCCGTCCTACAATCAATCAATCAATCCAAATACACCAGTTCTCCGTCCTACAATCAATCAATCAATCAATCCAAGCACACCAGTTCTCCATCCTATAGCCAATCAATCAATATAGGCCTACAGCGCTATTGATTGTGCCGTGTTGTGTCCGGCGCAATGTAGAATAGACCAAACGATGACAAACTGCACGTGTCGTAAAAGACGACTAAGCAGAAGCCGGAGGAAGGCAAACGAAGTGATTGATTGACTGACTGTTTGATATTTATATTGATTAATTAATTGGTCGATTTATTGATTGATCGCTGGATCGATTGATAAATATATATCTCTCTCTCATAGTGCACTGCCTACTGGCAGGTTCGTGGTATATAAGGCCTCCACTCTTCCTCTTCAAGTCCACATATGAATGGATCTGTAAATCATCTAACATTCCTTTTGATATACCATTTTTCTCGGGGGATTCTGCCTAAGATGTGGTGGCCCTCTGTACTTTCCTCAGCTTTGACTAACATTTACTGGGCAGGGGCGTCGTACCCTGAGAAAACTATCCTGTTTACCTGCTTATGTTTGTTGATAAATATATTGATTTATTTTCTTGACTGATAATTAATTGATTGATTGGCCAGCTGCCAGGTAGTTAGTAAAGTTGATTATTAGATCAGTTAATTTATTGAACTATCGATTGACAAGATCTAAAATTAACTTTTGAGTGATTACCTCAGTACCAGCATACAAGAAGGTGCTGATTTGATTGACAGGTGTCACTGCTGATACATTGCTCACAGCTGATTGGTTGATCTCTACCTCGGCTCCTCCCCCACCAGCTAATCTTCTCGCTGCTCTGCTGCCTGACAGCAACAACAACAGCTGATGGCAGCTACACACAGTTACGTGCAGCTACACACAGCTACGAGCAGCTACACACAGCTACACACAGCTATGAGCAGCTACATACAGCTACGAGCAGCTACAAGCAGATGCTTCAAATGAGAAACAGGGAAAGAGGGAAAGATAGAGTGAGAGAATGAGAGTTGTTATGTAATTATCATATGTTTGTATGGCACATGTATTTGTGAAAGCATAAATGTACGTATGTGTCTATGTATGCGTGTGTTTACCTCTAGTCAAGTGATGTAGCTCTGCTAGACTAAACCTGGTGGGGGCGTCGTCACCTCCTGGTTGTGTGTGTGTGTGTGTGTGTGTGTGTGTGTGCGTATGTGTGTGTGTGTGTGTGTGTGTGTGTGTGTGTGTGTGTGTACCTCTAGTCACGTGATGTAGCTCTGCTAGGCTAAACCTCGTGGGAGCGTGGTCACCGCCTGGTTCAGACTTCAACAGGTTTATCTGACAGACAGACAGAACTGGCTCATTATACTAGATATTCAATCCTACAATTCGCTCTATATCTAATTGAAGACTTGCTGTGTTAAAGCCTCAGGGCCAGCAATCCATTCGCTGTCATTATTTCACGACCACTCCTGCAAGGAGCATGAAGAGGAATATGTATCACAAACATTATATAGATAAAGCATTCTGAGAATATTAGAGGTCATAGAAAGCTGACCTTGAAAGAGATGTTAGAGGTCGTAGAGAGCTGACCTTGAAAAGAGAATGTCAGAGGTCATAGAGAGCTGACCTTGAAGAGAGATATTAGAGGTCATAAAGAGCTGACCTTGAAGATATTAGAGGTCATAAAAAGCTGATATTAGAGGATACTAGTATAAGATATTAGAGGTCATAGAAAGCTGACCTTGAAAGAGATACTAGAGGTTATAGAGAGCTGACCTTGAAGAGAGGTTTCCAGGTGAGGTCAAGGTGCTTGAAGGTGTCAGGGACACCAAAAGGGTTTGAGTTCTTCTTGCTGGAGTCAGGTTTGGGCTGATTAGGAGGAGGCCTAATGTCCCACCATAGTATCGTTCTGTATCAGTCGTTACATAATCAATCAATCATGTTCTACATGAATCATTCCAAACAATCGATTATGATTTTAGTATAAATCATCAATCAATTGATTATGAATTAATTATGATTAACTATTTTCTACTTCAACCTTATCATAATCAGTAAATTATATTTTGATTACTTTATAAATAAAAAATAGTTAAAAAATAGAATAAAAAGTTACTAAAAAGTTACATGAAAAATACAAAACATGGGAGTTCCAATCCACAAAAACGTAGTTGAGAGATTTATAGAAACCAGAGAGGAGAGGAAGATGAGGTGAAGAGAGTTGCCTCAGCTCAAGCAGTTTATCTGATGCTAAAACTCAGATTTCAGTGGAATTCCTTCTGCTTATGATGATGATGATGTTGTTGATGATGATGACGATGATGATGATATTGATGCTGATGACGATGATGATAATGATGATGAGGATTTTGATGCTGATGACGATACTGATGATGTAACGATGATGATGATGATGATAATAATGATGACGCCCATCATCATAAAGCTTAACAAAGATTAATAAAGTTTAATCAGTACCTCTGTCTGTGTCATTCCAAGCATACAAAGTGTGACATTTAAAGTGCTAAACAAAATCATAGAGAGAGAGAGAGGGAGAGAGAGAGATAGAGAGAGAGAGAAAGAGAGACAGGGAGAGAGAGACAGAGACAGAGATAAAGAGAGATACGGACTGATCAGTAGAGCAGGACACAAGCTGACAACACTGTCCTGTCTTGTTCTCTACAGGTAGACCACTGCGATTAACCTGAGACATACACACACATATACATATACAACTAAACACATATACACACATACAATTACACACATAAATACACACAAATGTACACATTTTCATAAGTATAAACATACATACAAAGACACATACATACAGTCAGAACTACAGGAATACATAAACATACGTAACGAGATTCATGAGCATCCAGTCAGGAAAATATGGCGAACACTTTTCGTTTAAAATACATACATATGGCATAGAGACCTTGTTTCTATGTATCTGACTTATGCAACTAACATTAGAAAAAGTTGAAAGTAGTAAAGTCACTACAGAGAGAAAGCAAAGAGAAATCACCTCAAATTGTTGAGGTACCCACTGTACATCCAGCACTGCAGCCCTGTGACTATGTTCTATGGCTGACACAGCAGCATAGCGTGCTACAGGTTGAGCATGGGCTCCCTCGTCCTCAAACCCTGCCTACACATAACATCACAGTACATCACATTACATCACACAGCAGCATAGCGTGCTACAGGCTGAGCATGTGTTCCCTCGTCCTCAAACCCTGCCTACACATTACATCACATTACATCACATTACATCACATTACATCACATTACATCACATTACATCACATTACATCACATTACATCACATTACATCACATTACATCACATTACATCACATTACATCACATTACATCACATTACATCACATTACATCACATTACATCACACAGCAGCATAGCGTGCTACAGGTTGAGCATGTGTTTCCTCGTTCTCAAAACCTGCCTACACATTACATCACATTACATCACATTACATCACATCATATCACATCATATCACATTACATCACACATCAGCATAGCGAGCAACAGGTTGACCATGTGTTCCCTCGTTCTCAAAACCTGCCTACACATTACATCACATTACATCACATTACATCACATTACATCACATTATATCACATCATATCACATTACATCACACATCAGCATAGCGAGCAACAGGTTGAGCATGTGTTCCCTCGTTCTCAAAACCTGCCTACATATTACATCACATTACATCACATTACATCACGTTACATCACATTACATCACACTACATCACATTACATCACATTATTTACTGACAATAAATCAGTGTGGAGTAAAATGAAGCAGAAATAAATTAACTGGCTACTCAACAGATTAATCTTCAAAATCCACACATGTACTATATTAAGAGTAATGCCTGGCCCGTAGGCACAAAGAGCGACGGGATGAGCGAGATAGCAGAGCGAAGACTTACAAGAGTTTTCTGGGTCTCTTTGAACTTTCCAGATCTGGCGAGTCTGAGCCTAGCGTTGTGTTCAGTGATGTCCCACAACACAACCTGTCCATTAACACACCCCCCCGCCACTATGTTAGGATCTGTGGGGCAGAACCTAGTCATCAATCAA
>CAJHZI010000703.1:225000-252500 GCA_905160935.1 Enchytraeus crypticus | reverse complement strand
AGAAAACAGATTTTAATATTAGGGCACAACTATTGGTAAACTCTACAATATAATAAGCAATGGACACTACCAGTAAAATATAAATAAATCTGAGCCATAAACATCCTATAAATAGTGTAACTAGAACTAGACTGCAGTGTTAACCTTTCTTCTTGCCCTCAGGTTTTTCCCCGCTGCTCTCTGCTTTACTAGAAGCCTTGGACCCGCCCCCTTTAGTCTTCTCCTCTGTCTTACCCGAGGAAGACGGTAACTCACTTCCTCCTTTTTCTGTCGCTGACTTTCTCCTCTTGCCACTCTGAGCAGATTCCCTCCTCCCATTGGTCACCACTGGACTGCTGGCTTCTCCTTCCTGGCCTGCTGACTCCGCCTTTAACCCATCAGCAGCTTCTGAACCTGCAGCAGCTGTGCTGATATCAGCTACAGCTGCTGTGCTGATCTCAGCTGCAGCAGCAGCAGCTGTGCTGGTCTCAGCTGCAGCAGCTGTAGCAGCTGTGTCAGTGCTGGTCGGCTCAGCTGTGAGCTGCTGATCAGCTGCTTTCTGGGTCTCTGACTCAGCTTCAGGAGCAGGCGCCTAAAACAATCACGTCACATTAAATCAATTCATTCGATAATTCATTCGTAAAATTAAAAAGAATTCAACTGTATACGGTTCAATTTAGCCCAGTCTGCGGATGCATAACTTCAAAGTGACGAACTGAGAATGACTGGTAAAATGAAACTGGTAAAATAATCAGGTTTTACAGAATTTAGAATATTGTGAATTTATGACTAAAGATGATATCATTAGCAGATCAATTTGTAAGTTACTAACCACTGACGTCTGTTCCACTTCAGATGCTTCATCTGGTATATCTGATACTAACGGCTCAGACATCTCTGTACCAAAAAAACCAAATAAATGATTTGATCCTGATACTATATTGCTAATTATGGGTAAAATATTTGTAATATAATATATTTATATATACAGCATATGCGATTTAGCCATAATTTTCAATAATTGCAGTTCTAATAAAGTTAAAATATAAAGTAAAGATAAATATCAAAGTTAAGATATAAATAAAATAAGATGATAATAAGATGATAATAAGTTTCTCCAATAAAAAGGTGTTTAAGTTTCGCTCAAATCTGTGTAAATAGCTACTATTTATCTAAATTTACAAAAGCGTCTAAATTTTACGGTTATATTTATTATTTTTATTTCGATATAAAATAAATTCCGTAAAAACTTTTGAATGTACTATATTTATAAATATTTGTTACCTTGGTAACCATAGCATGGAGTTTCTATCTTCTTTAGCAAACTTGGTTTTATACAAATAAAATTGAATTAACGAAATCTTATAATTAACAGTAGCATCATAAACACTTTTTAGATTTCTATATCTATTTTTCAACTGTTGCCCATGAGATACGATCGCCAGATACGCACCTCCCTTCCTACAATTCTTTCTCGTTGGATAGCTATTTCGGATAATAATAATACAGTAACAATTAAAATGCTTCTATAATCAATGAAAAAATTGTATACTATTGAGACAAATCTAATCGGTGAGTAAAAAGTCCAAAGCCGGTGAAAATTCCAAAATTCAGAAAATCAGTTCAAAGATGCATAAGGAATTAAATTTAGATAAGGAGGTTTTCATGTTGGTCGCAACCCATGAACACTGGATGGAAACGCTAAATGGAAAGGGTATATCTTATAAATCTACAACTGCCTATGAAACAGCTCATAGAAAATTATAGTCCTATGTGGGTCTAACGTATATTTAATTGTTAGCAGTTTACAACTTTTGTTACTAATTATATGAATTAATAGGTATTGAATTATTCGCTGAACCATTTATATTTCCTATTCAGCATACCTTCGGCAGGTTTGACTCCAAAGTACTCGATGCTGCCCCTAACGAATTACTTTAATTGATGTTGCTATTGTTGTTGCTATTTACGTTTTGCAATTTTTTGCAGTCAAGTTGTTGCTAAATTCAAATTTTGTTGCATGGCTCGTGTTTTGAAGGTCAAGGCTGTCTTGATATTTGTTGAAGTTGCAAGAAATATTTCGGTAAATATTTTAATTTTTGTTTTTCTTCAGAAATTTTACCGAGAATTAGGAATAGGCTGGGCTCACCTGAATTTTGTCTTTTACGTTTCTTGAAATACTGCTAATGAATACTGCAATTTTGTAGTAATTAGGTAATTGTCGTCAGAAGTTAGTTTTTTGCAACGTTATGACCTTCATGCTAAATTTGAAGTATATTTGTTTAAGTTTTATTTTAAAATTGTTAAATACAGTATTGTTAAAGACATTATGTACATTTGTATATGATGTACGGAGCGTATAAAGCACTTTTATTGACATTTTTATGAGAAATGTTGATATCAGGAGATATCATAATGATTATGTATAATGGCCATTATTGTTAATCAGTTTACAGACGTTTGATCTTTCCCTTGCCTTTATTAATAAACACAAGTTATGTGTAGTATGTTCTTCATATGGAATTCTATCAGATTATCAAGTCTGAGGATCATCCAACTGACACTCCTGTGCTTGTCAGAATTTTATAAATATCGGCAAATGAAAGCGCTTATAAGTATTAAAACTATTTCTCTTCTGTCTGACAAGATTACAATAGTGCACACAAAATAGACAAATATAGACGAATAGACAAATGGGCCAAAGCATTGTTAACAATTTGGTTATCTTTAATTTCTAAACACTGATCTATAATTTTACATGTATCAAGTTAATTAGCCCCACATTTGTGTCTCTATTATAATTCTGATACAGTATTTTCACATTTCACAGTAAGACGGAACAATGGCAGACAAAGCCGTAGGCACAGCCGGAAAACGAATGATGTTTCCTTATTCGAACGTTGGGAAGTTGGTTTACTTCCCGTGGAAGTTCTACTGGAAGAACGGTCGAGGCTTGAGGTATCTCAGCTATGCCCTCCTCCTCACCCTACCCGTCTTCTATCAGATCAACAAGTTTGGTGAGTCTTTAACATACCTATTGTGGCATTTTACCACCAGGCTAATTGACCTACACTGTGTATTCAGCGCTACTGTGACATTTAGCATAGAGCGGCACTCTATAAATATACTTTTTTTGTATTATTATTGCTTACTATTATTATTTGTTAGTATTATTATTACTACTAAATAGATCAACCAGTTTGTGCCAATTCACCTATGGCCTATTGATGGTCTACAAGTGTATTTGAAAGCTTTAAGTCTGTTGGTAAAGCAACAATCTCTACATTAAAATTTTTTGTGTTCTTTTATATATATGTAATGTTATATATCATCATAGGCTGGTGACTAATTAACTTTGTTTGTTTTTATAGTCAATTCTCCCGGAAATGTTGCTGAATGGAAGAGAATACGTGAAGCCAGAAAACGTATGTCCTCTCTCTCTCTGTCTGTCTCGTTCTCCCTCCCTCTCTCTCTCTCTCTCTCTCTCTCAAATTTCTTCTGCATTGTCTTTGTTAATTTCTCTACAATTCTGTCTTCAAGGTTACAAGATATAAGTCTGCTTTGCTGTCCTGCTCTCATGTATGAGATGATGGATTGTTTATTTTTGTTTCATCGTTTAATCGTTGGACTTGCACAGTTTTTGATGACATTTAAGTCTGTCTAACCTTTTCATTTGCAAGTGGATTCAAAAAACATTTTTACTTCTGTATAGACTGCATGGAATGTTCCTAACATCTGCCTCAGATGAGGAAACGGGTGTTAAATGTTGTTGTATTGGGTCGTTGTTGTTGTTGTATTAAGTCGTTGTTGTTGCATTGTTGTTGTTGTTGTATTGAGTCCTTGTTGTTGTTGTTGTAGACGATCCATTCGCCCCGCCCACTGAGCATCCAGGCAAGCATCACTAGAGACATAGACAGTGAGAGAGAGAGATACCGAGAGAGGCACTCAACAATCTTGTAGGCTACTTCATGAATCAACCGATAAACTTTTTATTCCAGCAGTTGTAGACTCTATACAGGAAAACAGACAAAGCTTTGAGGACATCTCTCGATAAGAGAGATGTGTATAAGACTGATTGATGTCCCTGACATTGCCTTATGGCGAGGAACAGGACGTTAAATTCTTATTGATTGATTGATTAAACGTTTAGACTCGTTGAGCTTTGCTCTCTCATGTGTGACCAGGGACAGAGGTGATGTGTGGCAGTGTAGGCTGTTGTAAGAGATGAGTGCACAGGGGTTGATTAGATAATAGAGACAACAACTTGTTCATCTTCTCTGTATTCTCGCTCAGTCATTAGCTGAGGGCAGGGGTGGGGTTCAAGATTAGACCTGTAGTTACTATGTCGCTCATTTGTGAGCTCATGATGTTCTGATCATTGCATCAGCTCTGCTCCTCACATCTCTCTTCTATCCACCCTATACAGACAGGATCTTATGAGTATACAACCATACTGTTCATCTAAATCACTACAATGGTACTCCTCGAATACCAAGCGTCGAGGTATATATATTCTTGCTGAGAGTGGTGGTCACACTGGAAAACTCTGCTGAATACAAGTTGATCTCAAAGGATCTGCCTTTAATATAGCTTATCCTTGGCTCGCCCATCACTGACATTGCTTTTGAGTGAGAAAACTGATGCTAAGCTTAGCTTTACCAGCTTTGTTGCCTTAAGCTTTGAAAAAATTAACCTTTCCAAGTTGTTTGCCATTGCCTTGACCACTTGGTAACGTTAGAGTAAACAATAAACACACATTATGTTGATAAGATAACTGGCTGAGGATCAGTATGTGTGAGTTCAAATCCTGGGCTGACCCGTCACTGATATTGCTTTCAAGAGATGAAACTGAAGTTACCATTGGCTTTTCGGCTCTTGCAGCTTTGAAATGAGCATCAGTGATGATATAGTGTCATATATTAACCATTAGGTTGTTTAGACCTTTATCCTCATTACCAGTCCCTTGAAAGTCTGTTACTCTCTGATCAGCTCTAACAGGAATTGATCTCAGGACCTCGGGAACAGCCGTTAGATATTAAGTAACGTTACCTAACACGCCTAGACACTGAGCTATTCACATTACTGGTGGCCTCCAGGCTACAGTAACTGTGTATCATATAAGAATAATAATAAAGGTTTAACGTCCGTTTTCTCATCCAGGGATGATGTCAGGGACGTCCCACAGCACACATCAATACAGATCAATTCACCCAGACCAATCTGCAAAAATCTGCAAAAGAAATGTGCTGAGAAGTAAGGTCCTAAACGAAAGCCAGTCCAGTGATCAAAAAAATGGTCAGGGTAGATTGATAAATTAACAAACAAGTCTCACTGATAACAATATCAATATATTCACGACACGGTTCATTATACAATGCTTCTGAGACTCTGTTAAGAGTTGACTGAGTAATAGTTCTAATAAAGAGCCACAGTTCATTAGATGCTGCATCCTAGCTGTATTCAAGGGTTGAATTTAGAACAGAAGTTTAGGCAACTAAGAGTAGAATTAGAGGAAGCCATTCTCCTCTATCAGAAGTTTAGGCGACTAGGAGTAGCGTTGGAGGAAGCCCTGTTCCTCTATCAGTAGTTTAGGCGTCCAGAAGTAGAGCTGGAGGAAGCCCTGCTCTCTAGACCACAACAATGCTCTCGCTGATGGGCATGTTGATAACAGCTGTGATAATGGGACATGTTGAGGTCTGCTTGAGCACAAACACCTGATCATAAATATCAGCAATATTCAGTCAGCATTCATTCAGTTACATTCAGTCACTGTATTCATTTCAGTTACATTCAGGCACAGCATTCATTTCAGTTACATTCAGTCACAGCATTCATTTCAGTTACATTCAGTCAGCATTCATTTCAGTTACATTCAGTCAGCATTCATTTCTGATTGTCTTGATGCAACAGTTCAAGAAGAAGAATATCAACAACAGCTGACATACCTTAATAATATCAGAGATTCCTTTATCACTGAGACAGCGCACCAGTGTGTCAAACACATACTCTAGACCAGGTACTAGCATAGGCAGCTGTAATACAATATAATACATTTAAATACATAAATACACACTCTAGACCAGGTACTAGCATAGGCAGCTGTAATACAATATAATACATTTAAATACATAAATACATACTCTAGACCAGGTACTAGCATAGGCAGCTGTGATACAATCAATACATTTAAATACCTAAATACATACTCTAGACCAGGTACTAGCATAGGCAGCAGTAATAAAATACAATGCATTTAAATACATAAATACATACTCTAGACCAGGTACTAGCATAGGCAGCAGTAATAAAATACAATGCATTTAAATACATAAATACATACTCTAGACCAGGTACTAGCATAGGCAGCAGTAATAAAATACAATGCATTTAAATACATAAATACATACTCTAGACCAGGTACTAGCATAGGCAGCTGTAATACAATACATTCTTATCACTTAGGGCTTAGATCTATGCTGTTATATAATAAAGGCCTTCCAACCGCCCCATATTGTTGACTGAATACCGGCCTGATTAAATGATTGATTAATCAAACGATTGATAGATTAATTTATTGATAGATTAAATGATTGATAGATTAAATGATTGATAGATTAAATGATTGACAGATTAAGAGATTGACAGATTGATTGATAGATTGATTGATAGATTGATAGATTGATTGATAGATTGATTGATAGATTAAATGATTGATAGATAGATTTCCCCGTGTTGTGCTCGGGTATGGTTGGACCACTGCAGAATTGGGCAACTGCAAACAATCTGCCGAGTGTACGTAAGAGGCGACAAAAAGAAAGAGGAGCTGAGAATGGCAAGAGAGGACCCACCTCACCATGAAATATTTTCCCCCAGGATTAAATGGTAATTAATCCACCAAACTGAGGAAGGCAACGGGAAACCATCTCAGAAGCCATACTTTTCCAAAGCTATAGGCTACATAAGGTATGGATAAGGCATAGACTTTGTGAAGGGATTAACTTGTTGATCTAAGGAGTGCTCTTGTGGAGCAAGAAAGCAGACTTTGAGTAAAAATATGTACCTTGAACCTGCCACTTGGCAGTGCACTGAAGAAGAAGAAGATAGATTGATTGATAGATAGATTGATTGATTGATTGATAGATAGATTGATAGATAGATAGATAGATAGATAGATAGATAGATTGATTGATTGATTGATTGATTGATTGATTGATAGATTGATTAATAGATAGAGAGATAGATTGATAGATAGATAGATAGATTGATAGATTGATAGATTGATTGATAGATTGATTGATAGATTGATTGATGGATTGACAGGAGTCTATTAGACACTCACGTCCAGTATTTGTCTGTCGAGGCTGTAGAGATCTGTGTCATAGTCAAACGTCGCGTAGAGGTCACGTGACGCCTGATTGGTCGACGTGTTCTGTAACTTCACTGACAGCTTGAATAGCGGTCCTAGACCTGTTACCTAGCAACACACAGCAACGTGACCTGTTACCTAGCAACACATGATCAGTTACCTAGCAACACATAGCAACATGATCTGTTAACTAGCAACACATAGCAACAAAGCCTGTTACCTTGCAACAAACAGCAACATTGACCTGTTGTCTAGCATTACAAAGAAATATGGCCTGTTGGTTAGCAACACATGAAGTAAAACAGGTAGGAACAAACCCTTGAATATGCAGGAATTCAGGCTGTTGATTGGAGATGCATAACTTGATAGAAGCAAGATAAAGGCAGTATAGATATGTGTTATCAAATAAATCACAAGAGTCATGAGGATGGATGGATGGATGGATAGACGGATGAACAGATGGATACTTAGGGACCCAATGAGGTAACAGAATACATCAGAGTAGACTCACTTCAGCATGCAGCGCCAGAGGCTCGCTCTGATTGGTTGATATCGGGGTCATACTGGTATTTAGGACGCCGACATACTTTCGAGCAGTATCCAGTCTCAACCGGTACAGATCCTGCTGAAACTGGCGATACATATCTGCAACAAAGTAAACAAACAGTTAGTACGAGACAATCCAGTCTGAACCAGTATGAGACAATCCAGTCTGAACCAGTATGAGACAATCCAGCCTGAACCAGTACCAGACAATCCAGTCTAAACCAGTATGAGATAATCCAGTCTGAACCAGTACCAGACAATCTTGTCTATACCAGTATGAGATAATCCAGTCTGAACCAGTATGAGATAATCCAGTCTGAACAAATACAAGACAATCCAGTCTAAACCAGTATAGAGACAATCCAGTGTGAACCAGTATGAGACAAACCAGTCTGAACAAATACAAGATAATCCAGTTTGAACCGGTAAGTCACACCACAGAACTACAACGTATACTGCAGACAGTCAGAGTAAGATAAACAGACAGACAGAGAGACAGACAGGAGGAGAGATAGATAGACCTACCGCTGGAGTTCTCTCCCTCACTCTCTCTCTCTCCAAGATAAATAGACAGATAGACAGACAGACAGACAGACAGAGGGACAGAGAGGTGGAGAGATAGAACTACCGCTGGAGTTCTCTCTCTCTCTGATTGTCTGGTCTAGAAACAGTTTTGTCTTCTTGGGTATGTCTAACTTTTGGCTCTGTGCCAACGGAGGCCCCGCTCTCTGACCTTTCTCATCAAACTGCGCGGATCGTTTGAGCATCTTCACTATCAGACCTCCACCTGTGACACAGACACACACACACATATACACACATACACACATACATTCACACATACATCCAAACAGACACACACACAAACACACACATACTTACACCCACATAGTGCATGTAAGTATGTGTGTCATATATACTCAAAGACACACACACACAAACACACACACACATAAAAAGATTATACGAATCCAATAATAAACAGAATTAGAATATAATGCACTGGACAACACTAAAGAGCGTATAATTTAAAAATTAAGAAAATAAGATAATATATCGTATTTATATATATTAAGATAATATATCTAGAGAGAGATAGAGAGAGAGAGAGAGATCTCGAGAGAGATCTATAGAGATCTAGAGAGAGAGTACTAGAGAGAGAGAGAGAGATATCTAGAGAGATAGAGATCTAGAGAGAGAGAGAGAGAGATAGATAGATATATATCTACTGACCCCTTGTAGTCATGATCAGTGTAGACTCCTCTCTACCGAACCTCCCATACTTGATACCAGTCACGGGTTCCTCACACATCACACAGTCCACCTCGTGCTTATCCACGTAGCACCTCACCTCCCTGTTAGATAGAGCTACGAGCACCCCGTGAACACCCCTAGCCTCGTGCACCAGCAGGGTGCTTGTCATCACTGGGGCACCCAATCTAACCATCCACAGGCGCTTACCCTACAAGTCAATCAATCAATCAATCAATCTCTCTGTTTCTGTTAGATAGAGCCACAAGCACCCCTTGAACATCCCTAGACTCATGCACCAGCAGGGCGCTTGTCATCACTGGGGCACCCAAGCTAACCATCCACAGGCGCTTACCCTACCAGTCAATCAATCAATCAATCAATTAATCAATCAATCAATAATAAAGCATTTATTTAGCCAATAAATTTCCTAAATCCTAATTAAATTTAGCCAATCAATAAACTAATCAATTAATTACACAATGTCTCTTTCAACCCAGCAGTAATGCTTTAATCAATAAAATGGTAAATATTGAAGTCCACTTAATAAGATGAAATTACTTCGCTTGACGGAGTGAGGGATGGATACAAATAAATGCCTTGGACCTGTATCAATCAAATCAATCCATGAGAATTGAACGTCCGGTTCCTCGCCATAAGGCAATATCAGGGACGTCTCTTGCAGATTCTACACAAACAGGCGTCACACGATGACGACTGAGTAAACAGAGACCACAAGAGAAAGTGGGATCAAAACAGTGCAAGTCCAAGATCCAAGACAAGGAGGTCAAAATTCAGACATATGGCTGAAAGAGATGGGTTTTTAGCTATAGAGCTCACCTTGATGTTGTAGCACTGCAGTGTCTCATCCATACAAGCCACCACAATAGTCTTGTTCTTGATCACTCTGTGCAGACCCAACGGCTGAGCCGTGAGCTTAAACAAGAACCTACCTTCAGTGGTACCCCTGCACAGAGCAAAAACCCAATCTAACTTTAGTGCTACACCTACACAGAGTAGGAAACCCATTTACCTTCACTGTTACCCCTGCACAGAGCAAAAAATACTATCTACCTTCACTGTTATCACTGCACAGATAAAAACCATCTAACTTCAATGTTACTCCTGCACCGAGCAAAGAACCCATCTACCTTCACTGTTACCCACATATATAGTAAAAAACCAACAGCCTTTCACTATAACCCCTCTACATTGAGATAAAGTCAAACCTATGAGCATGTTCGTCCAAAACGGTGCAAATTCCAAATCAAGAAAACAAGTAAAAAGATAAAGTTATAGATTGACAAATCTGTGCATTAAACCCTGCTGTTTGTTACACATGATAACAAGGGCAAACCTCTTCAGTCCATACACGCCACCGTTACGACACGCAGCTAGCATAGTGAACTCTACATCATACAGGCCAGTGACATCTAGAAATACTGGGACATCAGGCAGGTTCATCTACACATACATGCACACATACATACACACATACACACAGTGACATCTAGAAACACTGGGACATCAGGCAGGTTCATCCAAACATAAAAGTAAAGTAAACTCACATTATAGTGAATAATCAACTATGTTGATATCTATCACTTTTAATGATCACAAGTTTAACCTGTTAGACAATTTAAACCATTTTCCACATAACCACTCCAGTGAATGTCAGAGATTTTACTCTCAGATCAGTGTGTCTGGGATTCGAACCCATGAGGGTTCAATTCACCTCAGGATCTGTCATTTAAAACTTCATTACGTTACTCCTACGCTATTAAGACATTCTATATTTTATATATTTTAGACATACACACACACATACAGACGCATACATACAGATCACAGCAGCACTCACCACAGACAGCACGGTGAAGGCCTCTGGGGCAAGGACATAGACTTGTTTACTCTCTGTACCATACACATACATACATACATACACACATACACACACATACACACACACACCGACACGTACACACACACACAGCAGCACTCACCACAGAGAGCACGGTGAAAGCTTCAGGGTCAAGGACATAGACTTGTTTACTCTCAGTGCCCAGAATGAGACAGTTTATTGCTGTGTCATCATCCAGTGATTTCTTCATTGTGGCCAGGCAGGTGATCACAGTCTACACAAATCAACTAACTCTAGCAAATTCTACCAACCAAATGTTGTATGAATGATTTCATTATGTGATGAATATGAATATACTACAAAACTATACTACCAATCACACATCAGTGCCTAACCCTAACCCTAACTATAACCTATATATAACCAATAACTATCTAGCAAATTCTCTCAATCAAATGTTGTGTGCATGATTTCATTCCCTGACGAATATGACTATACTACATAACTACATCATCATCATTTAACTGCATTGAATCAAGGCTATTTTAGTGTCGAAAAGAGACAATCCACCAATCACACAGCAGTGCCTAAAATAAATCAGACAATCTACCAATCACACAGCAGTGCCTAAAAGAGTTCAGACAATCTACCAATCCCACATCTGTGCCTAAAAGCAATCAGACAATCCACCAATCACACATCAGTGGCTAAAAGAGATCAGACAATCTGCCAATCACACATCAGTGCCTAAAGGAGATAAGACAATCTAATAATCCACATAAGGGCCTAAAAGAGACAAGACAATCTACCAATTACACATAAGTGCCTAAAATGTACAAGACAATCTATCAATCACACATCAGTGCCTAAATGGGACAAGACATTCTACCAATCACACATCAGTGCCTAAATGGGGCAAGACAATCTACCAATCACACATCAGTGCCTAAAAGAGATTAGACAATCTACCAATTCCACATCAGTGCCTAGAAGAGGTCAGACAATCTACCAATCCCACACCAGTGCCTAAAAGAGATCAGACAATCCACCAATCACACATCATTGACTAAAAGAGATCAGAAATAGACCTAAAAGAGACAGAGAGAGAGGGAGAGGGAAGGAGAGAGAGAGAGAGAGAAAAATACAGAGAGAGAAAGAGAGGGAGAGAACGTGAGAGAGTAGTATTTTGTATATTTGCAGAGTAGTAAGCACACCTGTTTTTTCAGAGGCACCTCTTTATACATAGAAGAGAACTCAACCCTCTCCTGGGCAGACAAAGAGAGGAACTTAAGACTACAAACAGTGAGACACACACCAGTAGCTCTCAGGTTATCCAGTGTCTCCACCAGCCCTGATACAGTCAACTGTCCCTGCAATATGATACGATATGATATGATATGATACAATGCAATATAATACAATACAATACATCATACAATACAATACAATACAATACAATACATCATACAATACAATACAATACAATACAATACAATACAATACATCATACAATACAATACAATACATCATACAATACAATACAATACAATACAATACAATACAGTACAATACAGCACAGAACAATACAATACAATGCAATACATCATACAATACAATACAGTCCGATACTATTTATAATACAATATGAAACACAACAAGTTAATTTTTAATTTATATAACATCACAATGGAAAAATGTTTTAGATCCAAAATGTATATGAGATTAAAGGAAGATGTCAACTGGAGATAAAGAAGCAAAGGATGAGAAAGACAGAGCAATAGATATATAGAGAGAGAGTATGTGAGAGAGAGAGAGAGACAGAGAGAGAGACAGAGAGAGAGAGAAACCAGTTTTAGCCGGTTCCAGGCATCTTGTTCAGAACTATCAACATCTATTGACGGCAGAGTGAACTTGAAATAAGGTCTGAGGTTCTTGTACACATAGATGTATGGACCACTAGCAACGGCTATAGCTACAAATGCATCAATGCAATATAATATTAATTTAATTATATTATATAATTATAACATAATTACATTAATATTATTATTATATAATAATTATTATTATATTATTATTATATGATTTTATAATTATAATATAATTATATAATAATCATATAGAGAGATTTTTAGAGACAGATAGATATATAGAGAGAGAGATTTTTAGAGAGAGAGAGAGAGAGAGAGAGAGAAAGAGATAGAGAGAGAGAGAGACCCGGGGTGTGCGGCTCTGTGGTGTCCATGTAGAATGTAACGACGCCTGTTGGCAAGTCCAGTATTGTGTTCTCTGATACACAGCTTGTGCCTGCATCAATCAATCAATCAATCAATCAATCAATCAGGTAGTTAATAAACTAATCAGGAAATTTTTAAAATCAATAAAATTCAATAATGAATCATTTAGTAAAACAATTATTAGTTAGTTCTGTTTTCAATCTCATGAAGTTAATTGATTAACTAACAAATCAAGATCAATCAATTAAATATGAATATTTTGAACATTTGTTATATTTACAAACATTAACTTTCTCCTAAGAACCAGCAAATCTCACAATTCCTCATTTAATAGAAAAACTTTAGTTTCTTCCGGTAACACTGAAAACAACCGCTATCGTGGTGATAACAATGTCAATATCTACCGGATTACGTTAAATAGTCTGTGTGCTACGACTCAGAGGCTGGTAAAAAGCAAAAACCTGGTAGAGCTAATGCTAACATCAATTTCCTATCTAGAAAGCGATGTCAGTGATGGGCAAGCCCAAGATTTGAACCCCGCACATACTGGTTCGTGGTCGATTATTTTACCGACATCGCCACTGCCTCCAGCTTGAGCTACGAGTGGTTTAAACATGAGAGTACCTCTGTAGACCTTGAGCTTGACGTTATTGTTGCTGGCCTGCCCGAGGTCTGCGACAATGAGTTTCCAGTCTCCGTCAGCATTGACGTCGCTCAGGGTCATGCACTGAGAGAATGTGTAGATAGACGCCATCGGGTCATAGTGCGCGTTAACCCACTTATCACTACCCAACTTACTGCATCAATCAATCAATCAGTCAATCAATCAATCAATCAGTCAATCAATCAATCAATCAATAATGTAGAAATCCATCAAACAATAGATAAACCAGGCCATCAATTACTTATAAATTACTACATGCAGTTATCTCGTACAATTTTTGCTAATTTAATTAATAAATTAACTAATTTCTAACTTATTTGTACTGCTCAAGGAAAACCATTAAATTATACAATGCCACAAAACGATTGGATGGCTGAGTTGGTAGAATGCTTGCCTGAAAAGCAGGTGGCCATCGATTCAAATCCAGGCTGGACCGACTGATAGTCCCTAGCTATGAGAAAATAGACGTCAAACTTGTTTAGTTTTATACGATCAAATTTTAAATGTCTAAGAGAAACTAACGCTTTCTCATCCTGCACCTCCATGTTGAGCAGAAACCCAATCGATCTACCTATCTGCGACAGTAGACAATCACAGAGGTTAAAGGTTAACTAAATCATGTATATCCACAAGATCTACAAGATCTGATTACACTGAGAGAACCTCCCATCAGTGATTGGAGGATATTAAATAAGTAAATGGCTCTAAGTCAGAGAATTTATCATCCTTGGACTCAAATTCCCGGTTTTGGTTTGCACCGTATTTGGACCCCACACGCTGCTCATCGGATTGGATTTAGTGCCATAGTCCTCAATATTGTACCATAACAGTACCACTCTAATTTTATTGTTATTTCCGCAGTTGGTATTATAGGAAATTAGTATAAAATTACGATTGTAAGAACTTAATAACAAAAATGGCTGCAGCGCATTATGTCTCACATTGCGATATGTTTTAGCAAATAGTTTTATTTATATTCTACAGAATGCAAAAAACTAAGATGACATCAACAATTTGAATAACTAATAGAAGTCTCTCCGTCACGAATTACTGACATTATATGAAAAATAAATAAAATTATTTGTATTTCTTTGTTTATATTTACATCAGTTACCAAAGCAACGAAGAAACAAAGAACCAGGAATAAGACCCTCGCAACATTCCCCTTCCCTTCTTTCTTCCACCATATAGTTTTGATCATGATAGCAATTCTCAAAACATAAAGAATAAGTTCTAAGCATAGAATAAGAAACTCTTTATTCTATGCAAATCTCTTATATATCCATGGTTTTGTCATTATAATAGGCCTATTCATGAAGAAAAAAAATAAGTGTGGACAAAACAAAATGCTAAGTTGCTTTATATTAAATACTGCTTGCACTCCATAAATATGAAATCTATAATCGACCCTCTTCAATTCTATCTTCCTCTATCTAAATTAAAATGTCCCCGTGTTTATAGAGTGAGGGACCCGACGGCTTCGTGAATATTTAAACTCGTATATTAATTTCAATTATAATCTCTGGTCATCCCTTCTGCGCTAATATTAATTAAAATAATACTCGAATGAATATTAAAAATATTAATTAATATTAATTAATAATTAATATTAATGCTAATATTAATATTAATTATGCTAATATTAATCAGAATGTCTCAATAACGCAAAGGTTAGAGATGAAGATAACGTCATGAAGTTTTAAATGACAGATCCTGAGGTGAATTGAACCCTCGTGGGTTCCAATCCCAGCCGCGCTGATCTGAGAGTAAAATCTCGGACATTCAATGGACTGGCTACACGGAAAATGGACAAATTGCCTAACGGATTTAACATGTGGTATTAAAAGTGATAGATATCAACATAGTTGATCATTTCACTATAATGCGTGTAATTATTATTATTAATATATAGGCCTAGCTAAAGCTGATATCACCAGGATTTTGTATTTGCTGGGGATTAATTGGGGCGGGGGCCAACCCCCTTGTCAGATCTGTGCATAACGCCCCCGCACTTAATAAAGTTTTAAACCCTTGATCGGTAATTTTAACCTCCCTAATGATAAGGCCCTTATGACACCCGTGTAGCAAATACGTACAAAGCGTGGGTAATATGTTTATACCACCTAAGCCTAAAATTTATTAAGTACGTTATATCGTCAGTGAAACATGTACTTAATTTTTACCGCACCTATAGACATGTATGGTGAGTATGAATTAGAAATCGTTTACAATACAAGCAAATCTAAATATAAAAAAGAAGCTACAAATTAAACTAGTAATTATCAAGAAAGAAATTTGTCAACTTTTAGGATGCAGTTATCCAGACATCATTTTGAGAAAAGCTGTTTTGCAGTTTTTTTAAGAACTTTAGTGGTCTATAATTAATTTAGCATTATTCCTAATTAGTGAAAGCGACTCCAACCTTTACACCATTCGAAGCGTTGCTTCAATATCATTAGAATGAGCAATGCTGCGTGCTAGCTAACAGGATACTGGACAAGTGTAAAATACACCTAGGGCCTATATCTAAATATTAACTTATCGCTATGTACAGTAGGGCCTATATATTATGTTTCTACACCTTATATTAGTATAGTGTAGGTGCATGTAATCAATTAGAATTATTACCAAATAATTTACGAATAATTGTATGAATTATATTCCCGATATCTAGAGCTTTTCGTATCACTTATGAATATCGTACAAGCTGGTAAAGCTAATGTTAACGTCAGTTTCCTCACTCTCAGGCGATGTCAGTAACGGTCGAGCTCAAGATTTGAACCCCGCACATACTGATCCACGGTCGAATATCTTACCGACATTGTCACTCGCTCCAGCCTATTAAGAGCCTAAGCTCCAGAAATTACTACTAAATTTTCTAAAACAAAAAAAAAAGTTTAATCCCAATATTTAAATAAAATTTTACAAAGTAAATTATTAAATGTAACATATTAGGATACTCTTTCCTAGGAAAATGTTACATATATGCTTTAATAAAATACTAATAATTATGCAGTTTGATAGGATCCTGAGGTATTATTAAACATTGTCTATTTGTTCTAATTATTAATTTCAGAAAACCGTTTAACCTGATGACCTACATAAGAGAATGACGTCACGATGACGTCATTGTTGTCTAAACTTTGTAACGGACGTGAAGATCAAACCAACGCAGAGGTCAGTAGGTGCATTTAAGTCAGTGCGTATAGGTCAGTAAGTGACTTAGGTGACTAAGGTGAGTAAATATAAGTCAGTGGGTGCACTTAGTAAGTGCTTATGCCGAAGTCAGTCAGAAAATAAAATATAAAATAAATCATCATCGACTGATTGATTGACTATTAGACAAGCTCAGTCGAGGTCGCTCATACGACACCAATCGATATGAGAGATGATTGCCTGACTCAGTGGCTGATTTATTGATTGATTGACTGATTGATTGACTGATTGATCGATTGGTTGATCGATTTGTTGGTTGATTGATTGATTGGTTGATTGATTGACTGACTGACTGACTGACTGCCTGATGGACTGACTGACTGACTGACTGACTGACTAAACGATTGACTGACTTCTTGATCGACTGGTTGACTGACTGACAATCAGACTGAATGATTGATTGATTGATTGACTGATTGACGACTGAGAATCAGACAGATTGATTGACTGATTGATTGATTGACTAGATTCCACAGATCAGGGTTGAGGCAGCAATGCTACACCTGATTGATTTATTAATTGATTGATTGATTGATTGATTAGACTCTACAGATCAGGCTTGAGGCAGCAATGCTATACCTGATTGATTGATTAATTGATTGACTGATTGATTGATTGATTAGACTCAACAGATCAGGGTTGAGGCAGCAATGCTACACCTGATTGATTTATTAATTGATTGATTGATTGATTGATTGATTAGACTCCACAGATCAGGCTTGAGGCAGCAATGCTATACCTGATTGATTGATTAATTGATTGACTGATTGATTGATTGATTAGACTCAACAGATCAGGGTTGAGGCAGCAATGCTACACCTGATTGATTTATTAATTGATTGATTGATTGATTGATTGATTAGACTCCACAGATCAGGCTTGAGGCAGCAATGCTATACCTGATTGATTGATTAATTGATTGACTGATTGATTGATTGATTAGACTCAACAGATCAGGGTTGAGGCAGCAATGCTACACCTGACTGCTGTATCCTATGAGAGAGTGGAGATGGAGAGAGTGGAGAGAGAGTTGTTACCTCGGCTTGAGAGATCACTGCAGCAGCTGATTGATGACTTCAGCTCCTCTCATGGCTCAGTGGTTAGCAGACCTGGCGAGGCTCCACACAGGAGGGTTAGGGTTCAACGACCTGGCAAGGTTAGGAGTAGTCGAGTGTATTTTAATTTTTATAAATAACTATAATATAAATATGTTCTAAATATACATTAGCCTACTTGGTCTTCTAAATAGTCTCCCATCTAAGTGCTGCCCAAGCTCGACATTGCTTAACTTAGCTCGTGACTGACTGACCAACTGATTGACTGATTGACTGAATGATCGATTGGGTGACTGATTAATTGATGGAATGGTCGATTGCCTGACTGACTGATCGATTGATTGATTGATTGAATAATTGAGTGATTGACTGACTGACTGACTTATCGATCGATTGACTGATTGATTGATTGATTGTAGGTGAACACGGAGCGCGAGATAGCGCTGCTGCGCCAGACGATGCGCACGCTGCGCAGGTGGCGCAGTGGCGCAGAGTTCTTCTCTATGAGACAGGCGAGAGACCTCGAAGATTACCTCACCAGGTCACGTGAGCGACTGCTCATGCACAGGATAGAGAGAGTTTACGACGAATCAGCGAACATCAGCAGAGTGATTGACAGGTACAAGTCACGCCCACATGTGCAGCTTGACGATTCTGTCTACAGGGAGGAGGAGGAGCTTGATATGGAAATGAGAGCTATGACAGATCTGATTCGTCACAAGAGTAATAAGGGCGTGTCATTGGATGAGATCCCGGAGATAGAACTGTCAATCAATCAAGTCCATTCTAGGGTTCTCAAGCTGTATGTAATAGTCCTTCTTTTCTATAAGTTTTAAAAATTAATATATTTTCTATCAAATTCATTTAAATATTAAAATATTGTATTGTAGGTAGTGATAAAATAAAAGGGCTTAAAGGAGTACATAAAATAAAAAGAGTAAATAAAACAGCTAAATGTGGTAAGAAGGGCTGCATCCTGTACAAGTTTTCGCACCATGACCTCATCAGTGGTAAATGCTGCAAAACTATTGTTTCTTCGTATAACAGTAACTGCTTTAGACTTCCCTCATTAACACTGGCAGTCGGTGATTAGTTAACTTCTCATTTTGCAGAACCTCTTCTTAAATAACTATGCTCCTGCCTAAGAAATTATTACAAAACTAAACAACAGTATACTACTACCTCACTGACTGCACTGAACGGGTGTTGTTGTATTTATACAGAAAAGATTTGATTGGGCGGAGTCTACCAGCTACCTCTAGCACAGCCATATCAAGGGGCGGGGCTAGGAAGTCAGGAGGCGGAGATAAGAGCAGCAGCAGTGGGGAGATTGACGACACTGAGAGGCCTAGGGGCGTGTCTAGAGGTGTGGCCAGGAGATTGACAGACAACAGAGAGCTGGTGAACAGGTTGTTTAGAGGCGCCGCTAAGATACGCTCTATGATAGCGGCGCTGAAGAGAGGTGGTCACCTAGATGATAGCGGCTACTGTACTAGCTCCTCCCACCACGCTACCAGTGACTCTGACTCCGCCTCTAATCCTTTATCTACCAGTCTCACCGCCATCACTCCACCTGTCAATCAACTAGCGCGACCTGTCAATCAAACTCGACCGATCAATCGTTCCATGCCTCTCGGCCTGTGCAATGACTCGTCGAGAGGCGGGGCTTCTTCTGAGGTCAACTTGCGTAAGGTCAGGCTTCCTTCAACCCGCCTACGACACAACAACTTCAACAGGCTCCTTCCTAATGGAGATCTGCTGCTAAGGTCCGCCCACTCAGCGCACTCTCTCCTGTCAATCAACGACGTGGGCGTGACCAGATGTGCTGAGAACGACGTCGCGGTCTTAGAGAAACAGCTCGTGAGGATAAAGGCGTGGCTTCAAGAGAAAGAGGCGTGTTCATGGGCGGAGCTTGAAGAGTTGGAGCTGATGCTGACAGCTGTTGACAGACATATCAAGTACGTGAAAAATTAATAGGATACTTATAAACCTGATCCTATACAGTTATAACCAGAGATCATCTGATAAACAGGGATTACTGGCATACAGTTTATCAAGCCGTTCTATTAAGCCTCTGGTTAAGCAGGTTAAGCTAGTGTTAACGTCAGTTTCCTCACTCGAGAGCGATGTCCGTGACGGGTGAGCCCAGAATTTTAACCCCACACATACTGATCCGCGGTCGAGTATCTTACCGACATCGCCACTGGCTCCAGCCAATATTGGCTCCTTAATCAATAGCCTCTTACTTTCTTCTTTAATCTCTTTAATCTATCTGAGAGGTCCCTTATCTATGTCAGTTCAGCTAGGTCAGTTCAGCTTAATTTAGGTCAGTTCTGCTTAATTTAGGTCAGTTCAACTGTGAACACATTCACACATTAGCAACTCCAAACAAGAATCTTTGCAATCTTCTGCAGCATTCACACGATAGATAAGGCAGTTGCTTTAGCTATTTGACCTACTGTATTGTGACCATGATCCAGTGATATATTACAATGCTCCCAATTCTGCTTTAGCTAGTGTATGCTGTCACTTTGTCTATCTCAATACAATATTCCATATACCAAAGAGATTTCAATGCCGGAGGTGAATTGAACTCTCGTGGGTTCGATTCCCGGCCCCGATGATCTGAGAGTAAAATCTCGGACACTCACTGGACTGGTTATTCGGAAATTTCCCTAAATTGCCTAACAGGTTCAACATATTAAAGTGATTGATATTAAAATGGTTGATTGTTTCACTGTAGCGCGTGTTACTAACTGACAAACATTGCAGATAAGCTCTGGACTGCGTGTGTAGGAATCTATGCACTGAATCCCTTCATCACACAGAGCAATACATGAGTGGAGAGTGGTCGGCGTCTAGTTAATGTGGTATGTTTATTTAGGTCAGACATTGACCTTCGACCCATATATTTACTGTGATGTTTATTTAGGTCAGACGCTGACCTTCGACCTCGCCGCACTCATCGCTCACGTGACTTCCCAACAGACAGTGACGTGTCTGATGACGTCATAGACGACAGTAACTTAACGAGGAGTAGAACTAGGTCAAGGTCACCACCTCCACTCATCATGCGTCGATCTACTAATCAAAGGTCAAGAAATAGGTCACATGAGCAGCTGCATTCTCGTAGAGGTCAATGTCGACTGAAGGTCAAGGTTAAGGTCAGAAAGTATTCAGAAACCGATGCAGTGGACAATGATAGTTTGATCGATGAGCGATTGATTTAGAATCAATCAGTAAGAATTTAAATTGTTGAACAATTGTAAGAAATGTGCGTGTGTATATAAACCTTTGTTCTGCAGCAGTACCGTTCGGATCAATAGTGTCAGGGTCTCTATAATGTCTAGCGGTCATCATCATCATCTTCTTCCTTTTATTTCCAGTCGCACTAGGGTTGGGTTACGAATAGACCTTCCCCATTCCTCTCTCTCTCTCTCTTCTGTACCATATCAGCAGTCAATCCCCTATACTCTCTTCTATTCATTATATAAATTTTTTAGCAATATCTGGAGCCTAGGCGCTCACCAACCAATTACCCTTTCTCACGTTGATTTTGATCTTAGTGTTTTAGTCGCCTTCTATGACACGTGCAGTCACTAGTTCGTCTGTTCTTCAAACGCCCCAAACACAACACGGGGAATGTCCGTCAGAACTTAACCTTAATACATGACTCTTAGTCGTATTTTATATCGTAGCAATAACTAATTGTGAAGTGCCCCCATATGATATCTGACCAATGAGAAACGAGCTTTGACTCTACTGATCGCTCTATGGTGGAGAGGCTCTTAATTGAGTCAGATTCAGACATATTAGCTCTTACCTCTTGGTTGATTTGCTCATTGTGCCTACAGGCCGTAGGCTGTACATTAACTATTCAGAAATGTGATGTAATCTACCGGAGTCTATGGAATAGAGATCTAACTCAATCAAGAGCTGCAAGTGTTCTGTACGAGGCAACTAACTCAGATAGACAGTATACAGTAGTACGTCTTCTTCTAGTGCACTGCCTAGCGGCAGGTCCATGGCATATAACTCTTACAATCAATTATATCAACAACCTTCCTCTTCATCTTTATATATGAATTTGTTATCAAATCATCGAACATCTCATGTCTTGGTCTTCCTCTAACTCTTTTCCTTGCATTTATAATATATATATATATATATATATATATTGTATATATATATATATATATATATATATATATATATATATATTGTATATGTATATATATATATATATATATATATATATATATATATATATATATAGGGCTTCACGTCTTTATTCAATTCCATTCCCATAGAATGGCATTGACAGATCTCAATCCCTGGCAATCTCTGGACAGTTAAGAGTCTATCAGACAAGAGTGCTTGTTAACTAATGATTGTATCAGATTTAGCTTCATACATACACGCCTTGGACACGTACATCGTACACCATATAGAGTGATGTGGATATTAGACCTAACATTATTTGTGGGAGAGTGAGAGAGAGGATAAAGATAGAGAGAGAGAGAGAGAGAGAGAGAGAGAGAGAAAGAAAGAGTGAGAAAGAGTGAGAGAAAGAGGGAGAGAGAGAAGAGAGAAATCTATTTTTCTTGTAAGGTATTTCAAGATTATGTTTTTATTGGACTATCTGGAGTATTTGTGTTGGTTTATTTTTGAAAATGGTATTGTTTAAATATACATGTAATCATCTCACATTAAATTGGTGTTGTTTATTTCTCTTATTCAATTAATTTTAGACTTAAATCGAAAGATATTAAATTTAAAAAAGAAATTATACTAACTGATATTCTATCACTTAACGCTGCAGAGATCAATGGGCTAAAGACTGGAGTCTGGTCACTCGTAATGCGTGGCTACATTACTTAATGCTTCAATGGTGTGGGTTCATTTTAGAAGTAATTGATTGAATGGTGGAGCTCGATTAATTAGTGCTTGGTTTAGAATTAAACCTCCTTTTCTTTAATTCCTTTCACTTTGGACTGATTATCTGAATTTTGAAATTTGCACCGATTTGGACCTTCTTTTTGCTCGCGTAGACTATAGTCTCATGTAGACTACTCTCATGTAGACTAGGCTCAGGTAGACTAGTCTCATGTAGACTAGTCTCATGTAGACTATTGTCTCGTGTAGACTAGTCTCATGTAGACTAGTCTCATGTAGACTATAGTCTCATGTAGACTAGTCTCATGTAGACTAGTCTACCTGGACTAGTCTACATAAGACTAGTCTCATGTAGACTAGTCTCATGTAGACTAGTCTCATGTAGACTAATCTCAGGTAGACTAGTCTCATGTAGACTAGTCTCATGTAGACTATAGTCTGATGTAAACTAGTCTCATGTAGACTAGTCTCATGTAGACTAATCTCATGAGATCTCAATTAGTAATCTCATTAATCAATCTCATTACCATGGGGTGTAATTTCAAAATGAAACAGAACTATAAATTATTATTCTTATATGTTACATAGACCAATATATATATATATATATATATATATATATATATATATATATATATATATATATATATATATATATATATACTGTATATACATTTCCAAACCGCAAAACATATCACATAGCAACTGGAGCCTAACATCAAAAACTCAATAATTATCCAATTTCAGTGATATTTTCCATATAGGCCGGAATAGATTTTATTTTAAGAGCTAGCAGGATGTTAAATATATCGCACATCGTATAGTGCTAGATGACATCATAAATGAATTAATTGTAAGTGGCTCATTACTGATTCTCTTCATATCTATGTTGACTAAATGTAAATATAAACAAACACATCTTCATATATCAAGAAAATAACTAATTTGATTGAATTTATCAGTAAATAGTTAATCTTTTGCATTAAACAGACTAACATTGTCTATTTACGATTTAGTTACGATTTATAAATTGATTATCTAATATGACAACTATTCTTGATCATGTAATTGATTTTGTATGTCATGCAAAGGCCTACCAATAAAATTGCAAATTTAGTTTAATTCTACGAACGTGAAAATTAATTGTGGCACGATTTAACGGAAGAAATATTAGTGAAAATGCTTAAGGCATGTGTGTGAACTATTATGGTTGATAAATCTAGAAACTCGCTTCTGGAATTATTTTCGTATAATATGGGGACGTCCCTGACATCATCCTTGTATGAGGAAAAGGACGTTAAACCTTTATTATTATTGTTATTATTATTATTATTTTTATTTTTAATGCCCTGGGCTGTAAAGGGCCCTGGGCTAAAAAATAAGATAAGAGACTTTATTTAATTAAAAGTTTTTAAAAAAGCGATTAAAATAATTCCTCTGCACTCTGGGAAGCCGCTTTAGCCAAAGTGCCACTGAAGCAGACTGCCTTGAATCGCTGGAGAGCAATAGACAGTCGCTGCCACAGAAAAGATTTTTCAAGCTTATCACCAGTAATGGCGCTGGTCCTCTGCCTAAAGTCTGAGAAATAAAGTCCTCAGACTTTATTTCGTCAATAAAGTCTGATGTGAGAGAGTTGATGGGCCCCAGGGTCTCAAAGGCAATGGGCATGAAGATATAGTTGCCAGAGATTTCGGCATACTTCAGAGTTTTCCTATTAGCCGCGGCCTCTGCTGCAGCACCAGCAGCAGCGCAAGAAAGGCCGAGATTGCATATTGAAAAAGTGTCTGTAACAGTGACGTCCCAGCTAACACACTTCCCCTCTGCCCATGGGATTTGAGAGACACCGTCTGGACGTTTACCATCAGTGCGGATCAGTCCCAGGGGCTCTTTAATGGCTGGGATATTCGCTCGACTCAGGGCGCGCCAGATCAAGTCGTTTATGAACTGATGTCTGCTGATTCTGCCGGCACTACGCTTGCACGACAGGCCGTGAATGCCTAACGCATTGACTGAGACACCACAAATGCAGTTGTGTGGCTCACATAAGGTAGTGCCCAGACGAAGACCGGCCGCGACTCTGACTGCTTCGTCGTCCAGACGGAGGCCGCATGATGAGATTGGTAAAGCCTTGATCCAGTCTCCACTATGGGGGGCCGACACTGCGAGCAGCCGCGCCTTTTCTTGTGGCAAGAGTGGCTTCGCAAGGAGTTCCGTGTGCAAAGCAGTAGTGACCTTTGAGTCCCAAGCCTTCAGGCTATTAGCCATCATACCGATTGGATGTTATTATTATTATTATTATTATAATTATTATTATTATAATTATTATTATAATAATTATTATTGTTATTATTATAGGTTGTCTTTGCTTATATTGCCATGCTGGCGAGAAGATTCTTAAAAAAAATAAAAGTTCCACTAATGTAATATTCTAATAAGAACTTGTTCTTAAAATATAGGGTCCTATGTATGTGTGATTGTGTGTTGGGAAGAGGGGGGGTGGTAGGGGTGTTTATATACGTTTTGCACTTGAGGAAATTCCTTTAAGTATAATTGTATGTGCATGCAAGTGTTAACACAATTTTTATTTATTCTTTATAAAAATTGTCTTATAGTAAGTGTAAGCACTCTGTTTTATGTATTAAATAGTTACTGTGTATTTCTTATGTGACTCTCTCAGATTAGTCGCTGTCGTTCATTCTGTCAGCCATTTTAAGAGAGAAAGATGCTGCGCTCACTAATCAGCTTAACTCAGAAGATTGTCGTCTATGAAACAAAAGCTGTATGTACTGTTTATTAAATTAATAAATAATTTGGTAATAATTAAGAACATATTGAAGAATTTGATAATGTATGGTATTATGTGTGATACTTCTGTGCTAAGAGTAGCATGTAAACTATGAAACATATCAAGTAAATTAGCGAGTTGGATGTATGAAGGCGGATGTATTATAATTTTGTATAATGTATATAATTTTGTATATTATCATTATCATTTTGTCAAATACTTAAGAATTTTTGTACGTTGTAATTTTTATAGATATTTGTGGTTTTCAGTATTTTTGTGATCTTTGAGATAATTTGTGGTTTTAGAAATACTTTATACAGAGATTTTTTACAGATATTTTATGGTTTTTTAGAGATATATTATGCAGATATTTTATAGAGATATTTTTGTGGTTTTTTTAGAGATATTATGTGATTTTTAGAGATATTTTGTGATTTTTTAGAGATATTTTGTGATTTTTTAGAGATATTTTGTGATTTTTTTTAGAGATATTTTGTGATTTTTTAGAGATATTATGTGATTGGTTCAAACAATACGGAGACGTCGTTTCGTATTCTAAAGATCGACAGAACAGAGCCCAGGGATCTCGTGGTTACTGATGATAAGGTTTGTGATTGCTCAGTGATTTCTATACTCAGGTTTCTGATGTTCTTTTCTGTATATATCTGAAATTTGTTTAGATTCATTTTTGTATTTTTATGCATCCTTATTAACTTACCCGTGTTTTGTTTGGGTTGTTGAAGAATAAATCAACGGTGGACTGTAGATAAGTGAAAATTTAAAAGTAATTGTTTTCCTATACATATAAAATTGTAGTTTATTCTGTTTAAATAGATTTATTGTAGTTTTTTTGTTCTGTCATATTATATATATATATATATATATATATATATATATATATATATATATATATATATATTAATAGTACAGTAGGTAAAAGTCTATTCATATCCCGACCCTGGTTAAACTGGGATTTAAGGGAAGATGATGATGATGATGATGATGATGAATAATACAGTAGGCCTATAGTATATTTAATTGCTATTTAGTGTGTTCTATTGTACTATAGTTTTGTGTATTCTTTTTGATTGTATTTAATGCATTTTATCTATTATATTGTATTGCAGATAGAATACACTAGATCAGAGATCAGAGATGTATTGCAGAGGATAGATATAGGGAATCAGGGCAAGACGACCCAGAAAGGCTCAATAGGCCTAAAGAAAACTGTGTCAGCTTTTGGAATAGTAGGTCAGTGTGGCAGTTTCAGTTCTGCCAATCTCTGTTTAGTTTATAACTCACAGTAAATAATGTGAAATTTTTCATTGAATTCTCTATTGGTATACATCCTAATTGATGATATTTTATAAGTTTTTCTCATTCCTGACTATATTATTTTACTAAATTTGTGGATTATTGAGAACAAACCGTAGGCTATGTAACTGTTGTAACCTCAAACTGAAGGTGGACATACGACTTGATGTTGAACTTGTGCATTCCAATATCCAATGAACGGCCCCAAAGAAATCATGACTCATTCCTGACTATATTATTTTACTAAATTTGTGGATTATTGAGAACAAACCGTAGGCTATGTAACTGTTGTAACCTCAAACTGAAGGTGGACATACGACTTGATGTTGA
>CAJHZI010000703.1:102500-220000 GCA_905160935.1 Enchytraeus crypticus | reverse complement strand
GTTCTGGATCTAGTCAAGGTAAGAGCTAGTTCTGTATCCAGTCAAGAGCTAATGTCACAGTTCTGTACCTAGTCAAGAGCTAATGTCATAGTTCTGTATCTAGTCAAGAGCTAGTGTCATAGTTCTGTAGCTAGTCAAGAGCTAGTGTCATAGTTCTGTAGCTAGTCAAGAGCTAGTGTCATTGTTCTGTACCTAGTCAAGAGCTAGTGTCATAGTTAGTGTCATAGTGCTGTATCTAGTCAGCCAGATCAAGCCTAACAACTCTGACAGTGTTCTTGTGATAGAGGAACTGTATTGTATCTGTATTTAAGAATATTGAGCCGATCCCCTTTATTCAACTCTTTTATTTCTCATTCATATCTCGCTGTTTTATCAACACTACGGGTGCGATGTGTTCTGGCTGGAGCCAGTGGCGATGTCGGTAAGATACTCGACCGCGGATCACATGGTGATGGGTTCAAATCCTGGGCTCGTCACTGACATCGCTTTCGAGTGAGGAAACTGACGTTAACCTTAGCTTTTTTTTAGCTTTAGCTTTACCATTAAGTGTAAACACGTGTGTTTGTAGAGGAGAGAGAGAAAGAAGCAAGAGAGTTTGATCAGTGAGGAGTTTGTGGAGGTACTACGTTATCTCAATCAGTTCCTGTCTCCTCAACAACACATCAAGTACATCGGATTTGACATGGCGCGACTGAGCAAAGCGTGTGTCCACTCTCTAACATCTGTTAATACTGTGCTACTCTGTAACATGTGTTATACTGTGCTACTCTCTAACATGTGTTATATGTGCTACTCTCTCACATGTGTTATACTATGCTACTCTCTCCCATGTGTTATACTAACATGTGTTTTAACTGTACCATCTCTCACATGTGTTATACTAACACTTGTTAATATCTAGTTTTGTCAAGCATTTGGAGCCCAACTTGTATCTTACCCTTGTAGTGATTGACTGATTTTTTGATTAATTGATTGGTGGTTTGCATGATTTATTGGTTAATTGATTGAAGTATTTAATAAAGTATTTAGTAATGATCCAATAGTGCTGACTCGTTACACCCATTGATATTGTTACTTGATGTCTCTGTATGTGCACTATATCTAACACTGTTTAAGGATTTTGTAAATTAATATAAACAAAATACCTTGATAGATGAATTAATGTATGATTGGTTGATTGATTGTTTGATTGATTGATTGATAGATTTAATGACTGACTGAATCGCCGACTGACTGAATGATTGACTGTTTAATTGACTGATTAATTGATTGATTAACTGATTGATTGATTGATTGATTGATTGACTGATTGATTGATTGATTGTGCAGTAAAAATAGCAATGTACTTCACAAACTGGCGGAGATTGCTCATTTTTGTGTCAGACAGACCGGGTTTTTCCAGAATCAGCCGGGATTTTACTCCCGGGAAATCCGACCTAATCACAAGTAAGCTGATGGTCACTAGCTGATAATAAGAATAAGTGAAAGCCGCTAAATCTTCTACTTTAGATAATGAGTCATCATCAGACATTTGTTAACCATTTCAAATACAATTGTGTTCTTTACCATAACGATAGTGATGTAGTTGTGATAAGTTATTTGGTACTCTAACATGGTCGTGCTTATTTTTTGTACGCTATTATTTGTATTGAACTTTATTTCAATGTCAATACATTGAAATAAAGTTCAATGTAATAGTAAATGCTCGATGTTGTCATGTAACTATCGCTGTGTGCAGAGTGTCGGACCTGCTTGCCTCTAGCCAGAGCTCTCAGCGCAGTCAGCGCGGTGTTGTGCGCACTAACTGTGTCGACTGTCTAGACAGAACCAACACGGCGCAGTTTGCTATCGGCAAGTGTGCGCTTGCTTTTCAGGTAAACCAGCTTGTGCCAGTTAAAACTAGTTTAAATCTCTGTAAACCTGTCTAATCCCGTTAGAAGCAGTATGAACCAATGTAAACCAGTTAAGAGCCGTTTAAATCAGTGCAAGCCTGCTATTAACTGTAGAAATAGATGTAAGCCCGTCTAAACCCGTTATAAACAGTAAATATCAGCATAAACCAATTAGAGGCACTATAAATGAGTATTAATCAGATTAACCAGTTTGAATTAGTATCACCAGCATAAATATGTCACTATAGAAAGCTGTGAAAGCCAGTCTAAACCAGTTAGAAACCTTATGAATCAGTGTAAACCAGTCTAAACCAGTTAGACACTACAGGAATCAGTGTAAACTAGTCTAAACCAATTAGACGCTACATAAAATCAGTGTAAACTAGTCTAAACCAATTAGACACTACATAAAATCAGTGTAAACTAGTCTAAACCAGTTAGACACTACATAAAATCAGTGTAAACTAGTCTAAACCAATTAGACACTACATAAAATCAGTGTAAACTAGTCTAAACCAGTTAGACACTACATAAAATCAGTGTAAACTAGTCTAAACCAATTAGACACTACATAAAATCAGTGTAAACTGGTCTAAACCAATTAGACACTACATAAAATCAGTGTAAACTGGTCTAAACCAATTAGACACTACATAAATCAGTGTAAACTAGTCTAAACCAATTAGACACTACATAAATCAGTGTAAACTAGTCTAAATCAGTTAGACACTACATAAAATCAGTGTAAACTAGTCTAAACCAGTTAGACACTACGTAAAATCAGTGTAAACCAGTCTAAACCAGTTAGACACTACATAAATCAGTGTAAACTAGTCTAAACCAATTAGACACTACATAAATCAGTGTAAACTAGTCTAAACCAATTAGACACTACATAAAATCAGTGTAAACTAGTCTAAACCAATTAGACACTACATAAACCAGTCGAAACCAGTTAGACACTATATAAATCAGTGTAAACCAGTCTAGACCAGTTAGACACTGTATAAACAGTGTAAGTCAGTCTAAACCGGTGTCATTTGCTGTTGTTTTGGTGATAGAATTTGAGAGATAATTGACTTTCTGTGTAAGTGAAGCTGTGTGTAACTCATTTAACCCCGGTAGTCTCGTAGTCTTCCTTTATATTGTCAGTGTATTGATGCAGTCTTCAGTAGCTTCTAATGGTTTATTGGTATTGTTAGGTATTTTATTTGGTGATTGATTCTTTAATTAATTGGTGGATTTTTTCGTAGTTTAGTTGACGATTGATTGATTAATTGAATAAGTAACTTTAAACTTTTCTTCAATTGACTGACTAATCGATTGATTGATTGATTAATTAATTGATTGATTGTTTTGATTGATTTACTGATTGATTGATCGATAGATTGATTGATTGATTGATTTAATTATTTATTTATTTATGTATTACACAGTTGCATGCTTTGGGAATCATTGATGAACCAAAGCTCGTCTTTGATTCTGACTGTATCAGGTGTGTTCGTCTATATCTCTATCTGTCTCTCTCTATCTCTCACTCTCTCTCTGTTAGTCTTTGTGAATGTGTTATTCTCTGTTTCTGTAGGTGATTCTGTGTTCTAATAGTAAATCATTAACTTCTCTTTTATGGTATATTGTAAGCAATGGTCTTAAATTAATGAAAGCAATCATCATTTTCCAAAATTTTAGTGATTTTACTATATATGAATTGTGTTGCAGTGCTCTGTGTTGTCATGAACTATGTCACAGGGTGCTAGAAGACCTGTATGAAGGTCAAGGTGACACACTGGCTCTCCAATATGGCAGCTCAGTGCTCTATGTTGTCATGAACTATATTACAGGATGTTAGAAGATCTGTATGAAGGTCAAGGTGACACGCTGGCTCTCCAATATGGCGGCTCACAGCTGGTGCATAGGATCAAGGGCTATCGTAAGATTGCGCCCTGGACCTCCAGCTCACGTGACATCATGCAGACCTTGTCTCGTTACTATAGCAACGCTTTCTCAGGTCCGTGCTGACTCGTTGCTATGAGAACCGTTTCTATAGCAATTATCAGATATCTCTGTCAGAGATTCTCAGACCTTTTTGCATTACTGATTGTGAAGTAAAGCTGGTGAAGCTAATGTTAACGTCAGTTTTCTCACTCGATATCCTAGGCTCGTCCGTCAGTGACGGGCGAGCCTAGCATTTGAACCCCACACATACTTATCCGCAGTAGAGTATCTTACCGACTTCGCCACTGGCTCCAGACGGTGGCGATGTCGGTAATCAATTGATTGATTGATTGCTTGTTTGATTGATTGATTGATTGATTGATTGATTGACTAGACTCGGAGAAGCAGAATGCTATCAACTTGTTTCTGGGAGTGTTTGATCCACAAGATGGACAAACGAACCTGTGGGACCTCAGCACTGATTTCTACCTTCATAACAACGTGTTCAGACACTCGCCTAGAACAAGAACTAAGAGGTGTCAGCCAATCAATCAATCAATCATTATCTCTGTCGATTTATTACGATGTATTAAATTCTAATGTATATTCATTTTAATATTATTTACTGTAGACTTTTACTATTAGAGACTTCCTAGTATAACTTTTTTTGTTAATTGGTTAATTTACTGATTGGAGCCAGTGTCGACTTCGGTAAGATACTCGACCGCGGATCAGTATGTGCGGGGTTCAAATCCTGGGCTCGCTTATCACTGACATAGACTTTGAGCGAGGAAACTGACGTTAACATTAGTTTTTGATTGATTGATTGATTGATGGATTGATTGATTGATTGATGTTACAGGTATACAGAATGGTGGCAGCCTGATGTGGTCAAATCTCTACCATGCTCATACGATGACGGTAGACTACCTCAGTTTCTTTATAGCTTCTCCGTTTTCTGTAATGTTGTTATAGACATGTTGTAAATGCTATTGAAAACAATTTTTAGCTTAATCTCTCATATACGTAGCCTATTAACTGTGTATGCTATATCTGCATAGGTGCCTGGTTTGACTAAACTATCGTAGCCTATCATTCGCTACGAGTAAAGCTGAGAGTGAAACCTATATAGACACAATTGACGGCCTATTGTTTCTCTCTATTGTTTATCTCTGCTTAATTTGTTTGATTGATGTTATTTTTCCTTTTTTCAACTTTTTCTTTGTATTATTTTTTTTTCTACACAACTTGACTATATTTGTTTGCTTAAAGAGAGTAAAGGTCAGGATGGCACATTGTTACACATATATGTGTGTATGTGTAGAGAGTAAAGGTCAGGATGACACATTACTGCACATAATAAGAACAGATGATGATGATGAGAGAGTCAATGTGTTCTGGGAGCACTACAGACCCTTTGAGCTCACAACTCTGGACGAGAGATACAGCTTTAACATGCCTAACTCTATCAGGTCTCTGTCAATCAATCAATGAATCAATCAATCAATAAATCAATCAATCAATAATACTGTAACTACAGGTCTCTATCCACTAGATAGACTCAGCTATCTTAACTTTTTAATCTCAGTAATAAATTAATAATAAATAGTAACAATTAATAATGTGTACAGATGTGCAGTATATTTGTGTATGTGTGTCTATGTGTATCTATGTGTATATGTGTGTGTGTTATCTATGTGTGTATGTGTATGTATGTGTATCTATGTGTATCTATGTGTATGTGTGTATGTATGTGTATCTATGTGTATCTACATGTATGTGTATCTATGTGTCTATGTGTATGTATGTGTTTCAGGGACTTCATGCCCAAGTCAGCCAATAACTCCAGTCCTATGACAGCTCGAGCCTGGAGGGGTGGGAGAGGTCAGGCAGGGGAGGGGTAGGTTCTTCTCTATCGATTGATTGATTGATTTCTTGTTTGATAGTGGATCAGTTGTGCAGTTGATTGTTCTATTAATTAACCAATATCTTTATCAATGTGATTAATTGATTGAATGATTGATTGATGGATCGATCGATCAATCGTTTGATTGATTGATTGATTGATTGATCGATGTGATTGATTGATCGATGTGATTGATTGATTGATTGATTGATTGATTGATCGATGTGATTGATTGATTGATTGATCGATGTGATTGATTGATTGATTGATTGATCGATTTGATTGATTGATTGACTGATTAATTAATTGATTGATTGATTGATCAATTAATCAATTGATTGATTGACCGATGTGATTGATTGATCGATGTGATTGATTGATTGATTGATCGATGTGATTGATTGATTGATTGATTGATCGATGTGATTAATTGATTGATTGATTGACGGCACAGAGGGGTGGAGTCTAATCCTAGTGTGACAGGTGTAGACTCCGCCTCCTCCACACAGAGCGCGGGCTCTGAGAGCAGCACTAGTGACAGCGAGGGCTCTGACATTGACTGTGATTATGATCTCTATGAGGGAGCAACACCGAGATCAGTCGATAAGAGCGCAACAAGCGTCGTGTCTCTACAGGTACGAGCAATAGAGAGGAATAGCATAGAGAGGAATACACGCTACTTCATGTTTTCTGCTCCGACAATATGGGACTCTCTTCCACAAGATCTTCAATCTTGTAATTGTATTGGTACATTCCTTAGCAAGCTAAAAACCCATCTCTTTCCGCCATAGGTCTAAATTATGACCCGCTTGTTGAGGATCTTGGACTTGCACTGTTTTGATCTCGCTTTCTCTTGTGGTCTCTGTGCATTCAGTCGTCATCGTGTGGTGCTTTTGCGCCTGTTTGTGTAGAGTCTGCAAGAGACGTCCCTGACACTGCCTTATGGCGAGGAACCGAACTTTAAATTCTTATTGATTGATTGAGTAGCGTAGAGAAGAATAGTGTAGAGAGGAGTGTGTGAATTAAATAGAGCGCTAACGCTGTGTGACTAATATGATGTTTAAACATTAAACTGAAATCAACCTATTTATTCCCTGGTTTTTATTTTATTTTTTTTAGTAAATATAAATCAAGAAGGTTTTAAACAAATAAACATTTAACAACGCGTAACTTGTTTGTTTGGAAGAGTCACACGTGAGCGCAGGATTTATTCTGCCTTGTGTCCATACAGGCTGGAGCCAATGGCGAAGTCGGTAAGATACTCGACCGCGGATCAGTAGGTACGGGGTTCCTGGGCTCGCCCGTCACTGACATCGCTTTCGAGTGAGGAAACTGACGTTAACCTTAACCAGCTTTACCAGCTTTACTGGTGAGCTGATTGATTGATCGTGTGTGTCTATCATACACACTGATTGATTGATCGTGTGTCCATATTGGTGAACTGATTGATTGATCGTGTCTCTATCGTATTGATTGATGGTGTTTTTATATATCCTGTCATTCTGTTGATTGATCATATTTTCATACGTGTGCAGGATTTATTTCCCACAATGCGGCAGGTCTACGGGGTGGAAGTGAAGAACCCGAACAAGAGCAGCTCAGCTCTGTATAATAAGTTAGTTCATATAGAATAGAACACTAGGCTTAATTCATATAGAATATAACACTAAGTTTTATTCATATAGAATATAACACTAAGCTTAATTCGTATAAAATGAATTCTTTAGGTTTATTTCATATAGAATGATTTCTATAGGTTTATTTCATATATAATATATTCTTTAGGCTTATTTCATGTAGCTATTACTCATTAAGCTCACTTCATAGAATATCTCAAATCATATTGTGCATATTGTTTAATGAGAGACAGAAGAGAGAGTTGACACTTTTAGCCTCTAATGTGGCGGGAGCCAGTGGTGATGTCTGTATGACAATCGATAGCAGATCAGTAGGTGCGTGGTTCAAATCGTGTGCTCACCCGTCACTGACATCGCTTTGGAGTGAGGAAACTGACGTTAACATTAGCTTTACCTGCTTTATATGATTTCCTATTAGCTCAAGGTTCAGTTTTGTTTTATATACAGAATAGAACAAGCATATGGAGCTCTTTCTAGATCTGTTGTGTTGTTGTAAATATTGAACTATTGGCGTCTTGTTGTTTCAGGTTTTCTGTGATTGGTCAGAATGCTCGACCAATCAGTGACAGCCACGTCAGGGAGTCAGATAACCTCACAGTTTTGTAAGTCTTTTCTACTCATCAGAGGTCACGTAGACCATGTTGTTGTTGTTGTTGTTGTTGTTGTTGTTGTTGTGAAAGCACATCTTTCGTAGGGTTGAACCTGCAACCTATCAGTTATAAGAGATCAGTCTTAAGAATAAGTGATTTATTTGTACAGTCACTCTTTTGCTATTGGGCTAACTGCTAATCGAATGAAAGATTGATTGATTGAATGATCGATAGATCGATTGATTTATTTATTTATTGATTGATGGATTAATTGATTGATTGATTGATTGTAGGACACAGACGAGCATGTTTCCACTGGACAGCTGTTTTAGGGCGGAGCCTCCATCAGTGCCTCCTCGCTCTATAGACGTCTATCAACAGTACGTGAGGCGTGGCCTAAAGGGGGCGGGGCCTCCTACCAAGAATGACCTTGACATTTACAAGAAATATGTGGCGAAGGCTTCAGCTAGTACAGCAGCTGCTACAGCTAAATGATCAGCAGCTAGTACAGCAGCTGCTGCAGCTAAATGGTCCACAGCTAGTATAGCTGCTACAGCTAAATGAGCTACTGTTGGTACAGCTGCTGCTACAGCTAAATGATCTTCAACTAGTCTAGCAGCTGCTACAGCTAAATGATTTACAGCTAGTATAGCAGCTGCTACAGCTAAATGATTTACAGCTAGTATAGCAGCTGCTACAGCTAAATGATCTACAGCTAATACAGCAGCTAGTACAGCAGCTGCTACAGCTAAATGATCTTCAGCTAGTACAGCAGCTGCTACAACTAAATGATGTACAGCAAGTACAGCAGCTACAGCTAAATGATGTACAACTAGTACAGCAGCAGCTACAACTAAATGATGTACAGCTAGTACAGCTGCTGCTACAGCTAAATGATTTACAGTTATTATTTCTAACTGGCGAGTATTTTTGTTTTTATTTCTAACGCTCGACTGTATCTATGGTTTTAATTGTGAACTGTTTATCAATATCATTCCTGTACAAACGTTTAGAGACGTCGCGTTCTTCTGACGGCTTTCTGCTCCATCTGTTGAATAATGTGTGATTTGTAAAATAAAGTTTTATCATAATGAATACAGACTCTGCTTGTGTTCTACGTTATAGACTTGATTGTACTGCAGTATAGCGCCAGGTATAGGATTTAATATCATGGACAGTATATTAGATGCTGGACCGGTATATACGCCTACAATAATTACAACTATTTTAACGTCGCTTTTTAGCCATGGATGACTAATGTTTTCGCCTGTAGCAGCTCAGATTTCATTAGATTCACAGAGGGGGGTCTAGTCCCCCCCACTGATGTCTCTACCCTCTAGAGATACGCTGAGGATCCACCCCACCCCTCCCTCTCGGCTCGTTAAAACCTGCCAGAGCTGCGAGCAATAAAATACGAATCATTGGTAACACTATAAATGAGTTGACACTGATATGAATGGTAACACTGTAACTGATGTGAGAGTTATATGAATGGTAAGATCTGTCTGCTATTTTCTCTCGTCAAACAACTTCATATCGTCGCTAGGACTTGATCAAATGTGTCGAATTGTTCCCGCGTACTTTAAATAATGTACATGTGTATGGAAGATCTACAGCCAAAGATCTATAGGCTTCTACAATGTAAACTAGTCAAGTCAGGATTAAGTTAACATGTACGTTATACATGTTAACAAGATCTACATGTATAAGCTACTACACTGTACACTAGTGCACGCTTAGAACGGCTGTGGTTGACATATGTTTGTGGGCGGAACATTTATTTGTGGGCGGGACATTTGTTTGTGGGTGGGACATTTATTTTTGGGCGGGACATTTGTTTGTGGGTGAGACTAAATGAAGTCAGTGATTTTACGAATGAGAGTAGCGTGGTGTGATAGAGTTAAGTGCATGTGTGTGGCTTGTCTTTCAATCAAGCTTGAAAATCGATCAACAAAACACTTCTTGTAAAGAGGCAGCTAATAGATATATACCGAGGACTTAACGGAATAATAAAGAGTTATAAGACGACTCAGTTTTTCATGTAGTCTTAGACACTGCGATTTAATAATATATAACAATGAATTACATAAATCCGTTCTGTCCCAGTTTTCCAATCCTATTTAATGCTATTTAATGCCATCTCATACTAACTAAAACTATCTATAAAGATATCTAATACGATCCAATGTATCTGATGCTGTCTAATAAACACTACCAGGTGCCATCTAATAATATCCAGTACTATACAATGCTATCTGATGTAACCGAATAATATCCGATACTATCTGATGTTATCTAATACTATCTGATGTTATCCAATACTATCTGATGTTATCTAATACTATATGATGTTATCTAGTACTATCTGATGTTATCTAACATTATCCGATGTTATCCAATACTATCTGATGCCCAGCAGATTGCTGAGGTTATAGGGGAGATTTTGCTGATGACGTTGTTGATGACGTAATTGATGACGTAACGCTATCAGTCTGACAGCCTCTTCGTGTTTCTCCATACTGCTCGATGTATCGCTCCTTCCACAGGAAGTCACTGCTGAATCACTGCGACTGCTTTTAGACACACCAGAAGTTCTTACAGAATCACTGCTACTGCTTTTAGATACACCGGAAGCACTTCCAGAATCACTGTGATTGCTTTTAGATACAGCGGAAATTCTGCCAGAATCACTGTTACTGCTTTTAGATACACCGGAAGAAGAATTCGATATGTTTACACTTCCTGTGAGATCCAGCCAATGATTTAAATGTAGAGCTAAAGCTGCTGCAGCTGCTGGGCTGCTGTACTTCGATAGCGCAGCTGCTGCGTTGTAATGAGTTAGCGCAGCTGCTGGACTGCTATAGTCTATTAAAGCAGCTGCTGTAACTGGTGAGACTGCTAATTGAGCTGGCGTGTTATGATTGGTTGACGTTGCAGCAGCTGCTGGACTGCTACTGTTAGGAGCTGCAGCAGCTGTGTGGAGGGATAGATAGGAAGGGAGGAGAGAGAAATGGAAAGTTGGATTCGAGGTATGCTGAGCGAAGGGTCCCAGACCGGGGTGTGCTAGGGGTGCGGGGGTAAGGCCGCCCCCCAATGGTCCTCCTAATTCAGCGTGGAGGGGATGAAGTTGATTGCAAGTGATTTGTTTCCTCCATCGAGCTCTTCTGTTGCTGAACCAAACCTATAATAACATTAGATCAATCAATCAATAAGAATTTAACGTCCGGTTCCTCCCCATAAAGCAATGTCAGGGACATCTGAATCACGGTCAGGGACGTAGAACAGGTTGTATTAGTCATTATGCATTACTGATTACTATATTCTACTATATATATATATATATATATATATATATATATATATATATATATATATATATATATATATATATATATATATTTCTATATATATAGGCCTATACATATACACATGTCGCCGAGTAGATTGAGCATGAAACATTATAAGACGGCGGGATTAGCGCACTTGGTTTAGTTGCGCGTCAATTATCGAAGTTAAGCTGCATCGACCTCGATTAGTACTTTGTGGGTGACCACCTTGGAAGACCGAGTGTTGGTATAAGCTTAGGAAGGAAAAAATCCCAGGTTTATGGAAGGTTATTCTTAAATCCGCGCCGGCTACAATTGATGCGCCATCAAAAGGCAACGATTACTAATAACCATGGAGAGGATGGAGGAAATGGGTCTTAAACAAGCATCTGTGCTTCCTGACCCAGTGTGCCGTTATATATATATATATATATATATATATATATATATATATATATATATATATATATAATGAATTACTTATCACTATATTCTACTATCAAGTAAAATTATATATAATATCTATATTTTAATTTCTCAAGTCTTAAACCACTGCAATATCTTCGTCAACTCTGACAGCACCTCAGAAGAGAATATAATGGTCTTAAATATATTCTTATTAATTTATTAATTGATTGATTGACTCTTTTTTAATTCACTGACTGACTGACTAACTGACTGACTGACTGACTGACTGACTGACTGATTGATTGATTGATTGATTGATTGATTGATTGATTGATTGATTGATCGCACCTGTATCCTGGCCTCAGTAAAGCCTGTCCTGTTAGCTAGCTCCTCTCTAGTATAGACATCCGGGTAGTGGGACTTCTCGAATGATCTCTCTAGCAGTGTCAGCTGATCACTACTAAATGTTGTCCTGTTACGTCGCTGCTTCCTCCTCAACCCACTGGTCGTGTGTTCAAACCCCGCCTCGCCGCTACAGCTCAAGTCTCCTTCCGTGGAAGATGTCTCGTCATAGTCATCATCATCATCTTCATCTTCATTATCAGTGACGTCATCGCCTGAAGAGATGTGAGGGGGCGGAGTCAACCTGGGCTGATGGGCGGGGTCATGTCTTGAGCTGCTTGTCACTTCATCTATCAAATATCATCATCATCATCAGCATGATCATCATCATCATAATCATCATCATCATCGTCATCATCATCATCATCATCGTTGTCTTCATCAGCAACATTGTCATCATCAGCATCATCATCGTAGCATTGTCATCGTCATCATTGTTAGCGTTGTCTTCATCATCAACATTGTCATTATCATAATCAACATTGTCATTATCATCATCATCATCATCATCAGCATCATCATCGTCATCGTCATTATCATCATCATCATTATCATCGTTATCATCGCTAGCGTTGTCTTCATCATCATCATTGTCATTATCATTATCATCATTGTCATTGTCACTATCCTTATTGTCATAATCATCATCGTCATCATCATCATCATCATCGTTAGCACTGCTAATATCATCTACGTTGATTGATCTAGTGATTAGGAACCCCCACAACACAAGGTACCGGTACCTGGTGACATTGGTACAATTATACAATTTATAGCTGCACCTGATTACGAAGAAGACTACAGTAAATCTATAGTAATATTATAGTAATATTAGAGTTATATTATAGTATAGTTACATTATGGCTATAGTTATTGTTGATCATTTCACTATAATGCGTGTTTTTAAAACCGCTGATTAAATAAAAAGCTTGACTAGTCTCATAATATCTACGTGTACATGCAGTGATTAATCTAAACAGTAAATACTCTCTCTTACCGTGTAATTCATCTTCCGTGTCGTCGTCCACATTTACTTCTACTTCCTCTTCTTCTTCTTCTTCTTCAACATATTCATGTCCGGCATATTTATCCTTAACCACGCCTCTCTCAAAACCTCGCCTTCTCTTTGAATGACTCAAACTGTTCCTAATCACTCGACCAATCACAGCATTGTTTACAATATTCAGTCTATCACACTCAACGTCTCCTATCAACCAATTGCGTACATCGTTATAATCTGCGGAAGGTTTATTGCGTAGATACACTCTAATCTTTCTCCTAAGTCTTCTCTCAAGATCTGAACTGTCTGTCAAAGGTTCATCAGAAGTCAAGGTCACAGTGGACAATACATCCTCCTCCTCTACCAGCCTGCCTTCATCGTCTATCTGTTGATCAGGGGTGTTCTCATGGAGACGTCCCAGCCTTTGGGAGATCTTGTGACTCTTCTCCTGCTCTACGCTGCTTCCTTCATGTCTCAACGCTCCGCGATCATACCCTGACGTTTCCTTGCCATGACCTTCAATCCCTGGAATGTCTTGACTGGTCTTATCATGTCTAAGATTCTGTTTATCGTGCGCTGACAGACCCCTTTCCTTCCCGGGCATGCCTCGCTTGGCTCGGTCCTGCCCGGGCAAACCCTTGATTCGGTCCTGCCCGGGCGAGCCCTTGGCTCGGTCCTGCCCGGGCAAGCCCTTGACTCGGTCCTGCCCGGGCGAGCCCAGGCTGGTCGCCGCTGATTTGCCGATGGCTCCCGGGCGCACGCTGCCGGTCTCCTGATAGCGCTGCAGTATCTTAGACACGCAGCCGTGCGACACCCGCAGCGAGCGGCTGATGACGCACGGCCTGACGCCCTGAGCAGCGAGCTCTATGATACGTAGCCGCACGTGATTGGGCAGGGGGCGGCCGTTAATAAAGACTCCGCCCAGCTGGTTGATTCGACCTTGACCTGAGAAGAAAAAATAAATAAATAAAGTTTGATTTGCGATAATTTAGGTAATTTTCTGCTCGTTATATGGCAGAAACGAAATTCTATTTATTAACGATTTATACAATACCTTAATCATAATTAATTATTATTTTTAATAGCCTAGCATGTGTTGCATGAATAATAATAGATCTTGCATTAATCACCAATCAACCAGCTGATTTTACGTTGAGTGCAGCATTGAAGTCAAATATACAAGCCAAATCCATGTTTAACGTCAGTTTCCTGCTCGATAGCATGCTCGTCAGTGACGGAAAGAGTACTAGATTTGAATTCTGATCCTATTAATTCGCCGTCGAGCAATTTACCATCAAGCCTCAGCCCACAAGCTAGCCACAATCATCATCATCATCATCATCACCACAATCATCATCATCATCATCATCACCACAATCATCATCATCATCTTCACCACAATCATCATCAGTTTCTTGCGTTCTGAACAGAACATAGGGCGGCAACATTCCTCCATTCGCTTCTATCATCAGCAATCCTCGCAGCATCTTCCCATTGATTGTTCGAAGTTCTCAAATCTCTGTTGATCGAGCTGAACCACGTAGTCCTAGGTCTTCCTCCTTTTCTTGGTTTGGCCTTCCAGTTAATTTCAATTAAAATCACTATCATGCAGTTATTGATACGTGTCCATGTGATGTAGAAACTGACATTAAACTTATTTATATAAGGCATAGTATATAAGTTTATAAGTAATGTAGTAAACCTTCCAGAGTGTTTGGTAGAGAGATCTGCGAGTGAGAGAGAGGAGGGAGAGATGGGTAGAGAGGGGTAGAGAATCCATATGGGTAGAAGCGTTGTAGCATTCTCTTATAACTTATCTTTGAATTTATATTTAGCAAATAAAGTCTACAAATTTGAGGTGCTTGGTTCAGTTTACTCCTCTTTCATTAAATTATGGTACTCATAGAAACGTGTAGGCCTATATGGCTATATAATTTTAAGTAAATCCTGAATATATAATAGGCCTACATGTACGCTACAAATCATGCAATACCTGCGTGAAATAAAACAATACATAACAATAGTTACGCAGATATAGGCAGATCATCATTCATAGTTTGTCAAGAAGTGTTATATTTAAGGAGGGTATCTTCTCTGGCTGGAGCCAGTGGCGATGTCGGTAAGATACTGGACCACGGATCACTATGAGTGGGGTTCAAATCCTGAGCTCGCCCGTCACTGACATCGCTGTCGAGTGAGGAAACTGACGTTAACTTTAGCTTTATTAGCATTTAATGCTCCAAGTAGGCTTACGTATAGGTTACGTGTAGATTTGGCTACAAGTAATTAAGTATGCTAATAAAGTAGGCTTTCAATTACTGTAGACCTAATCATAAAATACATTTCTCTACACGTTAATACTCGTTATATAATAATACACGTTAATACTCTGAGTATAAATTCATTCGATGCTTAGGAATTTGCCTTTCTCTAAGGCGCTCTTTGAAACAAAAAGGAAACACACATTATAGCGAACTGATCAGCTATGTTGATAACTATCACTTTTAATATCACATGTTTAAATCACTAGGCAATTTAGTCCATTTTCCGTGTAACACGTCCAATGAATGTCCGAGATTTTACTCTTAGATCAGCGCGGCTGGGATTTGAACCCACGAGAGTTCCATTGACCTCTGGATCTTTCATTTAAAACTTCATTACGTTACCCCCACGCTATTAGGACATTCAGAAAAAAGAAGTGGCAGATCCTAGGCACTTCTCGCAAATCTCACAACAGCAAGTCTCTGTTCAACTGAAATCAGAGGATAAAACTTAAGTTATTCATGAAAAACAGTCGAATCCGAAGTGATTTTTCGATGCCTTCTCCGTGAGTTGCATAGTCGCCTATAATGACCGAGAGAGTACACAAGAATTAGTTATGTTTTCAGCCGTTGCCTAGAAAAACTATCTGATTGTTATTTTTACGCCGTGATGTTATTTACTCAAGATACTATTTTATATTATCTGTGCCTCTACCCTGCTATTTAAATCACTGTTATCTCTGTAGAGAAGTTAGCTTTGCCTTTTCACGAGATATGTTATCAGCTAATAACTATAACTCTAATCTGTTATCTAAATCGTATGTTATCTATACGAGATGTTATCATCTAATAACCGTGTCTCTAACGTGTTATCTAATCACTGTCAAGATGTTATCTATACGAGATGTTATCTAAAATAGATGCTACAGGCTAATAACTCTGTCTTTAACGTGTTATCTAAATCATTGTAGAGATGTTATCTATACGAGATGTTATCAGCTAATAACCGTGTCTCTAACGTGATATCAATACCACGCTCATGTCGAGGTTTCAATACCGTCAAATCATCTCAAACATACCCCCCCCCCTCTCACAAGGGCTCTGAGCCCCCCACCCCTCTCACAAGGGATCTCTGCCCCCGCCCCGGGGACACCCCCACCCCTGGGACACACGAAACCTTAGCGACACACTCTGATCTCTATTGTATCACAACCGCTCACAACCGATAGTCACCCTGGCTCCCCCACTACATCCCTAAACCCTCTACCTCCTAAACCCATAAACCCTCTACCCCCTCTACACCCTTCACACCCTTACAACAAATCAGTGAATGGCTGGAACTGATCTCACTTGTTACTCGTCGCGAAGTAGCAGTAAATCTTCCTGACTCCTCCTCCAACCTGTTCCCCGTGATTTAATTGGTCAGAGCTTTCACATGGGCGTGGCTAGTTTGATCTCTATTTGTTCTCTTTATACTGTTCAGCCAGACGGCAGGTCCATGGCGCACATTCCTCGGGTCTGCTCTCACGTTCCTTATAGACCAATCCATAGATCAACCAAATAATTTTACCACAAGTAGCTAGGCCCTAATATTTGGCCTATAGTTTGGGAAATAATCATGGCTTCTGAAGTGGTTTCTTATTGTCTTCCTCAGTTTATGCTTTGTCGCTTCTCACGACATGTACAGTTAGCGGTTGATCTAATCTTCAATGTCTCGCACACAACATGATGCTAGTGTGATGTAAGTTTATTTTTTCCGCCCACTCGTGACGTCATTACAGGCTGAGATAATCAATCAATCAATCAATAAGAATTTAACGACCGGTTCCTCGCCATAAGGCAACGTCAGGGACGTCAAGAACGAGGAATCGAGGAAACATAATGATGCAGTCTAGACGCTTTAACCGATGCGCCACATGGCAGAGCCGTGAGGTAGCTGTGATTGTCTGATGTGGTAACAGATGTGTCGGTCTCAGCATGGGCTCTTAGAGGCGTCAAATGCATATGAGAGCTTCTGTGTGTGTGGGGGGAAGGAAAGAGTGGTGGACCCCCAGGGTATAGGCCTACAGGTCAGGGCGTTCAAAGTTGTTGTCAAATAAAATGTTCACAGAGAGACATTGGAATATCAGAAAACTATAACCATGGGAAACCTGAACCATAACCATAGTGATAACTTAAACCATAACCGTAGTGACAACCTAAAGCATAACCATAGTGACAATCCAAATCATAACCATAGTGACAACCTAAACAATAAGCATAATGACTACCTAAACCATAACCATAGTGACAATCTAAACCATAACCATAGTGACAACCTAAGCAATAGCCATAGTGACTACTTAAACCATAACCATTGTGACAACCTAAACCATAGTGACAACCTAAACCATAACCATAGTGATAACTTCAACCATAACCATAGTGACACCAATATTGTACTAACATTACATTATTACATTGCACGATATTAGCTTAAAATTAAAGGAATTGGACACGGCATCCAGATGTTCAACAGATAGACCTTTAGAAAACATAAATTATCTGCATTTACTCATTAACGGCATAATTGAATACATAACATAACAACAATTAGAGTGCTACTGTCATCAATGACAACATCGAGCACTATTGAGACAACATCAAGCCGGCGAGCATAGAGAATGTCCAAAACTATGCAAATTCCAAAATCCAGATAATCAGTCCAAAATACATCATCAAATACAACAAGTAATACATCATTAACTGCATCACCTAAACATAATATGATGTGATACAACATGCAATATCTCGTCAAATACAGCTTTTATTCACAACTAGCTTCATCGTTAATATATAACTTAATAAATCACTAATGCGTATTTGAATACATCATGGAATACATCACTGGCTATAAGGTGTATCAGGTATATCACGTGACATAGAATACCGTGTCCCTCCAGTTTGCTTGTTATTCATGCACAATGAAGCACACAGCAATCTACAGAGCAATCTATACTATGCTAAACAAAGCTCTAGTCAACTGCACGCATTACAGATTTAAAGTCAGTTTTGTCTCACTACGTTGACGTCAGTGACAGTATTGTCACTGACATCAATGTAGAAACAGCATGGAAACAGCCCGCTGCCCGAGGTAAAGTTGAGTTGTTATAAAAACACAACTGCCTGTCTAACTCAACACTGTGTGACGTCACTTCACTTCACTTCAATGCTTCGTGCTACAGCAATCAATCAATCAATCAATGGTGTGTAAACAGACCTAAAGGAATTATTCAATACATGTTTATTGCTATACTGAGAGGATATAGAGCAAGCAATGCGGTAATGTAAGAGGTCTAGTGCAGACGTTTTACAGAATCTTTATGCTTGATTAAAGTAGGTCTAAGATGCATTAAATGGCAGTTAATCCATTTAATCCATTATACATATAGAACTAAGGAAGACAAAGGGAAATCAGCTCAGAAGCTAAATTATTCCTACGCTATAGACTAAATTAGGGTGTGAATAAGTCTTATAGCCATTTGTGAAGGGATTAACTCGTTATTCGATGGTGTGCTCTTAATGGAGTGCGAAAGACAGCATGTGAGGAGGAATATGTACCTTGGACCTGCCGCTTGGAAGAAACTAGAGAGAGAGAGAGAGAAGAGAGAGAGAGTGAGAGAGTGAGTAGTACGCTAAGATCTACGTGCATACATCTTGCACTGCATAGGCCTACTGTAGAGAACTCCATCAACAAGCGATATCATCCAATTACGATATACATGTATGATCCTGTGGCGATGTCGGTAAGATATTCGACCGCGGATCAGTATGTGCGGAGTTCAAATCCTGGGCTCGCCCGTCACTGATATCGCTTTCGAATGAGAAAACTGACGATAACATTAGCTTTACCAGCTTTTATCCCTTCACATGGTTATTCCTTATTCATGCCTTAACGTAGACTATAGCTAGCGTGAAGTAAGGCTTCCCGTTGCCTATCGCAGTTCTAGCTCAGTCTTTTACGACACGTGCAGCTTACTATTAAGCTATTAAGGTCTATTCTTCACTGTCCCGGACACAACACACTGTAAATCAGTAAATCACATCATGTGCGAGTGAGTAATATGACCACACGCATGTTTGAGCGCACACATGTTTTCTATGTGACGAGAGATTTCACAGTAGAATGGTTACCAGTGGAGTCATTAACTGAGGAGCTAATCAAGTGAAAAACTTTGATTAGTCTGATGTCAGTGAGATGACAACAACAACAACAGGACGACAGCTGGTGAAGTTAAAATAGTGTGCGCCTCATTGGGTGAGGTTGGGAGGGGGTAATCTGGGGGGAATAAAAACCCACCCCACATTAAATGTTGGGTTATGTCCCACTCGTTTTTCGCAGATTTCAACGAACAGGAGGAAAACTAGTAAGCTACAATGCTACAGTATAAATATCTTGCAAAAGAACAGTATCAATATAGAGAAGCATTAGAGCTTAGACGCGATGATTGCTTTACTTGAAGATGACGTTGAGGAGCTCTGAGGTCATCAGCAGTCACCCACCTGCCCCCCCCCCCATGTTCAACATGTGACATAACTCATTGAATCCTGCTCGCATCATTTAATAGCATCATCATCATCATCATCACCACCATCGTTGTCATCACCATTAATGATAAAAGTGATCACTCTGGTATTGGCACTAGGCATCTTTAGCCTAATAGTAAAATGTTCATTTGTTAACATTTCGTTAATTGATTCAGAGCACCGATCATAGTCACATCATTAACTAGTTCGTCAAACTATCGACAGATCTCAGGTTCTAATCCGGCCAGTGTCTTTTGATATTCTTTTGAAAGGGAAGTGGACGTTAAACTAGTTTAACTGCTCCATGATGACCTTTCAAAAGTTGACCTCTCGGTGACCTCGATCAGTTCAGCTCCATCAGTGTAACTCCTGTGTAATTACCACCTCCACCAGTGTAATACCTGTGTAATTACCACCTCCACCAGTATAACTACGGTGTAATTACCACCTCCACCAGTGTAACTCCTCTGTAATTACCACCTCCACCAGTATAACTATGGTGTAATTACTAGTGTAACTCCTGTGTAATTACCGTAATGTGGTTGTATGACATGAAAGTTATCTCGCTATTTTCCAGCTCTCTGTAGTTTCTTTACCGTGTTATTATTTCCGCCTATCCTTCCATCATCTTATTACTTCTATTTCTTCCATCATGCCTTCTCCATTGCTCCGGTTAAACTTTCGACCTATAAACACTTGACCTCTGACCCTAGCTTGACCTTCACGTCAGCAAGTAATTCTTCTCGTTAAATGGGCTGAGATAGTCACGTGACCGCTAATCAACCAATCAGGGCAGGCGTTACAAGTGACGGGCGATATTAGAGTGATTGAAGGATTGTGAGGGTGGTTTAATGGACTCTCAAGTTAATGCGCATCATTGACTCAAGTAATAACTCCGAGAAATCCCCCCCCCCCCCCCCCCCCCCATCTCATAGATGTGCACACCTCTCTCCCTGTGGTAATAAGTAGATCTTCGAATAAGTTAACCTGATACATCCTTCAAGCGAAGAAACGAACGGAAAATGGGAACCTAGTTTGTTGATTGATTGATTGAGTGATTGATTGATTGATTGAGTGATTCGTTGTTTGAAAATTACTTCGAAAGTTCGCTGGAATATACGTTTATTAATTTGAGTTAATATTTTAGTTGCTTGTTTGAGTATAGTCCAGTCTATGTTTGATTCGAAATTTTAACTTTCTATTTTATGTTTATTTATTGTCATTGTTTTTGTAATTTATTTATAAGTGAATGGCGATATAGATATATATATATATATATATATATATATATATATATATATATTATAATATATATATACACACATGTTATATTATATATATTACATGTATATGTATAATATATATACATGTATATATATAATATTTATATATTACAGTATAGATGTACATACATGTATATATATAATATTATATATATTACATATATATATCTATATATATATATACTATGTAACATATATATATATAATATATATATATATATATATATATATATATATATATATATATATATATCTATATATATATATATATATATATCATGTACATACATATATATATATATATATATATATATATATATATATATATATATATATATATATATGTATATATATATAATAAAGGATGAGCTGTTAGTAACTAGCTACTCGAGTTGTTAACGAATACATTTGCACTGATACACACAGTCATTGTCTGAGCTAATGCGTACGTACCGATAGCCTGAGCTCCGTGAATGATTGCCGAACCAGCACTAGGAGGATCCTACGCGACATCTAATCGTTACTGTCATTATAAGCATAATGGCTCAAACAGTGTAAAGTCATTTCAACTAAAACATCGATTTTATACGCTTCTATATCCCCACTGAACTGCTGTTGTTGTTGCTGTTGTTACTGCCACTTGATAAAGCGTTGGGTTGCGAAACAGTAGTGTCAGGATTCAAAATCTTGCGCTCTCATAATCATCAAAAATGACACCATCGGCAATGACATGGCAGAGAAAACTGACCTTAAATTTCAAGTAGATTGGTACACAAGTACAAGTAGAATGAAATTTCTTTGTTGACTGATTGATTGATTGATTAATTGATTGTGCTCGGTGTGGTGTCAGTGCATGAGTTTTAAGGTAAACAGATTCAAAAATTCAGTTGTGGGTGACACCGTCACTCATGACATCTCATGATTTGTGAGTTTATATACAATACTTCAGAATGGTTATCTCGATTTTGGAATTTGCACTGTTTTTGGACCTTCTTTATGCTCGCCGGCTTGATTTTGTCTCAATACTGCTCGATGTTGTCATTGATGACTGTAGCACTCTAATTGTTGTTATGTTATGTTATACAGGATAAGATATAAAAGAATATTTGCAGATATCTTCTATACAGGCTTCAGGTCTTACTGCCCCATATCATAGTATATGAATTGACATGATCTTATACCATCAAATGTCGATTGAAACTCAATAGAATGAATAAATCGGTTGTTTGATTCACTTCTCTCTCTCTCTCTCTCTCTCTCCCTCTTTCTCGCTCTCTAGTGTTCCTCTAACATATGCCCATAGAATAAATTCCTGCACTGCTTCTTCTATCTTGCTCTCTGAGAGCACTTAATATACAGTCATCATGATCTCGCCACAATGTCCTAACACAGTCCTATAACTTGAGACATAGCTCTACTCTGAGGTGGTTTAATCTTGCCTTCTTCAGTTGATTCCTAGTCGCCTCTAACTAGTCGCTCATGAAGCGGTTGGTCTATTCTTTAGTCATCCCGACTGTCAATATTGATTTTCCGTTAGCAGAATAACTTGTCCGCAATCTAGAGTCTTTAACATTTCTTGCACATTTTTATCTTAAAAACCTGAACTATTGAACTCTCAGCTATGAGGTAACGTAAATCTCGCCAAGCGTTGGTTGACAATTAATTTAAGTGGCATAAAAAGTGGTGTTTAATTGATGGGTGTCTGTCATACGGAACTATGTCATATCAATGTCTTCAAGGCTTTCCTTTCTGATTCTCTGACGGTCACATAAATAAGCGTGAAATGCTAAGTCGCAGAGAGAAAGAGAGATCGTAAATTAATTTTTTCACACATATCAGCTGCAGCCTTGAAGACTAATGAGTCTTTCAAACTGTGTGAAAGATCATTTATATTACATAGTATTAATAGGAAGATCATTTATATACAGGCAGTATTACGCAACTTTAGTTTATCAATCTATGCTACAAAAAACTCCCTTGCCTTTGATGCAGGGTGATAAAGCGTTCGTTGTCAGATAGACATGCTACAATATTCAATGTCATTGGATATTTTTAAATGCGATGACAACTTTTATTAAAAAGCTTAGGTTAACGTCAATTTCCTCACTCGAAAGCGATGTCAGTGACGAGATAGCCCAGGATTTGAACCCCGCACATACTGATCCTCTGTCGAGTATCTTACCGACTTCGCCACTGGCTGCAGCCAGTAAACTGAAAGGTCTACTGAAATGTCTAATTCTATAAATTTAGAATTTTACTAAAATCCTTTAAATACATTTTTTTTAAATTGGAACCGAAAACATTGTTATAGAATACATTCCATATTTTCCAGTACTATCTGCTAGACGTTAGAGTAATAAAAATGCTCTCAATTATAGAAGACACCTTGTACCCCTGTGTAATTTCTCTCCCAGCATGTAGTACCCTGTGCAACAGATTCCAATGTAGAATGTTCTCACTGTAAAATCGCGATATCTTGCCGTTCTCTTGTTCTATAAGTTACTTATCTTCTAGCTCTCTCACGCTTCCTGAGTTACCTGAACATTCTATTATACTACTAACTCTATGACTATATAGCTCCTGAATAATCTTAGCAATCTATCTAACTAGTAACTCTATGATTCTGTAACTCCTGAGGTACTTGAACATTCTATCTAATTCATAACTCTATGGTTCTATAACTTTACCTGAGCATTCTATATAAATACTAACTCTATGACTCTATAACTACATTAAACTCCATACTTCTAGCGCTAATTTATAACTTTTATCAATTGTAATGCACTGTTACTCTTAAAATACACACTGTAAATATTGCTCCGTGTGCTGTGTCCAGTTTGTATGAAGAATAAAAAAAGAAAGAACCGAAGTAAAAACCAAAAACTAGCTGTTGATGTTGCTTTTATTGCTTTATTATTGTTATTGCTGTTCTTTTCTTATTGTTAGTGTTTTACAATGTCTCTTCTAACAATACCGATAATGTTAGAAGACCATCACGCTTACTCAGTAAAAACTCGTTTAAACGTTAGCGTGATTTTTCGTTTCAACAAGGCGTGATTTTGAATTATTTTATGCTAAATCTTCCATCAAATAGAGCAATAAACTACGCGGAAATAGCAGCTCCACTGAGACCCTTACGCTCACCCGTTACTGATTAATTACAATCTGGAATGCAACTTCTTTAATAGCATCACTTTACGCCATACGAGTAATCGCAGTTTAATTTAGTCTAATGGGACTACATCCGCTCCAGTCATTCTCTCCACTAGCTCGCCAGGTTTACTTACATCGCCCTCATGTATTGTTCGGTCATCCCTGACGAATAAATGCCGAGTTATTGCCCTGTAATTCTTCCCGCGGGGCGATTTCAGTTTTACTGCAATCTGAGGTGTGAAAGAAAGGCATCTAAGGCGTGAACACGACGTAAAAACGTTTAGATTAAATGGTATCACTTTCGGTGCGCACTGGGAATACAATATATTACCTGAGATTTATGAACAGAAGGACCTTTAATGGCAATACAGTGTACGGTGCATATATGTTGTGTATACTCGCAAGATACTCGACCGCGGATCAGCATATGCGGGGTTCAAATCCTGGGCTCTCCCGTCACTGACATCGCTTTCGAGGGAGGAAACGGACGTTAACCTTAGCTTTACCAACTTTTTTATAGTATAAACACTGTGTTATAGTGTATCTGTGTATATAGTGTAGTGTGTATATAGACATACACTTAGACATACATACACACATGTAGACACACACTTAGACATACATACACACATGTAGAACAGACACTTAGACATATATATATATATATATATATATATATATATATATATATATATATATATATATACATGTAGACTAATATACAACTAACTCATATAACTAATATACTTATGTCTTGTAGACACACACTCAGACATACATAAACAAGTAGACAGACATACAAATCTGTAGACAGATGTACACACATGTAGACATACACTCAGACAGACATACGCACATGCAGACAGACATACACACATGTAGGTAGACATACACATACACGGATACAGGCCCAATGTTTTTCCACTCACATCAAGAGGTACTATATTATACAGATTGTCGGCTTATTGACAGCAAATCTTTACTGGGGGCGCATAGCCCCGGGTCTTCACACCTTCTCTCAATTAATTCCCCCTCCCCCCATTTACCCCACCTCCTCCATTAACCCCCCCCCATTTCTGAGGCAGGACTGCTCGTTTAGCCACTGGTTCAACATTTGTAGGGTCAAGTGGTCTCAGCCCAGAATAATATCACTAGTTTATACTAGTTATAGTAGAGACTGTTGTACTAGTTATAGTACAGACTGTTGTACTAGTTATAGTAGAGACTGTTGTACTAGTTATAGTACAGACTGTTGTACTAGTTATAGTATAGACTGTTGTACTAGTTATAGTACAGACTGTTGTACTAGTTATAGTACAGATTGTTGTACTAGTTATAGTACAGACTGTTGTACTAGTTATAGTATAGACTGTTGTACTAGCTATAGTACAGACTGTACTAATATTCTGTCTCTATACTAGAATGAAAACAGGATGTTAAAGCAAAAGCTGGTAAAGGTAAAGTTTACGTCAATTTCCTCACTAGAAAGCGATGTCAGTGACGGGAGAGCCCAGGATTTGAACCCTGCATACACTGATCTGCGGTCGAGTATCTTACCGGCATCGCCACTAGATAAGACGCCTTGCGTCCTCTCTTACGGCCTAGTTTTTGTTCAATTTCTTACGCACATTTTTGCACTTACAGAAATTCTATTGAAATTATTATTTAGTTTCTGATAATGTTTATTTCATTGTTTTTGTCACGTTCATTTATGTTATTAATCTGGGAAACTTTGTGAAATTAAAACATATTTCCCCCGGAAATGCAAATTTAAATCTTTCCACATCCGGGAAGTGGCAGGAGGTAGCTTCCAGTGTGGATGTAGAAGGGTGGAGTAGGGTGGAAAAGGGATTAGAAGAGTGGAGAAGCGTTCAATGTAACAATGAAGCAGGTGTTTGCTGACTAACTAGAAGTCGACTACACTACATATTGTTTCTAATTACGTTACAGTCTCACCTCCCTACAGTCACACATGTAGAAGTTCAATCAGTGTCAAACCTAGCATTAGATTACAGCGTTACCATCACTCATCAACCCGATTAAAGAATCACTGTCGTCCATGACTACATCTAGAAATAAGCCAATGAGTTAGAGACAGGCCTATTCTAAACTACTACGCTAATCACAGCAAATTTACTACTTATGCTAACTATGAAGTATTTCTGCAATAAAACCAATTGAACCAATGTCTCAGAGATGTTTGACATTAGAGAAAAAAAATAAAGGGCTGAGTGGTTAGCATGTCAGAGTATCCTGTAGCTCTTCATTAGGTGCGGAGTTCAAATCCTGGGTCTACCCGTCACTCACTTGTTTTAGAGACGAAAACTGACGTTAAACTTGGCGCTAGATAATTCATAAAATGTTGCGTTTACTAACTTGAGAGAGATAGAGTGTGAGTGTGTGTGTGTGTCTGTTACGAGAGAGAGAGGGGGGGGGGGGGGGGGGGAAACAGAGATATTGAGAGGGAGAGAGAGAGTGCGAGAAGAGAGAGAGAGAGATTTTGAAATAAAGAAGAAACAGGAAGAGATGTTTTACTCATGTGCAGGTGCACTGAAGTCTGTCATTAACTTGCACATTGGGTGCAAGGTGTAGGATTTAAGGTTTAGGGTGCAAGGTGTAGGATTTAGGGTGTAGGGTTTAGGGAAGAAGGTTGTTTAGGGGTAGGGTGTTTAGGTGTCGATGCAACAATCTGCAAGCGATTAGAATATTAACGAGAGCGAGAGCTCTCAGTGTGTTTAGCCTCGGGCAGGATTTGATACCTGATCTATCGCTCTGTCACAACTCTCTACCCACTCGACTAATCACCTGCATGTGAGGGGGGTGTCTTGATCTGTCATACAATGAGCGACAGAGCAGAATGAAAGAGTAATTTATGTCTTAACCTAAACACGTGATTCTATGAGCGCTATGATGTACGTATGCACAAATTAGAAACCGCTATTAACTACGGAAGATCTTGAACATCTAAATTATTTGAATAACCCTGATAATGACAATAATAATAATAATAATTATTATTATTATTGTTATAATATATAATAATATAAAATAATAATAATAATAATAATTATTATTATTATTATTATAACCCTCTACAACTTCTATAGCGGTGTCAGGTCTTCGAAACCGCTTTACAGGTTCCTGGTAGGTTAATATTAATCCTTTCCATGGTTAATCATATCTGTGCTGATGATAGCGCCAATCGGCAAGAAGCTCCGATACAAGATTAACCTTCCATGTGCCCAAGGGAATATCCATAATTACTTGACTGACCTGGGCTTTGAACCCAGGCCATTTGTATCCGAGCCGAACACTCTAACCGTTACGCCAAATCTCAACTACTACTACAACTCACTGGAACTTGCTCCATCTATTAAGTGAATACAACACACGTGAACTTACTCCATCTGTTGAATGAATACAACACACATGAACTTACTCCATCTGTTGAATGAATACAACACACATGAACTTACTTCATCTGCCGAATACAAAACACATGAACTTACTTCATCTGCCGAATACAAAACACATGAACTTACTTCATCTGCCGAATACAAAACACATGAACTTACTTCATCTGCCGAATACAAAACACATGAACTTACTTCATCTGCCGAATACAAAACACATGAATACATCTGCCGAATACCTGAATAAATTCTGGATGAGAAAAGGATTAAACTCAATTCAGACTCGGCGTAAGCACAACCTTTAATTGACTCTATAGGTAATAAACCGCAACTCGTTACCTTTGATCAAATCAATCGGTTCCTCGCTATAAGACAATGGCAGTGACGTCTCTTGCAGACTCTGTAAAAACAGGCGCCAAAGCACCACACCATGACGACTGAGTACACAGAGACCACAAGAGAAGGCGAGATAAAAAAAAGTGCAGGTCCATGATCAAAGGCAAGCGGTAATGAAAAAATTTAATTGCTTTTGTAGAATTTTTGCCTTGGATACGTCAGGTTAGTATATGGTAGGAGAGCAAACTAACAGCTATAAAGACTTGCTGTTACATCATCAAACACCTGACCTTTGACCTCTCATTCTATTCGCTCAGTGATCTAATTCTACATAAAACCTAGACTAATATTTTATCTATAACTACGAGAGAATATATAGTGGCGCTTTTAATTCATAGCCGTGTTTATATAAAAATCTCTGCCGCTCTTTTGTGGTGTTTATATAAGAGGACAAGTCAATGAGAATGAGGGTATAACCCAGTGCCTAGAGCAACAACAACAGCACACTCAACCCAAGTGACCTCTAAAGGTTCTCTTTCGAATACCTCACAACGGAAACACTCTGTTCCGTCCACGTAGAGAAAGTTTTACTTGAGTTTTATTGCTTGATTGATTAGTAACATAGCAAAACGTATGTAATTAGAGATGCACTAGTGAAAGTAAATTGTACACTGTGCAGTCTAAGCTAGTTGTTAGTGCATAGTCTAAACTAGTAAGAATGTCTTAATTACTAGAGTAGGGGTAACGTAATGAAGTTTTAAATGACAGATCTTGAGGTGAATTGAACCCTCGTGGGTTCGAATTCCAGCCGCGCTGATCTGAGAGTAAAATCTCGGACATTCACTGGACTGGTTATACGGATAAGGGTCTAAATTGCCTAACGGTTTAAACATGTGGTATTAAAAGTGATGAATATCGACAAAGTTGATCATTTCACTGTAATGCTTGTTTAATTTTTTACTTCTAGTTGTTAGTGCACAGTTTAAACTAGTTGTTAGTGTACAGTTTAAACTAGTTGTTAGTGCACTAAGATAAAACGGAACATCTATGGCATCAGATGCTTCCTGGTCTGTCATCTAATGTTACGCAATCAGGTGAGAGCCAGCTAAAGCTAAAGCAGAGTTTAACGTTAGTTTAACGTTAGTTTAACGTTAGTTTATCGTTAGTTTAACGTTAGTTTAACGTTAGTTTATCGTTAGTTTATCGTTAGTTTAACGTTAGTTTAACGTTAGTTTATCGTTAGTTTAACGTTAGTTTATCGTTAGTTTAACGTTAGTTTAACGTTAGTTTAACGTTAGTTTCCTGATTGCAGGCATAGCAGTGACGAGACAGAGCTTTGATTAGATCCCCGCACCTCCTCTTAGTTCTGGATGTGGTTTACGTGTATGTGTGTATATGTATGTGTATATATTTGTATGGTTGTATATCTGTGTGTATATGTGTGTATTTGTACGCATGTATATGTGTGAGGTACCCAGGGATATTGGCACATATCACTACCAGCATGTCACTGACTAGCCCATATAAAATACTTGACTTACCTAAAGCATGAAATCTTAATAGAGAACTAGCTAGAGAGAGTTTATGACTTGAACCATGTGACCTCTGTGTTATGAGTAGAGTGCTGATTGATGTTATCATTCATCACATGTCGTTAATTCCACATAAAACTGAGCAATCAACTCTCCCGTGCACGATATGTGAGCAAAGGAGACGTAACTAGGGCTTCTTACTGTCAGTAAGAAATCAATCAATTAACCAATCACTCATTCAATCAGTACATCAGTCAATCAACCAATCACTCATTCAATCAGCCAATCAATCAATCAACCTAGTAGTGAGTCAGTCAATCAATCCACGAATCAATCAACTAATCAGTAGATCAATCAGCCAATCAATCCATCAGTCAATCATTCAACCAAGTTGTCAGTCAGTCAGTCAATCAATCCACAAATCAATCAACTAATCAGTAGATCAATCAGCCAATCAATCAATCAGTCAATCAACCGATTTGCCAAAAATACATGTATAGAGCAGAAATCAGATCCTAAACGGTGCCGGTCCGATGATAAATACGTGATGATAGATGTTGTGTTGGGATGAGATCAACGTCATCAGTGACCCGCTCTCTAATCCACTGGCCAAGTCAAGTGGTGATCATCTGTAAAAGCTGTTAAGGCTAAGGTTAACGTCAGTTTCCTCACTCGAAAGCGATGTCAGTGACGGGCGAGCCCAGGATTTGAACCCCGCACCTACTGATCCGCGGTCGAGTATCTTACCGACTTCGCCACTGGCTCCAGCCAGTGGCTTCGCCACTGGCTGGAAACTGGCTAGTTGACTAGGTGGAAAAATTTTCTGTTGACTGCTGCCTCCTGAAACTGACGTTAAACCATTGCGAAGAGACAATGCGTAAATTCCTCATCAGCAACTATAGTTGTCGTTCTCATAACAATTTATAATTAATACAATATATAATTAATACAATATATAATTAATATAATATATAATTAATACAATATATAATTAATACAATATATAATTAATACAATATATAATTAATACAATATATAATTAATACAATATATAATTAGTATATGATTAATATTGTTTAGTGTATTTGTGGTTTACTATATCAATGAATAGGAACGTGTGTTGTAGGCCTGGCATTAACTTACAATAGCAAGCGGGTGAGAAAGAATAACAGAGTTACAGAAAGCTCGATAGAGAGAAAGAGAGAGAGAGAGAGAGAGAGAGAGAGAGAGAGAGAGGGTAATAATGACAGACATATCTATGTCAAAGTGCAGATATATTTGTGATTTGATTGACAATAAAATTTAATAACTAATATTTCTCTCAGATTTCTATTTATTTAAGTCTATAAGCTCCAAACCCCAGAACCCAGGTGGGTACGTGGCTATGGGGTTGTACTGTTGAATACTGATAGAAATAGAGGTCAGAGGTTAAGATAAATTACTTTGCTGTGTTGCCGTCACAATGGCTTTGTTGTTGTTGCTCAGGTCAGAATCATGATTTTTACAATAAAGGCAGAGAGTCTTGAGTAACATTAGGTCATTCATAACGATGCGCCCAGCATGGCGTCCATTACAACGTGTAACTGTAAGAGAGCAACAACAACATGTCAGGCTGCATTAGTTATCTGGAGCTACTCTACCGTAGTAGCATTGGCCGTGTGCTTTACGCAGTAAATCAATTGAGTTATCCAATATACCGGTCCGTGGAATAATTTCAACATTACGCAGTATATGATAGAAAATCTTCGTGAATTTGAATACCATCCATAGAAATTTATCAAAAGATATAATTAAAGTTAATTATAACCTCTGAACAATTCTCTTAACTTCACAGAAGCTTTTAAGTACTGGTCGTTAATCAATCAATCAATCAATCAATCAATCAATTAGCCAAATAAGCTTTTAGTAAATTCATCACTTTCAGTGCACTGCCTACTGGCAGGTCCATGGTATATAACGCCTCCACTCCTATCTATCTTCCGTTTCTCTCTTCATGTCCACATACGAGTGGATCCCTTTAAATTATCTAACATTCATTTTGATATACCACCATTATTGGGTGATTCTGCTTATGACGAGGTGGGCCCCTATGCCTTCCTCAGCTGCGACTAACATTTACTGGGCAGGGGCGTCATTGCCTGAGAATATAATCCTGTTTATGCAAAATAAATTCATAGAACAATTAATTTGTTCAGTAATCGTTAATTGTTCAATTAATTTATAATCTAAAATACAATCAAAGACTAAATGGAAATTTGATAAACATGTCTCTTTGCTATCCAATCAGCTTCAGGCTGACAAAGCTAACGGGTGGAAACACCGGCGAAGAATATGGCGAGTGGTCAACAAGAATATCAACTATCAGTGAAAAGTTGTGAATTTTATTTCATCGTTTATATATCTGTCTTCAACACAGACAACAACTGTATGCTTTGCTCAATAGGAATCAAAGCTTCATGATGTTTTGATTGATCAATGTGTGCTCTATTGTGTGGTGGGACGAAGACCCATCGATAGGAGACATACAGAGAGCAGAGAATTGTTGTAGAAATGTGTGCCTTGGTCTCTCCAGCAGAGAGAATTAAAAGATATTGTGTAACTCTGTGTGGGCGACATTGCTAATAGATTTGAGAGCTCTGCTACAATAACAACGCGTATTTGAGTTATTATTTAGCACGAGGTTGCATTCCTGACATACTGGCGCTCTCAGCTCTATTGTTGTTGTTATTTATTGCTCTAACTCGTCATGCGCATGAGCAGTACAGCTCCTGATCATGTGCGGCTGTCATAGAGGTGGGGGGGGTGGGAGGGGAAGAGTTGACCTTTAACCTTTGAGGACCAATCCTAGAGTACCTACAGTGCCTATATGTCCAGTGCCTATATGTTCAGGGCCTATATGTCCAGTGCCTATATGTCCAGTGCCTATATGTCCAGTGCCTATATGACCAGTGCCTATATGTCCAGTGCCTAGATATCCAGTGCCTAGATGTCCAGTGCCTAGATGTCCAGTGCCTAGATGTCCAGTGCCTAGATGTCCAGTGCCTAGATGTCCAGTGCCTAGATGTCCATATACTGTACTGAATACTGTGTACTACTATACTGTATACGTGGTGTCATGAATAAACGGATGTTGTCATGGATGCACGGATGACGTCATGGAGTAACGGATGACGTCATGGTTACACTGATGACGTCATGGGTACACGGATGACGTCATGCATACATGGATGACGTCATGGATACACGGATGACGTCATGGACACCTGGATGGTATCATGGATATGGATGCAGTAGATCAGGATGTGCTTTAGCATAAAATCCTAATCCTATCAAACAAGACCACACAGTGCTGAGTATAACATACAGCAGATTACAACTCTAACCTAGCAGTTCTTTAACGGTCTAGTGGTCTACACGGTCACCCGATGCTGTCACGACCTGTTCCATTGTAGAAGTGAGTTGTTTACGATACGAAGAATCAACGGAAGAGCTGCTACAGACGTGTGCGTGTGTCTATGTGTGTGTATCTGTGTATGTATGTATGTGTGTGTGTGATTGTGTGTGTGGTGGGGGTAGAGGTTAGAGCAATGCGGACATGAGAGAAGACATTGAATTCTTTTCACAAAAAATGTAAAGACGCTTAACCATCGCGGCAGAGTCTCTAGCGTGGTTCTCTTTACAAAAAATTACAACAGTCACTATAAGCCGACATTCAGGAGAAATAACGAGAGAGAGAGATAGATAGATAGAGGGAGAGAGAGATAGAGGGAGAGAGAGGTGTAGGAGTAGGCAGGTGATGTGTAAGGTTCATTACATTACGGCACGTAAGACATTCACAAGAGCGAACGAGTGGAAGAGTCGAGACTTTTAAATCTGTGGAGCATTGCACATGTGGCCACGCCAAATAGTTATCACTTAATTATTTAGTTATTATTTAATTATAAATTAAATCCTGGGCTCTCTCGTCAATGGCATCGCTTTCGAGTGAGGAAAATGACGTTTAGGCCTACATTAGTTTTATCAGCTTTACACGTGAATTATCTGTCAGTTATTATGAATTATTAAATGAATTATAGACGTCCCTGACATTGCCTTATGGTGAGGAACCGGACTAAAATATAAATTCTTATTGACTGATTATTACGAATGATATCTCTTCAAATAGAAATATAAAATATTTAATCCTGTTTCATCGGTCAGTGAAAAAAACAGAATCTGTGAAAGTCAGTAAAACAGTGGCATAAAAAAGGCAATAAAGCAGCGATGTAAGAAAGACAGATGTGTGACAAACTCTAGATCTTACATTACTGGATACTAGACAATTATAATTTTAATTTTAATTATAGGAATTGTGATGCATACGTTAATATCTATAGAATTTATTGATTAGTTTATTGCTCAGGCTCAGTAATTGATTGATTAATAGACTTACACGTATTAGCTGAATCATCTTTGCTGGTCTATTAATGAAATTCTCTTATCATATAACAGAAATCTTAAAGAATTTTTTCATCAAGATTAGCAAATACTTTATTCGTGTTTTGCATAAACTTTACATTTACATAATATATTTTGTTGTTATACCACATTCTAGATATGACAGACTGGTTAACTCGCAGATATATTAATTATCATTCAAGACGACTTAACATTCCGCGATAACAGACTTTGTTAAGACTTATGAAACCTAAGACAAGTAAACAGCATTAAAGAGAATATTACATTAAAGTCGACATCTAAATAAGAAAACAACGGAAAACTCTTCAGAGCTCATTCTCTAATCCACCCAGTGAAATTAAACAGAATTATGCAAAGGATTCATTGATAACCCTAGTGATAGTCTTAGTGATAATCCTAGTGGACTGATAAAACCAACATGTGATAAAAACAACTACTCTGTGATAAGTTTATCAGATCTAATCAGTGATAAGTTTATCAGATCTAATCAGTGATAAGTTTATCAGATCTAATCAGCGATAAGTTTATCAGATCTAATAAGTGACAAGTTTATCCGATCTAATCAGTGATAAGTTTGCCAGATATAATTACTGATACGTTTATCAGATCTAATCAGTGTTAAGCTCTCAGTTACTCCGGTGATAGTTATTTCTAGTTCGTTTCGTCGCCCACAGCTGACAATTCCTATCGAGGAATGACAGTCGTCACAGGCAGTTCTCTGGAAGGAGAGATAAAGACTTCAGATGAAGTCAGGTCCAGCTCTGTGGTCACAGTGGAGTGTGACACGCTACAGGTAGGTCTGTGATAGGTCGTTGATGAAGTAGAGTTAGCCTGGATATATTTCTCAAAATTAACATGATAGCTTAGTGCGAACATAATCTTTTTATAAGCAATTCATTTGGTAAGAAAGGCATTTGATATACAAGCGTAAGATGAGCAATTCATTTGATAGCTATCAAGACATTACTCAAGTAAAGCATTTGATAGGCTAAGCATTTGACAAGCAAGGCTTTTGATAATCTAAGCATTTGATAAGCAATAGGCTAAGCATTTGACAAGCAAGGCTTTTGATAATCTAAGCATTTGATAAGCAAGGCTTTTGATAAGCTAAGCATTTGATAAGCAAGGCTTTTGATAAGCTAAGCATTTGATAAGCAAGGCTTTTGATAAGCTAAGCATTTGATAGGCAAGGCTTTTGATAGGCTAAGCATTTGATAAGCAAGGCTTTTGATAGGCTAAGCATTTGATAAGCAAGGTTTTTGATAGTAGTTTACTCATCTAGACAAGACTTAACGTCAGGTTTTTCACTCGTATTTTGGATGTTCAAATTAATATCAAGCTTGCTTAGAAAAAAGGAGAATAATGGTTCAAATCTCAGTCGGACCATCCCTGACAGTATCATCTGTGATGCTGAAAAGACGTTAAACAGAGCTAATATATTACGTATATAAGAGCTACTTATAATATGCAACAGAGCTAATAAACAGAGCTTGTAATATAATATAATAGTAATATAATATATAATAATTATAATATATAGACTGTTTTATGAGATTAATTTAATTGAAGGTATGATTTACTGACTGATTTAGCTGCTGATTTATCGATTGATTGATTTATAAAACATGCAGATAAATCATGAAGAGAGATGTGAAGGAAAGAGGGATGGAAAGAGAAGATCTAGAAGATGTGTGATATGTTCTATCACATGTGTCACATTAACAGCTTTACTACTCGCAGCAGCCGTGCTTATCACACATCTAGTACTGTCACATAAACACATCGTAGTACAACAGGTACTATTTACGCGTAATGTTCTGTCAATGCTCTGATTCAAAGCACAAATTTATATTCGAAGCCTGTTGTTGCGCTCAGTAAAGAGTTTTTAAGTTTACGTCATTTCTGTCCAGAGAGTATTCTACAAGCTTTACTGTTATTCCAGAAAATTGATTGATCTAGTGTTTGCTTGATCAATTAACTTTTTGATTAACTGACTGACTGACTGAATGACTGACTGACTGATTTATTTATTGAACGATTGATTAATTGACTGATTGATTGACTGATTTATTTATTGAATGATTAATTAATTGATTGATTGATTGAATGATTGATTGAATTATTGATTGATTGATTGATTGATTGACGCAGTACCACACTGATGCAAGAGATAGAGACAGCACTGTTCTATCCACACAGGATACGCTTCTCTATACAGTTGATTGATTGATTGATTGTTTAATTGATTCATGCAGTACCACACTGATGTAAGAGACAGGGACAGCACTGTGTTATCCACACAGGATACGTTGCTCTATACAGACAATGTGATAGAGCAACACATCGTCAATGACGACAGGGAGCTGTGGCAAGTCATCGACTTCAATAGGGTAAGCCAGCCAATCAATCAGTAAAATCAGTCAATTAATCAATAAAATCAGTCAGTTAATCCATAAAATCAACCAATCAATCAATAAAATCAGTCAAACAATCAATATTATAATCAGCCATATAATCAATAATATCAGGCACTCAATCAAATACTTAATTAATCAATAAAATAAAACAGGCAGTAAATCAATCAAGCAATATTCAATCAATCGATCGCTCAATCGATTTATCCACTGCTTGATTGATTGATTCTTCTATCAATCAGAGAATAAAGCAACTTTATCGACATAGTTGTAGCATTCTTCTACATAAATTCTTAGTTTACTGTATAACCACTGTAAAACTTCTATGCAACCACTGCATAACCACTGTATAACCAGCGTATAACTTCTGTGCAACCACTATATAACCATTATATAACCACTGTTTAACCAGTATATAGCCGACTGCATTTCTCAAATATTATACATTTGAAGAAATATTTGGACATAATAGCTCATGAATTTACTATCATTGTACTTTTTTCAAAAAAAAATTGAAGAAATATTCGGACGTAATAGTTTATGTATTTAGTATTGTTGTATTGTTTAGGAGTTGGTTGTAATGAAGGTAAGGTTCGAATTCGACCAGCCGTCAGTTTGCTACGTCACTCCACTCAACAGATCATCAGTACTAATCAGACCAGACACACTGCCCGAGCAACCCTCTGTCGTATGTCTCCATCTCTCTATATGTCGATCCAACTATCTCTCTTATCATCTCTCTATATTTATCTTCTTATCAATTGTCATTTCTGTTCTCTATCTCTTCTCTATTTCATATCTTGCATCACAAACCACTTTCTCTCTCTCTCTCTCTCTCTCTCTCTCTGTCATTTTAACAACTCTCTGTTTCTTAATGCACTGTCTACTGTCACGTCCATGATTTATAACGCCTCCACTCATCTCTATCTTCCGTTTTCCTCTTCAAGTCCACACACGAGTGGATTCTTAAATCAACTACATGTAACACTCCTTTTGATATACCATTATTCTTGGGGAGATTCTGCTTATGACGAGATGGGCCCCCTATGCCTTTTTCAGCTTCGACTAACATTTACTGGGCAGGGGCGTCATTCCCTGAGAAAACTAGGCTATCTTGTTTACTCCTAACTACTGTCTAGTATCTAAACACGCATAATTACGTGTTTACGCAGAGATTGTTCGCATACGGCTGAGGGACTCAAATATTTAGTTTATTATTGAGTTGAGAATTGCTAGAGATATTACAGAAAATTTCGCTCGTATATTTTCAAGCAAACACTTGTGGTGGAGTAGACAAGAGGGCGCGGGTGCGCGGGTGCGCGGGTAGGGGGGGGGGGGTAGTTAGCGGATATATTATGATTATATACTGTAAGCGTATAAACCTAACATATAGCCTAATGTCTAATGTCTATGTTGATTACAACTTGTTACATGGAAATTAAGCGAAGCGGCTTTAATAAACTTTCTCGTCTCTCACGCTAGAAGTATTACATCTTTTGTTTAGCTCTTCATCGTAAAGTCTTTTATGTGAATTCTCTTCACGTTGTCCTACAGTCTTGTGCTACTTTATTGTCACACAAGAGTGGCAGGTGTTTTCTCGTTGATATTGTTACCATTGGACCACCAGAAAACTTGCTTGTGTTCTCTACACGTGCGCATTGCAAGATGCCTAAGCTGCTGATAAATGATGTAACATGTCCATTGCTGCAAAGCTCTTTAAGGTCGTTTAATGAATAAGAGCTTTGAAAACTGTTATGCTATTGCAGCATCGCGTTTATCCCAATAGACTCTACTTTTAGTTGTAAGTTTTCAGTTTTAAAGTTATCTTTTAGTTGATTTAAAATCTCAGAATTGTAAAATAGTGCGCTAGTCATGATAATAATTCCTACTATGCCCGACAACCACTACTGTGATCCATTTTTAAATATCCCCGGCGAGGCAAACTCTGTATTTGTTCTATTTTTAGATATCACCCAGATAGCTAATCTCTGCATTTGTTCTATTTTTAGATATCACCCAGAGAGCCAATCATTGCATGTGTTCTATTTTTAGATATCTCCGGGAGAGGCACAGAGCGTTACCTACATCGAGTACAAGTCCATGAATCATCACATATCTGACCTCTCTATTCTAGGTGTCAAAGGTCAAGAACTCTGCTCTGGAATTCCCGTCGCCTGGGCAATTCCCACTTACAAATACGTCGACACGACGTCACAATTGAACAACCAATCAGGAGTGAGATCTAAACGACAGGTTGGAGTTTGGCCGTTTCCTAACTTTGACTGCAGTCAGCTGGTGTGTAATCAGGTGTACTATCCGGGCACCACTAAGTCCTACCTCAAGTGTGAGAGAGTTCCATGTTACACCAGTACCACTCCACCTGCCACCACCACCACCAGGTCTCCTGTCACTGCTCCTGATCCTCAGAGCACCAGGACAAGTCCTCTGCCACTGGTGGAGTCAACCTCAGTGCCGAGCCCTACATCTACCACGCCTACAACTAGCTCGACCACGCCTACTAGTACTTCAACCACGCCTACTAGTACTTTAACAACCACTAGCTCGACCACGCCCACTACTAGCTCGACCACACCCACCACTACTTCGACCACACCCACTACTATCATGCCCAGCACTACTTCAACCACTACCACTATAACATCAACCACGCCTACTACCACATCAATCACGCCTACTACCTCATCAACCACGCCTACTACCCCATCAACCACGCCTACTACCACATCCACCACGCCTACTACCACATCAACCACGCCTACTACCCCATCAACCACGCCTACCACAATCTCAACTACGCCTACTACATCCTCTACAACAACATCTACAAATACTGCCACACCTACTTCCACGACAACAACATCATCTACTACCACAGCCACGCCCACTACTCCTGTCACAACGCCCACAGCCACGCCCACTCCTCTCCTCTCGAGCAGCACAGTTATATTGATATCATCGAGTGACTCAACAGTGTCCATCCTCAGCTCCACAGATCAGTCTTCGTCCATCACAATATCCAGCAACCACAGCGACTCACCCCCTAGCTCATCCACGACAAAATGGAGTACCGGTGAACCGAGCAACCAGTCAACGTTAGAAAACAACTCTACCACAATAACACTCATTGTAACGACTACGTCATCGCCTAGCAACGACACTACGTCACAGCCTAGCAACGGCGTGACGTCACACACGATGACGTGGCAGACAAACAGCACAACGCTAATCTGGGTGTCAGGTGATCAGTCGTCCATGACAACGTCGAGCCCTTGTATACCTTTAGATCAGCTGCAGAGCTGGAGCACACGCAGTCCTTGATTGATTGATTGATTAATCGACTGATTGATTGATTGATTGAATGATTGTTTCGCCTAACAATGAACCGTGGTTAAGCTGATTTCCAGTGGGTCAGGCCTGAGCGGCGGTGACTCTAGCTCCGCAGTGCGGGGTTCAAATGCTGCTGCAGGTGTACGAGGCAGCCTAGAGAGCTTAGGCTGAAAGAGTCTTAGCTCTATTTAACGTTTCCTATGCAGCTCTTAACGTGTCTTGTTATTTATTGTGTTATTTAAACTTTTCTCTCATCGAATGTGCTGTAAACTTAGAAACAGAGTCGCGGATTTTGCGGGGACGACTAAAAGAGTATATAGAGAGCAAGCAGTGAGTACAGATAGTATATAATATATGTAATTACTGTCACGAGGCGCTGGTACGTCTAGAACAACAACAACAGACACAACTGTAATAGCAGAAACAACAATAACAGCAGAAACAATAAAAACAGCACCAACAGGCTAACAGTTATGTAAATAGCACTCAAAGATGAGAGAGATTTGTTTCGCTTTTTTTTTTTTTTTTATGTTTAAAACTTATGTAACTTAACAGTACAATGGGAGGTTTGAGCAATTCTTTAGCGCTGTTGTACTGTAGTTACTATACAGTGACAGTGTATTAACTTTATCCTCTTACCTTATACACTCTACCACTGTCATAGATCAGCTGACCATTTGACTGACTGTCTGACTGACTGACTGTCTGACTGACTGATCGACTGACTGACTGACTGGCTGACTATCTGACTGACTGACTAACTGTCTGACTGACTGACTGACTGACTGACCGGCTTACTGATTGACTGACTGACTGACTGACTGATTGACCGGCTTACTGATTGACTGACTGACTGACTGACTGGCTGACTGACTTACTGACTGACTGATTGACTGACTGACTGACTGTCTGACTGACTGATTGATTGATATTTACTGGCTTATTGATTGATAGATTTACTGGCTGATAAACCTATCTAAGCTTATTTGAGGATAATTGCTTAAGTACTAAAACAAGAATACTGCAGCTAATGAGTAAGGCAACATAAAACTACCTCGGTGACTCTATTTCTCCAGTACTAATTGAAACGGACTACGTTCGCCAAAGTCACAACGTCTTTAGAAATGAGCTGATTGTCTTTCACGTAATTTGTTGTTGACTTTTTTCTATTTTATTTATTTCTCACTGCAGATTACGTAGAAGTTAGAACTGTTACTTAAATCTGATAAAAACTTATCTGATGCTATAAAACGCTTTGTGCTTGTGCCAAATTGATGTTCCACATATGATACACGATTTACAAATGATTGATGTGTGAATTACAAAAGTTCTTGCTTTTAATCGAATGTGTTTCTTATAAAAAAGACAAAGATTTCTAATGCAGAGCTCCGCATTTTGTTAAATCCTCAACTAGCAATCGCTATCGTCATCCTCGGTGACTGGATATTGAAATTATAGGCAGTACTAGTTACTGAATATATCTATTTAGTACTAAAGGTACTCAATATAATCATGGACTGGATTACAATATATTGTCTTTTAATACATTTATACTTAAGACTAACTGTCAACGATATATTTAATAAAGAGTTAGACAAAGTTGCAGTACAATTGTCTTCCCCATTCGAGTACATGTAAGAGTATGATAAATAGGAAGTTGTATTCACACAATAGGGAACTACACTATTACAACAGCAGATAACAACGACGTTTAACTTTCAATGTACAGGAAATAGAAATACACAAATAATAATTTTAAAAATAAATAAATAAATAACAAATAATAATGAAATAGAAATAATTATAAAATTAAAGCTCATTGCGATTAAGTGGCCTTCAATCTGCCACGTCTGAGAGAAGAGCAGAGAGGAAGACCAAGACTGCCCTCTCTGCGCTCACTGGATTACAGGCACCGCTAATACATTCAGTGTTCAGTCGTTTCTTTATTGCATCTGTTGCTGCTTGAGCTGCTATTGATATTAGGTGTCTGTTGTTGTTGTTGTTGTTGCTTCAGCTGCTGTTGTTTCGAGCAGGTGTCTTTTGTTGTTGTTGTTGTTGTTTTTGTTGTTATTATCACAGCCCCAGCACCTGTAGCACCACTCTGAGCAGCAGAGCGGCCAGGCTTCCTCCAGCTAAACCCACGACAAAACTTCTCACGAAAGTTTTGCCGCCACTACTGACAGCCGTCAGCCCTGACTCCAGCCTCGCGTCCCTCCTATCCAATCCCAATAGCTCAGCCACCTCGGCCAGACTGTACTTCTTCCTTATCTCCTCTGATCTGCGCCTCGGTCGGTCGCTCATGGTGTCACAGGGCTTCTCTTTAGCGCGCCGGGCTTGTTTAGCAGCCGATGCGGCTCCGAAGCGACGCGACGTGGCCGATACGAACTCAGTCGGGTTGAGAGCGCTTAGGCTGCAGCTCTGCAGTTGCTTTCTGTTAAATGAATCATCGAGGTTTGAGGGTAGATTCAAACCTCTGACAGCTTGATCAGCAGACCTGGAGACAGCTAAGCTAGATGTTGAGGGGTTGTTAACCCTCTCATTACCAGGTGCTTGCTCCCTCAGTGCTGGGCCCACTTCACATCGGGGCCTACCCCCCTCATCATTAGCATCTGCCGCACCCGGTACAGCGTTACCATGCTCGTCAACAAAATTCTTCTCCAGAACTGAAAAACTTCTAACGACCCCTGACCTGCCCGCCACCCCCACCCCACCCCCCTGCAGTGGGGTGAGAGTCACCCCCGTGGTGGGCCCCACCCTTAGGGCAGGTAGGGTGGGCCCCACCCCTGGGTGAGGAAAAGAGGGCTCAGGGGTGGGGTAGGACTGGAGTCTGTTGAACTGATAGCTAGGTGCCTCTACACCCGGATAGTCACTGCCTATCCTAATACCCTCCTCCTCTCTCTGTAGAGTTCTCTTTAATGATTTCTCCAGTTCACCAGATGTCAGCTCTTCTCTATGTAGAGTTCTATTTAATGATTTCTCTAGTTCACAAGATGTCACCTCTTCAGCAAATCTCACCTCCCTCACATCACGTCTGGGCGATGAAATGTGGGGTAAATCACTGGAGGCAAATCTACCGTCCACACCATCTCTTGTCGAGCAAAGTTCCATCTCCTGATTAGTTAACTCATTGTTCAAGTCGTGGTTATATGACTCGTGGTTATGTAAATCGTGGCTATTTAACACGTGGTTATGTAAATCGTGGTTATTTAAATCGTGGTTAAGTAACTCATGGTTATATAACTCGTGGTTAGAAGAGGCGTGGTCAGAGGTCACGTGGGAGGTCACGTGAGAGGTAAAGTGAGAGGTCACGTGATAGTCTTCTCTTTTTATCTGCACAAATCCATCTTCCATGGACTCCTGTTTAAACATTCTAGCGTCCTCTCAAAGCAGCAAGATAGAGCGTGTAGCATAAAATCCTAAAACGTCGATATATAGAACAAATGTTAGGAGTTTAGAGGTTCTACACACTTTCAACTATAGTGCAATCAGTTCAGAGTTCAATACTGAGCAGAGCTTCCGTTTCACCTAGGCTGCCCGTCTCTCGTCTGTCCAAGCGTACAGACAAGATAAGCGATTTATATATTAATATTTTCTCCGCTAATATCACTCGTCATCTAGATGGTGCTGTAAGTTATCACACACAACTATTGTTAGAAATGTCGACAGTAAAATCAAATCACCAACTGCACTGATGTAAACCACCAGTAGTTTAGTATTATAGGCCTATCCTCAATAAAGTACATCCATGATCCATCCTCTATAGAGTACATCTATCCTCTATAAAGTACATCTATCCTCTATAGAGTACATATATCCTCTATAAAGTACATCTATCCTCTATAAAGTTAATCTATCCTCCATAAAGTACATCCATCCTCTATAAAGTACATCTATCCTCCATAAAGTACATCTATCCTCTATAGAATATATCCACCGGTAACTTGCACTCTATAGAGTAGACTAAATTCCAACTTTATTTCTACCAATAGTACTAATACGTGAACTAGGAGTCTAATATATCTACTGTACTTATATTGTACTATTCGACTCTATATGTCTACTGTACTATGAGATAGGACTATATATATCTAGTATTCTCTACTGTACGTATTTTGTACTATGAGATAGGACTATATATATATATATATATATATATATATATATATATATATATATATATATATATAGAGTCCTATCTCATAGTACAATATAAGTACAGTAGAGATATGGATATATATATATATATATTATATATTATTATATCTATATATATATATATATATATATATATATATATCCATATCTCTACTGTACTTATATTGTACTATGAGATAGGACTCTATATATATATATATATATATATATATATATATATATATATATATACTGTACTTACAGTGTACTATATGTATATGGTAGCACTAGTACACATCTAACTGTTGCCACAGGAGGCCATATAGCACTTGACTCAGGCTGCAGTGTATGACAACAGGTTCAACAGAGTTGATATCAGTTACACTGGGAAAGTTTTCACATGGGGGAGAGAATAATAGCCACAGCTGTTTAGCTTCGGATCGCTTATATTGCAGTAGAGGAAGACAATTTTTTATTTCTTTGAATGACTCCATAGCGTAGGGGTAACGTCATGAAGTTTTAAATGACAGATCCTGAGGTGAATGGAACCCTCGTGGGTTCGAATCCCAGCCGCACTGATCTGAGAGTAAAATCTCGGAAAATAATTCACTGGACTGGTTACACGGAAAATGGTCTAAATTGTCTAACGGTTTAAACATGCAGTATTAAAAAGTGATAGATATCAACATAGTTGATTTCACTATAATGCGTGTTCTACTTAAGATGTTGACGCCAATGTTCATATCTCTGAGCCAGTCGATAGCTTATTGGTATGATGTCTGTCTGAGGATGAGTAGCCTACAGTAGGTGTTGGGTTCAAATCTAGATCTAACAGCACGGATAGGGGAGGGTAACCTCTCAGCCCATTGTAAGTCTACCACACACTACACATAGCTACTTGTAGGTACAGCACACATAGCTACTGTAGTATGATGTACTCAGCTAGCCTAATATACTGCATTGTTAATAAGACTAACTTCGCACTGAGTGCCACATAGCCTAAACAAGCACACTTAATTGTTCTACAGGTAATGTAGGCCTATAAGAACTATAGCGACAGTTTAACAAGTCCTAATGGCCTACTAATGGCACGGCTTGTTTACATAGACTAAAGTTTAGAAAAACATTCGTTAAGCCGCTACGCAAGCTTTGCCTATATGATCCCACGGTTTTCTAACATTTCTCTGTGACTTTATAGGCCCTATAAACTTATACTATAAGCCTACTGTGTGCGTCATAGATTTTTACTTGAAAAATCTTCAGCATAAATCGTCAGTATGAATGATGATTCATACTTTCATCATATCATCATCAATTTCTTCTTCACTTCAGTGCCAGTGTAACTAGGGTCGGGATACCAATAGACCCAAAGATAGAGAATATAATTTTTTTTTCTTTTTAAATTCTAAAATTTTAAATTCTGTATTCTATGAATAGACCTTCTCCAATAGTTTCTGTCCCACACCACGTCATCAGTCAATCCCCTATTTTTCATGTTAATGATATTTATCGTACTTCTTATGATAATGTCGTAAAATACATTGTACAATTACAGGCCTATAACCGATAAATATTTAACATTCCTTGAATATTCGAATTATGAAACCAGAACTTTCTGAGAGATATTTCGAAAAAGAAAATAATAATCAAATAAAAGTGTATGTGACTGTTTAACCTGATAGTGTTACCATGAAGAGAGTTTTGATTGCTGTGTTTAACTTGATAGTGTTACCATGAAGAGAGTTTTGATTGCTGTGTTTAACCTGATAGTGTTACCATGAAGAGAGTTTTGATTGCTGTGTTTAACTTGATAGTGTTACCATGAAGAGAGTTTTGATTGCTGTGTTTAACCTGATAGTGTTACCATGAAGAGAGTTTTGATTGCTGTGTTTAACCTGATAGTGTTACCATGAAGAGAGCTTTGATTGCTGTGTTTAACCTGATAGTGTTACCATGAAGAGAGTTTTTACCATGAAGAGAGTTTTTTGTCCAGCCAATCAGGTGTTAGCAGTTTATCAACTGACCCTCCGTTCAGCGTAACATTCAGGATGACATCTAATTCATAAAAGTCTAGATTTACTTTAACCTTGTTAGGCTGGAGCCAGTGGCGATGTCGACAAGATACCCGACCGCAGATCAGTATGTCCGGGGTTCAAATCCTGGTCTCGCCCATCACTGACATCGCTTTCACGTGAGAAAACTGACGTTAACTTCGGCTTTACCAGCTGTTTACTTATAGAACTGCTCTAAGCTGGAATTAGGAGGAGCAAGCAGAATTACTGTGGAAACAGTAACAGCACACATCCTATGTTAAGAAGTTTATGTATTTATTTCTTTATTTATAGCAGTTTAAATGCTACTTAAAACAACTATGATGATGACGATGACGACGATGATGATGATGCCGATGACAGCCATAGAAATGCTATATACTGACAACAACTAATTCTGACACACAGGGTACGTGAGTTGCAACAAATGTCGTACATACACGGCTGGAGCCAGTGCGATGTTGGTAAGACACTTGACCACGGATCAGTATGTACAGGCTTCAAATCCTGGGCTCGCCCTTCACTGACATCACTTTCGAGCGAGGAAACTGACGTTAACCTTAACTTTTTAGCTTTATACAATCACACTTATTTAAGATAAAATATCTGAACAGATAATGTAATAAGCTCATTGTTCATATAGCTCTGTGTAGTCATGTAGAGTCGCTAATTTAACTGACACATTGAGAAATTGTTAAGGAAGATGAAATATGCTTGAGAACATGTGAATTCAGCGTGTTTATCACAACATCAGGTTATTCATAGCTTTAAGATCTGACGCTCTCTTTAATACTACACAACTTTAACAACTGTTTTATAACCTGCCGATGATATTAAGGGAAGTCTCCGACACTGGCTAAACAATGACACATTGTGAAGAAATATTAAACAAAACCGTGACTTAGATACCTTATAAATATACTAGATGATTGATTTGTTGATTAATTAATTAGGTCTCAGAGAGACTGGCTATGTAATTATATCACCAGTATGTTCCTGAAGTTTCTCTTTTATCATCTATTGATTAATTGATTTATTGATTAATTGATTTATTGATTGATTAGGTCTCAGAGACACTGACTATGTAATTATATCACCAGTATGCTCTTGAAGCTTCTCTTTTATCTTATCCTCTACATTAGCGTAGTATTTAACTTTAAACAGAAGTCGTTTAGATTCCGCCGTGTCGCCATCTCTAAAAGCTCTCGATATCTCTCTCTCTATCTCTCTAATTCTCTCTTCATTCTCCTCCCCCAATCTCTTCAGTTTATCCCTAGACCCCGCCTCTTCTACCCGCTCATTGAGCTCCATGACCTCACCTAGGAATTGCTGACTCATTTCTATCTCTCTCTCTAGCTCCTCCTCCTGGAGGCGGAGTAAGTAGAGACCTCGTGACAGGGGGCGGGACAGCGTGACGTAGGCCTTGTTGACACGTGACGAGTGGACGGCCGAGTATTCACGCTCTCTCTGCAAACAACACGACCGCGACTTAAGTAAACCATTCAACAATAATAATCAAAACAGTTACAAACAATAACAATAATAAACACTAAACCAATTAAAAAGTAGGAAACAATAGAAAATTTATGAAATAAAAAATAAAATTGCAAATAAATAATATATTATACATGTATACAGTATAATTATTAATTATAATTCTATAGGTGCAAGGCTGATCATAAATGACAGTAGACTATAAGCTAATCTCTAATTTAATCTCTTTTTCCCGTACCTACGATTGCAAGTGTTGCTGGCACACATAGGTGTGCAGAAGTGCATGCTATAACTGCTACTAATGGCATGTTGAACAAACTTCTTTTTAAATTTTCACAAACTGTATTAATTGAAATAGAACAAACTCAGTATAGCCTAAACTAACATCAGTTTTCTGAGAGAATTTATCAGCATGAACTAACATCAGTTTTCTGAGAGAATTTATCAGCATGAACTAACATCAGTTTTCTGAGAGAATTTATCAGCATGAACTAACATCAGTTTTCTGAGAATTTATCAGCATGAACTAACCTCAGTTTTCTGAGAGAATTTATCAGGATGAAGAAATCTCTGAAGTTGCCGATATTTGTCAGTTAATTGCTTAACATCAAGTTCATAAGTCTCTTTTACACCCAGCACCTGCAACATTAGCTGCCTCATGTAAACAACAGGTCATATAGAGGTCAAATAACTCTATTTCATAAACTAATAAAAACAACAACAAAAAATCACTTGACATAAACAACACTGCAGTGTAATTAAAATCATTATTTACATATTTCACAAATTATTTCAATATAGATTAACACACACTATTCACATCACAATTAATTATTTAAGTAACTATTATTAGCGTTAGTGCTATGTTTTAATTAGTCCTATACCTCAAAGTGATTGAGCGAAGGATCGGGCTCTTGAACGATGCCGCACACACAGAAGTAGGGATCTTGTTTCTTGTTCTTCAGCTCCTCGCCGCACTTCCAGCAGTCAGAGCTGCTCGCAGCAGAGCAGCTGTGCCGTAGACTTGTGACTGATGTATCATTTAGCTGGTAGCTCTGCATACGTACCCCGCTGAAGCTCTGATACGATCTGGCATATATAGGTCGTTGTGCCCTGATAAATAAATCAATCAATCAATCAAAGCCAATCATACAGTGAGTATGCAATAGTAACGGAGTATGTTGAAGGAAAGAGTGAGAATTACAGAGAGAGAGAGAGAGAGAGATAGAGAGAAAGAAAGATTGAGGGTGAGAGAATTAAAGAGAGAGGACTACGTACATCTCAGTCATAGTGCTATATGCATATATCTGTGTACCAACTATAATTTTCTGCCTCGTAAATGCAGGGTTATGATTTAGTAGGCCTTTTAGGTTATAAAATGTAAGTTTAATTGAACATACGTTTGATATATCTGATGCAGCACACTCAATATTCTCAGAGACTACTGCATAGAAAAGCCTGACTATTGCTAGTACTTTTTGGAATTACCTTCTGAATGCAGTGACTTATGGAAAATCCAAACCCACTAATAAATTAGCAGAATTGCTTCAATAACTATTTCTAAAATTCAAAGCCACTTTAAAAACTTTTAAAACCCCGACGAAAAATAAATTTAACGCACCTGACGGATGTTAAAGTTGCATCCCTAAATGACAGAAAACTCAGTCTATTAACATTCGCAGATCTAAATGCTGCACAAAAAGTTTTCCGAGCTACCATGGAGGCCGCCATTGTTGTTTATTATTTACATTATTACACACTTCTTCTTCTACTTTCATTTTTAATGTATTTGATGACGGCAACAACAACAACAACAGAATTAGCGTGCTACTGTTGTCCATGACAACATCGAGAGTCCCACACAAGCATAGAGGTTAAAAGCCTCCACACACTGTTACTGTCCAAATCAGGAAAATTGCCAGCCACTCCCCAATGAATATGCATAATTATGTATAATGCGAAATAATGAGTAATGCAAAATGGAGAGCTGATTTCATAGCCTTTATTATTCCATTAGTAACACGCAATCAAAACCTTAAAGTCTTTCGAATATCCTACTAACCAGGTCTTTACAATGATATAAATAACACAAATGTACCAAGTAAATCCATCATCAGGTTACAGGTACATAACAGGTACATATATTTAACAAACAATCAGTCAAATATCATTGACAACAAGAGAAGAGGGATCTCAGATTCCTAATCAATTTATATATTTTCTAATACTTATAACTCTCCTACAAGCACAAGTTCTAGAATCCAAACACAAATGGTTTTCTCTTAGGTTTTGCTGGCAACTCTTTCACAGTCTTAGCGGCGACATCTTGTGAATGAAATAAATTATTTCCTATTGATTTTCTCGCACTGCCTCCATCTTGAGAATAAAACGATAGAAATCCCCTACTTCTGTTCAGCGCTGTACCTGGAGAGGAGAGAGAGGGGAGGTGGGAGGGGCTAGCGTTGCCACTAGCGCAGGTTTTTCTATGAGGTGACTCGACTCTGAGGCGCCGGGGTGTTGTAAGAAAACCCGCAGACGTAGAGAGATTTGAACACACACTGCGCTGACTAGAGGATGAGAGACGTCTGCGTCGACCAATCACAGGCTGGTTTACATCTAGCACTGACCGTGTATTTGTATCGGCGCTCCCTATTGGCTGAATGAAGGCAGGACTTGAGGCAGATCTATTTATAAAAGGCGAAGTGATACCAGATAATAAACAATCCTCCGAGGTGTCTGGACGTTCAGGCATAAACTGAGGAGATGAATATTCATTAGCAGCTGCAGCAGAAAATGAATATTCATCAGTAGGCTGCTGAGTCCTGGTAGGTGTTGAATATTCACGTTTAAATTGACCTATACGATTAAAGGATGAATATTCATCAGCTGCGTTATTTGCGTACCTCGGAGATAAATATTCATCAGCATCTGATAAATATTCATGAGTGGCAGCAGGCGATGAATATTCATGAACTGCAGAGGTTTGAGATGCAGCAGGTGCTAGAGCAGATTGTAATGGCTGCAGAGATCTTATGCTCTCACTACTCTGAAGCCTCCTTGAGTCATCGTCATCGCCAGAACCGCTCTCTAAGTCACTGCTCTTGTTCCTGTTCTCTACTTCGTTGCTCTTGTTCCAGTTCTCTACTTCGCTGCTCTTGTTCCAGTTCTCTACTTCGCTGCTCTTGTTCCTGTTCTCTACTTCGCTGCTCTTGTTCCTGTTCTCTACTTCGCTGCTCTTGTTCCTGTTCTCTACTTCGCTGCTCTTGTTCCAGTTCTCTACTTCGCAGCTCTTCTCAGTCGCTGACTCCAGAAAGCGCTCGAGTCTTTTCTTGGTCAGTTCGTCCTGTAACATTAAACAAACAATCCATAACAACAATGACAACATCGAGCCTGTTGTGGCCTTTGGGCCAGGAACTGAACGTTAAATCTTCAGTGTATTGTACTGTATGCAAACAATCAAGTGAAACAAAACAATCTACGGGAAAATATTACGTAAGTAGTGAAACTGCGCATCGTTAAAAAACAAATACGAGATTGACCAGTGAATATATAAATAAAAGAACAAATCAGAGATTGACTAGAGCAAATATAAATAAAAGAACAAATAAGAGATTGACCAGTGAATATAAACTATAAAAGAGCAGATTGGAGAAGAGACTAACTCTTTTAGAGAGAAGATCGGCCAGCTGTTGAGTTGAGAGCTCACGCTCTCTGTACTGTCTCACAATCAGCTCACTCTCAGGATCACAAAACTCCTCCACTCTCATCTCTCCAAGTCTCACGTCCAGCATCAGCTCCTTAGCCTCGTCGTTTGAACCCACAGCCTCTGCACCCTGCGCCAAGCTCTCTACGTGATCAGCTGACTGAAGGCTCTCAGATCTGTTGTTGTTGTTGTTGCTACTCAGAGGAAAAGATTTCATTCTCTAGAACAAAACAGAACAGAACTGTAATTACTATAGAGCTAATAGTAATAGAGAAACAAGAGAGCAAAGTTTTCTATAGGTAAGGTTAGCAAGTGTAGATAGATAAAATGGATATGATTATAATATCAATTATAATCTATAATCTACATCACTTTCAACACTACATCATTTTCAACACTACATCACTTTCAACACTACATCATTTTCAACACTACATCATTTTCAACACTACATCACTTTCAACATCCTACGTTGCAATTTTACTTTTTGCTCCTTAGATTGCTTGAGAAGTGCTCGACGTTGTCATTGACGATAGTAGCACTCTAATGGTTCTGCACTAAATTCATTTATTACATTTATTGTTTATTTATTTATTATTCATTTATTGTTGACTCAGATACCTGCCAATCACTGCACTCTTCCACCATGCTCCTCCCCTTTATCACATCTAAGCCACACCCACTGCATGTCACACCCTCTTCTGACCCCGCCCACGACCCCTCCCACTCCTCACCCAGCCGTCGTTGCTTAGCTGGTGGTGAAGCAGCTGTCGCAGAGGCTGCTGCAGCAGCTGTCACAGCAGCTGTTGGAGCAGCTATTGAAGCAGCTGCTGCAACAGCTGTTGAAGTAGCTGTTGAAGCAGTTGTCGTAGCAGCTGTGGATGTATTGCACAAGAAGCAGAGCATGTGAGATTTAGAACTGTACTGTAGCGTCTCTGTAACAATAACACATAAAACTATGCGATTAACATCAACAACATATAAAACTATGTAATAAACATCAGCAACATATAGAACTATGTGATTTGATTAACATCAGCAACATAGAGAACTATGTGATTAACATCAGCAACACATAAAACTGAGTGATTAACATCAGCAACATCTAGAACTATGTGATTAACATCAGCAACACATAAAACTACGTGATTAACATCAGCAACATACAGAACTATGTGATTAACTTCAGCAACACATAAACAAATTGATCAGCTGATTGACTCACCCTTCGTCTCAGTGCCATCTATGACCACACCTCCTCTTTTCTCTGATTGGTCAGCACTGCCACCCTTACTTCGCTCTGATTGGTTAAACGCGATCAGCTGATGAGCAGCTTCATCAAGCCACGCCCTGGTCTCTGAAAGGTCACGCCCACCTAGCCTCACAGAGGCTCCGCCCACCCCAGCAGAGCTGCACGTTGAGCCACGCCTATCAGTCACATCAAGCCACGTCCTGGTCTCTGATAGGTCACGCCCATCAGTCACATCAACCACCCTGTAGTCCTGACTGAACACATCACCTAGTGACGTCATCTGAGCACAGGGTACAATCAATCACTCAGACAATCAGAGCTCACAAGTAATAAATCACTCAGATATTTCAGCAGAGATGCATTCGTTTGGATCAGAGTCCATTCGTTGAATCAGTAAAAAATTCAGTTAATCAATCAATCAATCAATCAATCAGTCAATCAGTCAATCAATCAATTAGTCAGTCAATCAATCAATCAGTCAACCAGTTAATCAATCAATCAGTCAACCAGTCAATTAATCAATTAGGGTTAGTCAATCAATCAATCAGTCAGTCAATTATTCAATAAGTCTCTCAGTCAATTAATCATTTAGGGTTAGTCAATCAATCAACAAGAGAACAGAAGTCTTGTTTTGAGATATAATCTTTTATCAACAAGCAAAACCTTCTTACACGAGTCTTCAACAAACACGAAAAGTCGTTATTCAAATAGAATACACTGAACGCAGGCAAAAATGTAAATCTAACGAGAGACATAGAGAGAGATGAACAACAGAGCAACAAGTGCACTCTTACCTGTACGACAGAGGGATGAACAATAGAGCAACAAGTGCACTCTTACCTGTACCACAGAGAGATGAACAACAGAGCAACAAGTACACTCGTACCTGTACAACATAGAGATGAACAACAGAGCAACAAGTACACTCGTACCTGCACCACATAGAGATGAACAACAGAGCAACAAATACACTCGTACCTGTACCACAGAGAAACCCTGGGAGTGTTTAGAGCAGGTGGGAGGATGAGGGATAGAACACACCCCCACTAGCGGTACGTCCAGCCTCCCTTCCACTACACCTCTATATACCCCCCTGCCCTGTCTCCTCACACACCGCCCAAAGTCACTGCACAGTAAGAAGTAAAAACAAGCAAACAAGCATTATAGTGAAATGAACAACCATGCTGTTATCTATAACTTTTAATACCACAACTTTTTAACGTTAGGTAGTTCAGACAATTTTCCTTTTAGCCAATCCAGTGAATGTCCGAGATTTTACTCTCATACACTAGACACTTGACAGAGTATAGAGGCTTTCATGTCAAGTTCTACAATATCATCAATCTTAACCTTAACCCTAACTCTAACCTTAACCCTAACAATAACCCTAACCTTAACCCAAACAATAACCCTAACCTTAACCCAAACCATAACCTTAACCTAAACCTAAACCTAACCTTAACCCTAAAATAACCCTAACCTTAACCCTAACCCTAACCCTAACCTAAACCCTAACCCTAACCTTAACCCTAACTCTAACCTTAACCATAAACTTAACCCTAACTATAACCCTAACCTTAACCCATCCATAAACCTAACCTTACCCCTAAAATTAACCTTAACCCTAACCTTAACCCTAACCCTAACCTTAACCCTAACTCAAACCCTAACCTTAACCCAACTATAGCCCTAACCCTAACCATAACCTTAACCCTTACCCTAACCTTAACCCTAACCCTAACCTTAACCTTAACCCTAACCCAATATGATCTACGCAGTAGCAATCTTGTTGCAGCGTAGAAATGACAACATCGAGTGACGTCTTCTTAGTTAATATCTACCCAATCACACAATAAAAACCTACCTAACCACACAATAAAAACCTACCTAACCACATAATAAAAACCTACCTAACCACACAATAAAAACCTACCTAACCACACAATAAAAACCTACCTAACCACACAATAAAAACCTACCTAACCACACAATAAAAACCTACCTAACCACACAATAAAAACCTACCTAACCACACAATAAAAACCTACCTAACCACATAATAAAAACCTACCTAACCACATAATAAAAACCTACCTAACCACATAATAAAAACCTACCTAACCACACAATAAAAACATACCCAACCAAGATAATATAAAAATATACGACATAAAAACTTGCCTAACCATGATATAAAAACCTACCTAACCATGACATAAAAACCTACCTAACCATGATATAAAAACCTACCTAACCATGACATAAAAACCTACCTAACCATGATATAAAAACCTACCTAACCATGACATAAAAACCTACCTAACCATGATATAAAAACCTACCTAACCATGACATAAAAACCTACCTAACCATGATATAAAAACCTACCAACCATGATATAAAAACCTACCCAACAGCGACATAAAAGCCTATCCAACCACGAAATAAAATCATACTTAACCACGACATAAAATTGTGACATAAAAACCTACCCAACCATGATATAAAACTGTGATAAAAACCTTACCAACCATGATATAAAACTGTGATAAAAACCTTACCAACCATGATATAAAACTGTGATAAAAACCTTACCAACCATGATATAAAACTGTGATAAAAACCTTACCAACCATGATATAAAACCAAGATAAAAACCTTACCAACCATGATATAAAACCAAGATAAAAACCTTACCAACCATGATATAAAACCAAGATATAAATATAAAATTCTACCCAACCATGAAGTAAAAGCTACCCAACCACGACATAATGAATATATATAATATATATATATAGCACATATTCATAGAGAGATGAGTAAGAAGAGCGACAGACCTGACAGCGGACACTCGCCAGGGGGCTCCACAAGCTACAGGAGGCGTGGCCATTGTGTGGTACTGACAGCACAGGCTCTCAGCTGACTCCTGGCTAGCCACGGTCACGTGGGTGTGGTCTAGTGACGTGGACCCGCCCACCACAGTCCAGTCCAGCACATCTAGATACTGTGGAGGCGTGGTCAGAGCATGAGACCACTGCAGCACCTACAGCAGTCCATCATGATATCAAGTACAACAGTCCATTATGATAAATCAAGTACCACAGTCCATTATGATATCAAGTACCACAGTCCATCATGATATCAAGTACCACAGTCCATCATGATATCAAGTACAACAGTCCATCACGATATCAAGTACAACAGTCCATCATGATATCAAGTACCACAGTCCATCATGATATCAAGTACCACAACATCACATACAAAGAGTGGCACATAAAAAGACTGGCACGAAAAAAGAGTGGCACATCCAGAGAGTGGCACACATAAAGAGTGGCACATCCAGAGAGTGGCACATATAAAGAGTGGCACATACAGAGAGTGGCACATACAGAGAGTGGCACATACAGAGAGTGGCACATACAGAGAGTGGCACATACAGAGAGTGGCACATACAGAGAGTGGCACATACAGTGGCACATACAAAGAGTGACACATACAGAGAGCGACACATACAGAGAGCGACACATACAGACACATACAGAGAGTGACACATACGGGTGTTTTAGAGAATCTCTCGTCCATGAGAAGTAGAGAGAAATCAGTGGCAACGATGTGATAGAATGGCTGAGTTATGTGACGAGATGTGATCATCACACGCTCATACGTGTGCAAAGATATGTGTGGCAGTGTTAACAGTTCACGTAGCACCTCGTGTCGTGTCTGAAACACATCAACACAAGTTCACACATTCACTTCACATAAGAGGTCAACATCATATATATTAGTGTCATATTGCAGGGGAACAACGGCATAACGGTTAAGAGTGTTTGCCATTGATACAAGTGGCCTGGACTCAAAGCCCAGGTAAGTCAGGTAATGATGGATATCCCCTTGGGCCCATGGAAGGTTAATCGCGTATCTGAGCTTGCTGCCGATTGGCACTATCAATAGCAAAAAAGATATGATTAACCATCGAAAAGGATTAATAATAACCTGACAGGAACCTGTAAAGCGGTCTCGAAGACCGGACACAGGCCATGACACTGCTATAGAAATCGTCGGAGATTATGATTATTATTATTATTATGATTATTATTATTATTATTATGATTATTATTATTATTATTATTTTTCAATATACGTAAGAAATCAACATCAGAATAGGTAAACGTCACAGCTAGCACTCACAATATGTTAACACACATAGTATTAACCTTTCATTAAGTCTAAATATCATCTGACATGTTACTGGTACAGTAAACATTAAATAACAAAATGACACACATTTAGTTAAGAGAGATAGAGAGATAGCGAGAGTTACAAGAAGAAAGAGAGAGAGATACAGGGTGAGAGAGAGAGAGACAGGAAGAGATACAGAGAGAGATTTACCCTGAAGTCAATGATAGAGACAGATGATCTATCAGAGAGAACACCCAGGCGTGGGTGTGATCCAAAAACACACCCCGCCCACTTGTCTGCATTAAGCTCCTCCCCCTCCTCTATATCTGTACCTCTGTGTACCAGTCTGCATAAACATAATCAATCAATCAATCGATCAATTCATCAGTCAATTTCACAATAAATGAATTAGTCAATCAATCAATCAATAAACCACCCAATCAATCAGTCAATCAATCAATCAATAAACCAATCAATCAATCAATCAATGAGTAAATCAATAAACCACTCAATCAATCAGTCAATCAATCAATCAATAAATCAGTCAATCAATCAATCAATAAACCACTCAATCAATCAATCAGTCAATCAATCAATCAATAAATCAGTCAATCAATCAATCAATAAACCACTCAATCAATCAGTCAATCAATCAATAAACCAATCAATAAACCACTCAATCAATCAGTCAATCAATCAATAAACTAATCAATAAACCACTCAATCAATCAGTCAATCAATCAATCAATCAATAAACCAATCAATCAGTCAATCAATCAATAAACCACTCAGTCAATCAATCAATCAGTGAACCATTCAATCAGTCAATAAATTGTAAATATTAGATAACTAACAGAAAGAACTTGAGATTAGTAAAATAAACTAATAAAATGAATGAAAGAATAAAAACTAAACAACGCTACACACCGGGGTTTACCCGCAGATGGCGACCAGAGATACACGGAGCCTGAGCTGCAGCTAATCAGCGACTCTCCCGCCACGTATGGGCTGTCACATACACATACATACACATACATACACAGACATACACACACATACACACATACAACATACATAAATACACACATACACATACATATTTCATGATAAGCGAGAGTCTAAGCTCTCATTTTAAATGTAAGTTGATAAGAGGGAGCCTAAGCTCCTACTACCTGAGACAGACAGCTGTGGGTCTCTCTGTTTGTCTAAACGTCAGCTCATCTATCTGCTTCAGTTTCACTGCTGCTGTTGTTGTTGTTGTAGACCCTGCACAGCTGTTCTCAGCTGCTGCTGTTGTTGTTGTTGACCCTGCACAGCTGTTTTCAGCTACTGACAGCTGCAGCATACAGCAGCGATCTCTCTGTCGTGTAATAACTGCAGACAATCAATCAATCCGTTGATTAATCAATTAATTAATCAATTAATTATTCAATCAATCAAACGAATATTAAAACAAATTAGACACCCAAAAAATTAGACTGCCCCTAAAGATTATTTGAACCCTGAATGGCAAGAACTGAAGACAGCGTAATAAACCAATGAGCTAACTGAGCGGAGATGTGGAGCTGTTTCTAGCACTGCACTGTATCTCGTATATTCTCCCATCTCTAGTCCCGCCTCCTAGACTTACAGGGGGTGTGGCCTGGCTGAGTGACAGCTGCCAATCATCATGCTGACTCCGGTCTCTGGCCCTGCCCTTCACTCTGAATTCTGACTTCATGTGAACATTGTACACACCTGAAATAACAAATAATAACAAATATAGGCAAATCAAGCCTATTTTAATTATTATTAACAATGAAAACTTATTAAGTTAGTAGTGTCATGGCAGAAATTCTATTCAGCTAAAGTTTAATTCTAAAAAATTATTATTATATAAATTATAAAATTAAATTATTATTATTATTTTAATATTATTTATTTTAGTTTAATTTTTTCATGAGTGAAGGCCTAATATAGATGGACCTGCCAGTAGGCAGTGCACTAAGAGAGAGAGAGAAAGTTTAACTAGTTTAACTTGTTTTGGGTCATATATTATCAAGGTGATTCTCAGAGAGTCACAAAACTCTATTAATGTGCCTAATAAATAAATAAAAACACATTTTAAAAATAAATTCAGTTAACAACAGAACTTAACAACAGAGAGTCATTTGTATTTTTATTGATGCTCACCAAAAACAGATGAAAACAACAACTACAACAACAGAACAATTGAGGACTTGTCAGTATCTACATCAGCTCAACAAACATGATGTCCCTGACATTGCCTTATGGCAAGGAACCAAATGTTAAATTCCTATTGATTGATTGATGCCTAGCTTTAAACAAAGTCCTACCCAGCTGATTCATTGCTGGGCCCGTTGCTGTCAGCAGATAGCCAGCAGAGCAGCTGCTGTCACCAGCTGTACAGCTGCTGCAGCTGCTGGAAGAGCTCAACCATTTAACAGCACCACCCGCATAGAGAGAGTTGACGTTCTGCAATAAACAGTAAACATAAACATGTCTAAACACAGAAACAAATATCAAAAACATAGAAATACATATCAACACAAAGACACTGAATTTATTGCATATAACACGGATAAAATAAGTTATTGTAACAGATCAATATAATTAATTAATTAATTAGTTCATTAATTAATTAATTAATTAATTATATTAATCTGATTACAGATTAATTAGTTGTATAACGTTTTTCACTTTAATATTAAAAACTGATTATTTTTAGAACTTAGAAATTAATTATCAGAAATGATCAAGATATACAGAACATATAAATTATTACAAATGATTTACATTTATTAACTAAATGTATTTATTGTTCTCATTTACTTCTCCTCAGCACATTTCTTTTGCAGATTGGTAACGGTGAATTGATCTGTAGTGACGTGTGCTGTGGGAACGTCCCTGACATCATCCCTGGTTGAGGAAATGGACATTAAACCTTTATTATTATTATTACTATTATATTGAGCTACAGCCTCAGGGAGCGTTTCTCCACCGCCTCTCAGCCCTGTCCTCCACGGCGCACCAGTGCCATATCCCCTAGATGCTCGAAGACCGAGACCCTCATGGGTGCCTCCAGGGATGGTAGGAATACATTCCCTTCGAGTAGGAAGAGGCAGGTATCGAGACTGACATTGATCGATCCTCGGAGAAATTTAGGCAGTCAGCCTGTCGAAGGGCTTGAAGAGTCAGAGAGTGTGGTAAAGAGAATGAATGAAATTTTCACGAATCGAACATGGGTCGCTACATATCACAACGACCAGAGGCGCGTTAAAACAGTGAAGGCTAAGAATTACGGGACTCACGGGAGGACAATGGAACATAGGCCTGACGAATGCGGTGGCTCCTCTGGTACTCAGGCTGGCTACCCCTCCTCACCCAGCCATCTGTCCAGATCTCCCTGCAATCAGCGGCATGCCCCGTCCAATCCCAGTCACGCTTCCCCTCGACATTCCCTGCAGAGTTTATCACGGAATACGACAGGGGAGGCAGGGAGAAGGGCGCTGGGGCCTATGTCTGAACATGCAGAATCCGCTAATGGAATCGTGGAAAGGATTTATAGCGTTGCGGAAAGCGAGCCCGGTGCGTTGCAGGACACTGAATTGGAAGAGTTGAATGAACAAATTACTGGTGAACAGTTGAACCTCGACAATGAGATCACTGACATGTTAGGTGACGGTCGCGATGTGGTTCAGGAACACTATGTGGACGCAGTTAGTCCTGACGCAACCAGAAACATGGAAAACACCTCCATCAGTCTACCCAGAATTAATCTTAGACCTGCCATTTCAGCACCTATGCAGAATCTAAGTCCCAACCCATCTGTGGTTTCATCTGTTCTAACCCAAAATAAAAGCCAAATCCAAACAGGTGCCCGACCTATACCCCCAAAAACTGAAATCAAATTGGGGGTTCAGTCCACGCAGCCTCAGCCTCAGGTGCCGACTGGTGACAAGAGGGCACTGGGGCAGCATGTGAACACTAGGGTGATTGTCAACGGGTTGAACACAGCCCGTCTAAAAGAGAAGAGATGCGTCCTACATCCCTGCCTCTCAATACCCCCCTCCTCCTCCTCGAGTGCGTCCATAGAGCCTGAGATAGGTCCACAAGAGTTTTCTGCGCTGACAATCAGCGAGAAAAATAAGAAACTCGAGGCTAGAATGGCCTCTACCTCCCAGGGGTCCCTCTCACCAGGGCTACAGCACCAGGGTCAAAGGAGGCTGAACCAGATGTTGGCCTCAGGGCAGGCTGAGGCGGAGAGGCAGAGCTCATCGGGTTTTACAAATCAGAGCTCAAATCAAGCGGATACTCGCTCCCAAAATTCTCTAGGAACAGCTATCCAGATTTCAGGGTCCATTGACTTCTAAAAGCGGTTCTCCCAGCAGAGTTCTCACAACTGCCTCATCAACGCCTGTTCACGGGAGTCACCATCGTGGTGGATCGATAACAGATGAAGTGGAGACGGGCGGTGGAGACGGGCGCTGCTGGAGCCAAAAGTTGTGGATTCAGGGCAATGTCACCCGCTGCTTCGACCAGCAACGTTTAATAATAATAATAATAATAATGACATTAAAATTAATTAAATTATAGAAAAATATAGTCTTTTACTTTTCAGTTATCGTGCATTAATTTTATGTTTTAATATAATATAATATAATAATATAATATAATATAATATAATATAATATAATATAATATACTATAATATAATATAACATAACATAACATAACATTACTATTATTATTATTACTATTACTATTATTATTATTATTATTATTATTATTATTATTATTATTAATATTATTATTAACACATTGCTGCTGATAAAAGAATGAAGAAAGAGTTGAGAGAGAGAGAGAGATATGTGTTTATTTAAGCATCAACACCAATCACTCGATGACATACTCTCATATGAAAGCGTTTTCCTACGACACGACAAGAGGCGTCGGCCAGGCTAGCGCTGATGTTACCAGGTGGGCGGAGCTTTCTATACTCTCTTATAAACTTCCGTCCGTCAATCCTAGACCCCGCCACTAAACCTTGGCTATCTATTGGCTCCTCCTGTCTGTCACACTCTAGCCCCACCCTTGACTCCGCCTCTCTTGAACACTGTAGGCCTATCTCCTGTCTGTCACAATCTGACCCCGCCTCTAACTCTTCCTCCTCCTCATCGTTTAGACTTTTGAGGAGCTTTAGCGTCTCGATGCAGCATCTTCTTATTTGTGAGCTCTGCTACAGAATACAAGGTATTCAATTAGAGGTTTTAAACATGAATATAATCTGCAATAGGTCGTTTAATTATAACCTTAACAATTCAATCTATCAGAGGACTCTTTCATCACTATAAGCTCATTAAAATTCTAATTTTTTAGCTAAAAGTAGAAATGATATTAGCTAATTTAAGTCTTACAGGTTTTATGCTGACTAATAATATACAATATCTGCTTCAAATATAGTACAAATCCAAACATACACAGTAACCTTGACTAAGTCAATCTATTTACAGCTACACACACTCAGGCATTTAATCTATTAATAGCTGCAGATCCTGACTCAGTTAATTTATTATTATTAATACCTACAGCCACTGAACCAGTTAATCCATTAATATCTACAGATCTTGACCTGGTTGATCTATTTATATCTACATAGCTTGACCTAGATAATCTATTATTACTACAGACCTTGACATAGTTAATCCATTAATAGCTACAGACCTTGACCTAGTTAATCTATTATAACTACAGACCTTGACCCAGTTAATCTATTAATAACTACAAACCATGACCTAGTTAATCCATTAATAGCTACAGACCTTGACCCTGCTGGAAGCATTCTTAAGACTGAGCAGCGTCCTATGAACACTCTCTAGCTGCTGCCTGATGTCGTACATACATGGCTCCTTGTGCAGGTCACAGTCTACACACATACATACATACATACACACATACAAACACATGCATAAATACACGTACATACACACATACATACACATATAAACATACATATAAATAACAACACACACAGTTACAGTACTAATGTTAAAGGCTACTTACAGTTGCTAGGAGGTAGTAGAGGCATATAAACAACAACACACACAGTTACAGTGCTATGATAGACAGCTACTTACAATTGTTAGGAGGTAGTAGCGGCATGCTAGGCCTGGTAGCTGCAAGTGATATGTTTTCTAATCCCGGCGAGCATTGAGCCAATCTCTGACAATGAAACTCCACCGCAGTCTCTTCTTCTTCACTCTTAACCGATGCGTCCACAGCCCAAGCTGTGCCATAGTTAACAAACAACTCTCTGCCGAACACATGCGGGTGGGGTTGAGTGGGGTAGTGGTTAACAACTCCAGGAAATAGAGACATTTTTCAATTATTCCGTACAGTAGACAAGAAACGTATAATCCGTGTTATCTGACAGGTAGGGCATTACAAATATTCCGAAGACTGAATATCAAATGTTCAAATATTTCAATTTGCTAAATGCGCTATTCGATATTATCTAGAATTAAAACAGTAATTAAAATCTTACTTATAGGATTCAATTATTAACTAGATATTTCATTTAATACTACTTTGTATTTTAATTTTATAGTTTTATAGATTATAAACTGCAGCATAGAATGAATCGACATATATGTAACAATGTTTAAATTACGATAAATTACTACTATTTTATACTAGTAAATCATTCACTCTAAATATTAGAAATGAATTAATTAAATGCGTACGGTACAAAATTCAATGTCCGATATGTATACACACATATATATATATATATATTTCGCTGATTACATTATATATTGTCTAATCTAATCTAATCTCATAATAATAATATATAATCTAATATTATAGTGAGAACAAAAAAGTAAATATTTACAAAACGACCGGATGTGGATTTAAAACTTCAATCATTGCTATTGTTCATCGCATCTTCTTTACAGGTCTTAAATTTACCAATTTTCATTAGTACTTTGTTTCTTGATATTAGTAATGCACTACATCACAATCATACAACATATCATTAGGCAATAATCTAAAATAGATTAAGGGCTTAAACATAATAAACATTATTTGGGTTATCAAATTTACAATAGACTCCATGATGTAAATTTAAATAATAAAAATATATCTATAATAATAACAAATATTTACTATATTAAATTGTGAAATTTCTCACTATATATATGCCAAATTCGCTTTCTGAGAGCACGATAAAATATTTTCAAGGGTTTTAGGACTCAGAAATATATATAGAATATTATATACTCAGAGAAAAGATATACAATAAGAGATAAGAGCAAAGATATAGAATAAGAACAAAGATATAGAATAAAAACAAAGATATAGAATAAGAGCAAAGATATAGAATAAGAACAAAGATATAAAATAAGAACAAAGATATAGAATAAGAGCAAAGATAAAGATTAAGGTAAAAGATATAGAATATGAGCAAAGATATACAATAAGAGATAAGAGCAAAGATATAGAATAGTAACAAAGATATAGAATAAGAACAAAGATATAGAATAAGAACAAAGATATAGAATAAGAGCAAAAAACCTGCGCCTAAACATCCTTTTCTTTAATTCCCCTTACTTTGGACTGATTATCTGGATTTTGGAATGTGCACCGGTTTTGGACCTTCCTTATGCTCGCCGGCTTAATTTTGTCTCAATAGTGCTCGATGTTGTCATTGATGACTGTAGGACTCCAATTATTGCTATGTATGTTATGTTATGTTATATTAACGAATACATAATACTCTTAGAATTCTTCTTTATTCCATCAACTAAAATTATCTTTGTTCTTCTTATTCTATATCTTTGTTCTTATTCTATATCTTTGTTCTTCTTCTGTATCTTTGTTCTTTTTCTATATCTTTGTTCTTATTCTATATCATTGTTCTTATTCTATATCTTTGTTCTTATTCTATATCTTTGTTCTTATTCTATATCTTTGCTTTTATTCTAAATCTTTGCTCTTATTCTATATCTCTGCTCTTATTCTATATCTTTGATCTTATTCTATATCTTTGCTCATATTCTATATTTTTTATTTGTTTTTATTATTCCGTATAGTTACACACATGGCATACCGCATGTGTTTACAATGTTTCCTTTCTTAAGTTTCTGTTTTTGTAGTTTTCGTTATTTCCTCCATTCCTTTCCATGGTTATTAGTAATCGTTGCCTTTTGTTGGCGCTCCAATAGCAGCCGGCGCGGATTTCAGAATAACCTCCAACACCCTGGGGATTGTTTACTTTCAAAGCTGTCTACACGCGGTCTTCCAAAGTGGTCGCCCACAATTTACTAACCGCGTGCAGCGTGGCTTTACTTCGTTCAACTGACGCGCAGCTTAACTGAGTGCGCTAAATCCCCCCTGTATCTATATCTATGTTCTTATTCTATATCATTGTTCTTATTCTATATCTTTGTTCTTATTCTATATCTTTGTTCTTATTCTATATTTTTGTTCTTATTCTATACCTTTGTTCTTATTCTATTGCTTTGTTGTTATTCTATATCTTTGCTCATATTCAATATCTTTGACCTTATTCTATATCTTTGTTCTTATTCTACATGTATATCATTGTTCTTATTCTATATCATTGTTCTTATTCTATATCTTTGCTCATATTCTATATCTTTGACCTTATTCTATATCTTTGATATTATTCTATATCTTTGTTCTTATTCTATATCTTTGTTCTTATTCTACATGTATATCATTGTTCTTATTCTATATCTTTGATCTTATTCTATATCTTTGTTCTTATTCTATATCTTTGTTCTTATTCTATATCTTTGTTCTTATTCTATATCTTTTCTCTTATTCTAAATCTTTGCTCTTATTCTACATCTTTGCTTTTATTCTACATCTTTGTTCTTATTGTATATCTTTGTTCTTATTCTATATCTCTATTCTTATTCTACACTCTTTGTTCTTATTCTATATCTTTGTTCTTATTCTACATCTTTAATCCTATTCTCTTCGATCTTATTTTATAGCTTTTGTTCTTATTCTATATCTATGTTCTCATTCTATATCTTTGTTCTTTTTCTGTATCTTTGTTCTTATTCTATATCTTTGCTCTTATTTACGGTGGCTCGCAACTGCCATAAATTTTTTTTTTGAAACAAAAAATCAAAAAAACAAAAAAACAAACAAATCTTTGTTACTATAAATAACCACTTTGTTACTATAAATAGCTCACTAGCAGTATCTATATCACACATAGTCGATGACAACATCCAGCACTCGATCTTGAATCAAAGGCCAGTCCATGTGCAAAAAATAAAGTTTATTGTCAATGACAACATCGAGCACTCGATCTCGCGCCAAATCCAAACCGATGAGCACAAAATTAGGTCAAAAACAGTGCAAATCCAAAATTCAGGTAATTAGTCATGTTAAGTGAATTCGTCAATGACAACATCGAGCACGCGATGTCAAACCAAAGCCAAGCCGATGAGCAAAAAGGAGGTTAAAACTGTGCAAATTCAATATTCAGTTAATTAGTCATACTAAGTTAATTTGTTTATGACAACATCGAGCACTCGATCTTGGGCCAAAGTCAAACCGATGAGCACAAAATTAGGTCAAAAACGGTGCAAATCCAAACTTCAGTTAATTAGTCATACTAAGTGAATTCGTCAATGACAACATCGATCACTCGATCTCGAGCCAAAGCCAAACCGATGAGCACAAAATTAGGTCAAAAGCGGTGATAATTACAAGGTGAGTCTTTGGACTGATTTTCTGCAATTTGGAATTTGCACCGTTTTTGACCTAATTTTGTGCTCATCGGTTTGGCTTTGGCTCGAGATCGAGTGCTCGATGTTGTCATTGACAATAAACTTTATTTTTTGCACATAGGCTGGCCTTTGATTCAAGATCGAGTGCTGGATGTTGTCATCGACTATGTGTGATATAGATACTGCTAGTGTGCTATTTATAGTAACAAAGATTTGTTTGTTTTTTTGTTTTTTTGTTTTGTTGTTTTTTTGATTTTTTGTTTCAAAAAAAAAAAATTTATGGCAGTTGCGAGCCACCGTACTTATTCTATATCTTTGTTCTTATTCTATATTTTTGTTCTTATTCTGTATCTTTGTTCTTTTTCTATATCATTGTTCTTATTCTGTATCTTTTTTCTTATTCTACAGTATATCATTGTTCTTATTCTATATCTTTGTTCTTATTCTACATCTTTGTGCTTATTCTATATCTTTGTTCTTATTCAAAATCTTTGATCTTATTCTATATCTTTGCTCTTATTCTATATCTTTGTTCTTATTCTATATCTTTGTTCTTATTTTATTCTATATATCTGTTCTTATTCTATATCTTTGTTCTTATTATATATCATTGTTCTTATTCTATATCTTTGTTCATATTCTATATCTTTGTTCATATTCCATATCTTTGTTCTTATTCTATATTTTTGCACTTATTCTATATCTTTGTTCTTCTTCTATTATACAAAGCAATAAGGCGGCTACAGTGCAACACATTCAATGTCTTAATAGCGTAGGGGTAATGTCACGAATTTTTAAATGACAGATCCTGAGGTGAGCTGAACCATCGTGGGTTCGAATCCCAGCCGCGCTGATCTGAGAGTAAAATCTTGAATATTCACTGGATTAGTTATAAGGAAAATGGTTCAAATTGCCTAACGGTTCAAACATTTGGCATTAAAAGTGATAGATATCAAAATGGTTGATCATTTCACTATAATGTGTGTTTACTTTATACTTCACAAGAGATATTATCTAAACATAGCCGTATATGTTCAACACAGAGCAAAAGAAATGGTCTCATATTTTTGTAACATTTCAATTCTCTACTTCTACACTTATATCGGTACATCGCTATCAAATTAACTCTTTAAGAAGGAATGGGTAATAGATAGAACAATAAGAACACAAAATAAATAACATAAACAGCGCAACAGTTTCATTGCACAGTTAACAAAACCTCAGAATACGTCACTGATAGATGCAGTCTGTAGAGTGGAGAATTGCAATTCTATATACAACGCCAAATACCCACACATCATACGTTACACATATGATACATTACACACATGATACATTACACATATGATAATTACATATATAATACATATGATATACACACATGATACATTACACACATGATAAACACACATTATCGTTTGTGTTTATCATGTATGCAATGTATCATGTGTGTATATCACATACATACATAATAAACATTTTATACACACAAGATATACACCCATGATACAGTATATTGAGTTTTTATTAACAAAATAGGAGAGTTGATTCAAAGAGCTGCAACTTACTCATAAACTCCTAAAACTATACCATATATTCCATGATTTATAAAATTTGGCAGCATTAAAAATGATATCATAAAACATCATGGCAATAAAAGCATGCTCTTATAAAACAAGGAAATACAAAAGGAAATACTCTTATATTATAATTTCGACTTTAAATGATAATTCTGGAAATAAATACTTCTGTTTTATTTAAATGCAGTTCAACAGTTTGTATTTAATGTTTTAGAACAGTTATCTCGGCGCTTCCTGGATGTAGAATTCTCTGCAGGGATAGTTAATAGTCTGATTGCTGAAGGTTATCTCGGCGCATCCTGGATGCAGAATTATCTGCAGGGATAGTTAATAGCCTGCTTGCTGAAGGTTATCTCGGCGCATCCTGGATGCAGAATTCTCCGTAGGGATAATTACATAGTCTGCTTTTTGAAAGTTATCTCGGCGCATCCTGGATGCGTATTTGTCTCTCGCCCTCATGCAGAAGAACATTGAAAGCTCTTCTCAGCAGTACGACACCCAGCTGCCTCACTCTCTTCTTTGACCAATAGCACGCAGGCCCGTACAACTGTCCTCTGCACTGATTGGTCAGTCGATCCAAGCCTGACGTAAAATAAACAATTTTTAAATTATCAATAACATTTCTGTAATAAATTTATATATAAGTTCTGTAGTATGACAACGGGATATGTTTACAAATTTGAAATTAACTAAACCAGATAATTGAACCTGATCTTAACTGTGGAAATGCTGCTCGTGTCATAAGGTAAATCAATGGCTAATATTTAAAGAGATTTGCTCTCTCTTCTCTTCAGTGCACTGCCAAGAGGCAGGTTCAAGGTACACGTTCATACTCAAAGTCTGCTTTCTCGCTCCATAAGAGCACTCCTTAGATCAACAAGTTAATCCCTACACAAAGTCTATGCCTTATCCATACCTTATGTAGCCTATAGCATTGGAAAAGTACGGCTTCTGAGGTGGTTTCCCGTTGCCTTCCTCAGAGCTTTGCTATGACCAATGAAATCATAAGAGAGAGAGAGGCTGAGAGGGTGAGAGAGAGATAGAAAGAGAGATACATAGAGACAGAGAGAGAGAGATAGACAGACAGAGACAGATAGAGAGAGCCAGTACCTAGAGCTTCTATCATGCAGGCCTCTAGTGTAGGCCTCCACAGGTAGATAGACAGATACAGAGAGACAGAGAGAGATAGATAGAAAGAGAGAGAGAGATATAGAGAGAGAGAGAGAGATAGACAGAGAGAGCCAGTACCTAGAGCCTCTATCATACAGGCCTCTCTAGTGTAGGCCTCCACAGGTATGATGTTATGGAAGACTTGCAGAGACACTACACCCAGTCTAGCTGTCCATATCTCCTCTATCTGACGAACCTTCGCTGATCTCTACTCAACACACATCATCATCATCTTTTTTTTAAATCTCAGTTTAACTAGGATACGAATAGACCTTCGTCACTCAAGACACAACAACACTATCAAATTACAGTACTGTGAAACACCAGACATAAAAGTAAAAGTAAAGTAAATACGCATTATAGTGTACATTATACTATAGCAATAAATGTTATAGTAAATGTTTTAAAAACATGTAACAAATGTAACTAAACAGTACAGAAGCTTGCTAACAGCTGCAACGATGTAATGAGAGTATCACTTTAAAATAGATATACACGTACAGCTGTTTAATACAGCACAGAGTAAAGTCTAGCAGAGAGAGAGAGAGCGAGAGAGAGAGAGATAGAGAGAGACAGAGACACAGAGAGAGATAGAGAGAGACAGAGACACAGAGAGAGAGAGAGAGAGAAAGAGACAGCGATAGAGAGAGCGAGAACCTGATGATTGGAGGTATTTCTGGAAGAGCGGAGAGCCTCTTTAAAATGTTCAAAAGGTCGCGACCTCTTACCCTTACCCACATAGAACACGGCCCTGAGGAAAGTTCTAAATGATTCCAGCTGACCTGTCAACAACCGTCAATATAACATTGTTTATTAGAATAACATTGTTCATTAGAATAATACTGTTCATAAGAATAACATTGTTCATTAGAATAATACTGTTCATTAGAATAACATTGTTCATTAGAATAACATTGTTCATTAGAATAACATTGTTCATTAGAATAACATTGTTCATTAGAATAACATTGTTCATTAGAATAACATTGTTCATTAGAATAACTTTGCTTCTTTCCATAAAATAACGTTCAATAAAATAATCATAATATATAATTTTTGTAATAATTATATTATAATAAAATAATAATTATATAATAGATTAGATGGAGGTAGCAGTAATGTTCAGCAGCAGCCACCCACCCAATGTCTTAGCTCTAACAGGCAGGTTCTGAGTGACCCTGGGATCCAGCAGTAGATATATGAACGAGGCTTTCTCCACCCCCTCCCTCCACTTAACCCTCCCACCCCCCACCCCCGTGTCCTGGAACACCCCACACATCTCTTCCTCCAGATGAGCCCATGAGGACACGTCCAACCACCCTGATACAGCCTGCTGCAGCTCTGATGTGAACTCTGTTAATCAATCAATCAACAGTTCGACTAATTAATCTAACAAATAATTAATTCATCAACCAATTAGGGCTGATCCAGTGGCTTGTTGTTTGACAGCGGATCAGTAGGTGCAGCGTTCAAATCCAGTATTCCATCACTGGCATGCTATCAAGCAGGAAACTGACGTTAAAACTGGCTTTAGCCTTTAGTCAAATAGTAAGTCAATCAGTCAGTCAATCAGTCAGTCAATCAGTCAGTCAATCAATCAGTCAATCACTGAGCAGCAAAATCTTTTAACTAAAATTAAACTATATAGATACTACCAGTTTCAAATTCAATTAATACTTAAAAACTAAATCTGTTAAATAATTAAAAGCATATATTAAACTCAGTTTAAAGAGAATGTTAAATGACTTAGTTAACTCTACACAACGTACCGGCACGCCCGGGCTGACGAGGTGTTGTCGTGGACGACGCTGTGTCACTGAACCATAGAGACGCCAGTCTCAGCTCATACGTGCGACGTGTCGTGGGGGTTACCGGCCCTGGGTTTTCCCCCACTCCTATCAGTCTCTCTCTCAACTCCCTGTCTGTCAGCCCACTGATTGCTGGGGGCACGACTAGAACCGCTTTAACCGGTTCTTCAGATTCATCAGAGCAATCAGAAACCGGCTCAATCTGCTCGTCTGATTGAACAGAAACCGGTTCAACTGGTTGAGTTGAATCAGCTGCTGCAACAGAAACCGGTTCGAGTGGTTTATTTAATAGATCAGAGCTAGGATGAACCAGTTTGACTGAATTATTTATAATTACCGATACCGGTTTAGATGTTCTAGCGTAATATTCACTTCTGGAAGGAACTGGTATAGCTGTATCACAAACATTGACAGCGATCGGTTTATCTTTCTTCATTTTGTTCTCTGATACAATTGAAACCTGTGACTGGTTAATTAAACCGGCAGAAACAGGTCTGGAGCATATATCTAACGCAACAGAAACTGGTTTAGTCAGATCTTCAGATATGAGAGGAACCGGTTTAACCAGATCCAGAGATATGAGAGGAACCGGTTTAGCCGGTTCACTAAGCTCCTCTGCAGTGATGTAAACAGAGTTATCTTGTTCCGCATCAATGAAAGATTTGACTCTCAGGTTTGACTCTACAGAGTTTACAGCTTCATTCTCTACAAACCTCTCACTCTTCAGCACAAAGCCCCTCTCTGTCATCATCGCTATCTCTTCATCTGTATCCATGTCACTCTCGCTATTTCTAGAATAATTTTCTGCGGGGAATTCCAGGCTAGCAAAGTTGCTTGAAGAACTTATAGAGGCGGAGCTTAAACCTTGCGGCAGCCAATCATTCAGGGAGCTGCTAGAGGTTGCCATGGAAATCTTAGAACAGTCCGGAAGATTAATACCAGAGTTTACTTTCTTAGTGCTGGAATTATCTTTAGCTGACCTCCAATCAGAAGGTTTGTTACAACGAGGCCTAGTGGATGAACTATCATTAGCTGTCCTCCAATCAGAGAGCTCGTTACATTTGAGAGTATTGAGATAGGAGCAGCCGTCACAGCTGAGCTGATGAGAGCAGCGTGATGATGATGATGATGATGATGAGAGATCCGGGATCAGCTCCTCAGGAATAAGTCTCAGCTCCTCTACACTGTATCTATCATCTCTCCACAGAGTTTTCTCAGTTCTCACCCCGTGCTGCTCACAGTATGAACTTGTTGTCACTGAACTACCCGCTGATCTGAAAGAAGTCAGCGATGAGCTGGAGCGCTCTGATTGGTTGAGAGGATTTGATAGAGTCGCTCCCTTAGTTAACTCCCGATATGTGTTTATGATGTCGCGAGATGTAATATCACAAGATGTATTGATATCACGTGATATAATATCACGTGATGTATCGATATCACGTGATATAATATCACTGGATGTATTGATATCGCGGGACGTATTGATATAACGAGATGTATTGACATCTTGGAACTTACAATGACTGGATGCAATGATACGAGTGGATGCAGTGCTACCACGTCTATCCACTGATCTCTTCACGTTGTCAGTGGCAACACTGCTCCTGCAATCCTCTCTCATCAGTTCATCCTCACCCACTGATCCCCCACCCACTGATCCCACACCCATTGCTCCCCCACCCACTGATCCCCCACCCTCAATATCTTCCCCACTCTTCTTATCAACAGCTTCATTCAAATCTGAGCATCTATCACTAACATTTATCACTGATATCTTATTTCTATCACGTGATTCGTTTATCACATGGGGTTTACAGTTCTCAGTCGCTGGCGAAGCAGAAGTAGAACGCTGTGGAGAGTATGAACTCTTTGAACTATTCTCGTCAAGGTAGTACTCTGATGGAAGATCAGCGCTTGAGTCTCTCTCGTCCAGTTCTTTCACTGCAATATCCTCATCATCATCATCCTCATCCTCATCATCATCATCTAGATCAGCCCCAGTAGAGGACTCCACACACCGCTCTAGAGCTGTCGTCACAGAAAAACCCTTATCTCCAGCCTCTGATCCTGCATTTTCTCGACTGCACGACACTATACTGATATTGTTCATTCTACTATCTGCATTGTCCAGCACTACTTCTATATCATCTAGCTGATAACCTGATGGTAACACTGTCTCTATATCATCTAGCTGACCACCTGATGACACGCCCCCTATTTTCAGAGGATCTATGCTAATCTCTTCTATGACAGAGCTGATAGCAATGCTATCAGATAAACGGCTGGTTTTTAGATTATTGGTAGCACTGCAATCACGCAATTCAGCTTTATTGATATAATTAGACGATGCCTTCACAGAGGCTGGTAGAAGATTAGTACTTGATATCATCGTGAGTAGGTTTGCTGTAGGATAAATGCTATTGTCAGATACTGTCTCGTTGATGTTACATGTTGAGTGCTGTGTAGACACTGCCGCAGTGTTTCTCTGTGCGGCCATTCTAGAGAGAAACTCCTGCAGTAGAGCTCTAGCTGAGCGACCTTTCTCTAGCAGCATCACATCATCATCATTATCATCATTATCTTCATCATCGTCATCAACACTATCATCACCAACTTCATCATCATCATTTGTACAACCACCACCATCATCATCTTCATCATCATCAACATCGTCATCACCATCATCATCTTCATCATCATCTTCATCATCATCAGCATCATCATCTTCATCATCATCACCATCATCATCTTCATCATCAACACCATCGACATCATCGTCGTCATCATCATCATCATCATCATCATCATCATCATCTTGCACACTGCTGCACTCAGAGGTCCAGATGGAAGTGTCTCCACAAGATACAGGACTCATTCCACCTTCCAGTCTTAATCCATTCACTCTCTTACACTGGCACTGTGCCGGTGCCTCTCTTGTGCTACTTGATGATGATAGGATAGGTGCCCCTCTTGTGCTACTTGCTGATACAGGTGCCTCTCTTGTGCTACTTGCTGAAACCAGTGCCTCTCTTGTGCTACTTGCTGATTGCACTGATGCCTCTATTGTGCTACTTGCGGATACGGGTGCCTCTCTTGTGATACTAGTGGATACAGGTGCCTCTCTTGTGCCACTTGTTGATACAGGTGCCACTCTTGTGCTACTTGATGATACTGATGCCTCTCTTGTGCTACTTGCTGATACAGGTGCATATCTTGTGCTACTTGCTGATACAGGTGCCTCTCTTGTGCTACTTGCTGATACAGGGATCTCTCTTGTGCTACTTGCAGATACAGGTGCCTCTCTTGTGCTACTTGTTGATACAGGTGCCTCTCTTGTGCTACTTGCTGATACAGGTGCCTCTCTTGTGCTACTTGCTGATACAGGTGTCTCTCTTGTGCTACTGGCTGATACAGGTGCCTCTTTTGTGCCACTGGACCTATCACTGAATGCTTGTGGGGCTAGCAAGCAGCTCTGATCTACTGCAGGTCTATTCCACACAGCCGCTGCTTCATCTTTATATAGAGATTTATAATCAGCTGACCAGTTGCTATGACAACCCGAGGCCACGCCCCTCCTATCTCTCACTACCTCCCAGTTGCTATGACAACCCGAGGCCACGCCCCTCCTATCTTTCACTACCTGCCTCCAGTCTGTCAGTATAACATCAGCAGAGTTACTGCTGTCTGATACATCGGTTAAATCACTCACACTGGTGAAGTCCTCCATCATTTCTCTCATATCTTCCTCTCTCTTATCTTCCTCTTTCTTGACACACTGCTGGTTCTTAACTGCTGGTTCCCTTGATATACCGGCTGCCTCGCTAGACGGTTTGTCTACATCAGAGCCGAGCGGCTGAGCGGCTTTAAACAACCCCACTGCTGTGGCCGCTGCCAGCGAGGCCTCGGTGAAGTAGCGGTACCGAGAAAAGTTAGGTACACCGCCTGAGAGAGATCTGTCACTAGAAGATACCGGGTGACCTGAGGTCACAGGGTCACTGACTGGGTGACATGAGGTCATGGAGTCACTGACTGGGTGACATGAGGTCACGGGTTCACTGACTGGGTGATATGAGGTCACGAGGTCACTGACTGCGTGAGCTGATTGACTGAGGCAGGTCAAAGTTGGCATGTATAAGGACATTGGGTTATTACGTTGAGTTAACTGACTGCGGTAGGTTGGCATGTATGTTGGATTATTAGTTCGGGTTGAACGAGGGCGGTAGTTTTTCTGATTTGATGGTAACTGCCCATCCACATGACCCTGATGTCGACACAGTATGTCCACACACACAGCACATCCAGATTCTACAGCACAGTCCACTGCAGTGTTACCATCACAATCAGTGAGATCTGCGTCACTGCACCCTTCAACTAGTAGCACACGTAGACTGGTGCAGCGCCCCAGTGAGGCAGCTACCATGAGGGGGGTTACACCTTCACTGTTCCTACAACATAATAATAACAAAAATTACAGTGCTACAGTCATCAATGACATCTAGTACTATTACATATACAACTAGTCATCATCATCATCTTTCCTTGAATACCAGTTAAATTAGGGTCGGAATGGAAATAGACTTCCATACCTCAAATTTTTTCAATCGTTTTAGACAATTTTAATTTCGTTCAATTTCTGGTGCCAAGACACTCACCAACCATATGCCTTTTCTGGCACTGGTTTGGATCTTAGTGCAGTGTTGCTTTTTATGACACGTGCAGTCACCGGCAGGTCTATTCTTCAGCAGTTCGGACACAACAAGGTGAACATATATAACAGATATATACAACTTAGCATCTACTTCAATTATATTTGTAGCATTGTAAGAGCAAATGAAAACAAAAATAATTTTACTACTTTTTGAGCTTAAGGCAATTCCAAATACATGTAATTTATGGCTCAAACTTTGATTTTGTAATTTTAAACTTTAAATTAGGAAAATTTGCCTCCATTTTACCTTCCTCCATTTTACAACAAGTGAAGCCCAAACTCTCTTTCAAGCTAGGCTGTTCTGTAGCAAAGACCTTTCAACAAGCATCAACATTAAGTCCAACGACTAGTTAGTCAACGACTAGTTAGTTAACGACTAGTTAGTCAACGACTAGTTAGTCAACGACTAGTTAGTTAACGACTAGTTAGTCAATGACTAGTTAGTCAACGACTAATTAGTCAACGACTAGTTAGGCATCAGCAGTCACTGACTAACATTGTACAGTCAGAATTTCAGAAACAGTTACGGTAAAATAGTTATAATATAAAGAAACGACGAGACGTACCGTAAATTAGCGTCAGCACCATGCCTGAGCAGCAGAGAGACGAGCTGTTCACCAGATGTCTCCACCCCCGCAGCAAGGTGTATAGCTGAGCTGTCCCTAGACGTCACCAGGTTAGGATCAGCTCCCATCTCTAGTAGCTGCCGAGCTAAACTACAACAACAACAACAACAACACTATCACCCCCGCAGCCAGGTGTATAGCAGAGCTGTCCCTAGACGTCACCAGGTTAGGATCAGCTCCCATCTCTTGTAGCTGCCGTGCTAAACTACAACAACAACAACACTACCACCCCCGCAGCCAGGTGTACAGCAGAGCTGTCCCTAGACGTCACCAGGTTAGGATTAGCTCCCATCTCTAGCAGCTGTCGAGCTAATATACAACAACAACAACAACACTCCCATCTCCAGAAGCTGCCGGGTTAAACTACAACAACAATAACAACAATTAAAGGGTCAAGTTAACTTAATGAAGTTGCTAAGTGTCTAAGTTGTAAGTGGTTTTTAAGTGGTTTCAGATAAAACATGATTTAAGTCAAATCAGTTCCTACAACAGGCGATCATGTAAATCAATCAATTAACAAGATGGCGTAGCCCACTTGTTAAATTATACGGCAGCAGTCACACTACTGGTAAAAAATTCTAAAGAGGTGTTTCAAAATGCATACTTTAAATAAATAAAAATGTAAAAATGCATACTCTAGATCACCGTGCAGCACTCTATTACAAAGCAGTTCAGCGAGATATATCTTTCCAGGGGAGGACATTCCTGTAGAATTTTATCTCCAGTATACATCGATTATGTTGCTATAATCATCGGTGAATTATAAAGCAACAAATATCCATAAAATAGTATAAAAAATTTAAATTCGATCATATAAATAGATCGGTTGTGACATAATTGTTAAATTATTAATATTCACTATCGCATGCACGTAATTAGCTCCTAGTAATCATGTAGGTATTAAAAAGGAGAGAAATTAGTATATAAAACTATTTCACAACTGACACATTCCTCTTATATCGCTCACAAGACATCATCAACCAATCAGAACGCCCTATCGTGTTTACAATCGAAACACTTAATACATTCACTGAACATTTTGAGTTGGTTTTGGGCTTTAAGAAAGTTACTGCAATTCCAGAGAGAATTTTCTATGCAAATAAAATTAAATAAAGTCATCGAAAATCTCACCATAACGTCTATCGCTTTGACATTTCTAAATTTATATGCAATATCAAAGTAAGATTTACTTGTTCACAAAGATATTTAAAATAGGTTTTTCTTTATTCTATGTTTGTTAATTTATTTAGTCTTCATGTTTGCAGCGGTATTTTGCTTATATTATTAGGTTTTCCCATACACACTTTCACGAACCTAGTTAATAACCATAACCCCAGAACAATGTCTATTTGTGTATTGCACTTGGTTGGAAATTTAAAAATATCGACTACATGGTACCACGGACCACACCTTTTAAGTTCTTATTTCAGGTTTCGCGTTGATTACAATTTAAAATGTTTTGTTTACTTTTTACTTTTACTAATTTTAAAAAATAATTAATTGATCGAAAATTAGTATCTTAAGTAAGTTGTGCTCCTCACATATATGCTTGCATGCATTTTTAGAACAGATTTTAGTTTTAAATATTAGCTGAATTGATATTAAAATTAAAAATATCTACACTAATGGTTATATTTAAATTTAAAAGTAATTTCCGATTTCATAATAGAATTTTCACTAAAAGTCATCTAGAAGCTAAGATTTTTGGGCTCTGTATACAGTTGTACACTAGTTAATTTCGTTATACTATTGTTTAATGCGCCTGCATTTAGAATATTGTAAATAACTTTGTTTAAATCTTCCCAGGCATATTCCTCAACTGACAGTAAAATGATCTACATAGTAGAAAAATACCCACAACGTGGCCAATCGCACGCATCAGAAATAATGTCTAGATACTCATACTCTAAAATGCTGTTTGTTGTTTGAGCAGCAACTATTTGACATTAGTATATAACAAGCATATAATTGCTTCCTGACTAATGTTATGTTATATGTTTCTGGTTGTATATATGCAAGATAATATCTAATAGTTTGATATCCTGGTGTCATGTGGTTTAATTCTCCATTCTCACGTTTTGCGATATAGTTGAGTCTTGACTGTTTCCGCTATTGAGATCTCATTTAATAATAAATAATAATAATAGTAATGAATTAGCAATTTATATATAAAGCTAAACCCTCTGTGCTCTCAAAATCGTCAAAAAAGTTAAAGTAAAATGCACATTGTAGTGAATTGATCATGCCTGATGATGGCCATCACTTTTAATACTTAATTATTAATCATAAGGCATAACCTATGGTATTTTTGTTGAACTGATTTCTGGATTTTAGATTTTTGCACCAAAAATCATATTATATGATACAGGATTATAATTAGTCTTAAAGGGAAAATTAAAACTTTGCTCTAACTCTAAACTGAATAAAAATTTCAAGTTAAGAAATTACATTTATTTATTTATTTTAATGAAATTTAGTTATAACTTTTAAATACACTAGAATATTGTTCGCAGATAATTTAAAATTCTTCAAATACTTCAGTTAGACTACTACTGGTATTTAATGATATATAGTTGTGACTTTTAAATACACTATAACACTCTTGTTTGCAGATAATTTAGAATTTTATAAAATACGTCAGTGATACTACTATTGGTTAGAATTAGTGTAGATTTATAATGTAACATCGACAGACGTGGAGTATCATGTCAGCTCAAGGTAACTCAGCCGCTGAGCCGATCGGCTCTCGTCTGCAGCGGCTCCACAGCATGCTGAGCGAGACTGCTCATGGGACTTCCCAGGAGGGGAATTCCACAGCTGCTGACAGCTGCTCAGCTGCATCGCTCAGCTGCGACGGACTGCTGGACGCTTTCCTCGTTATCTACGATGAGTGCAGCAGGGACTACTTGTCGCAGAATCACTACGTCGCTGATTTTGTGCGGAAGCACGGCGCAACGGTGCAGCAGATTCGTGCACTGAGGCCAGGGGTGAAGGACGTTGAGGTGAAGGGCGTGATAGGTCGAGGTCACTTTGGTGAGGTGCAGCTTGTGGAGGAGAGAGGAAGTGGTGAGATGTACGCCATGAAGATACTCCGCAAGACTGATACACTCTCACAGCAAAATGTTAGTAGGGCTTGTCTGTGGGTCTGTTTGAATAGTGATGGATTGAATGCATTACTAGTAACCATGGAGAGGAAGGAGGAAATGGGCCTTATACAAGCATCTGTGATTCCCGGCCCAGTGTGCCGTTATGTTATGTTATTAGTGACTCTTAGCCAGATGTGGCTGAATTTACTGTTTGACGTAAATGTGATGAAGAGTCAGCTGACCTAAATGATAACAACAGCTGCTGTCAAGTTGTTCAACTGGCTGTTGTTCAGTCAATGAGCTGCTTAAAATCAGATTGTTTTCCAGGCTTCAGTTTGATTGATTGATTGGTTGATTGATTGATTGATTGGTTGATTGATTGATTGATTGATCAGGTATCATACTTTGAGGAAGAGAGGGAGATAATGGCAAGGGCCACCAGCCCGTGGTTAACCAAGCTTCACTTAGCATTTCAGGACCATCAGAACCTCTACCTGGTGATGGACTATCACCCAGGTGGTGATCTGCTCTCTCTGCTCTCCAGGCATGACGATGTCTTCTCAGAGTCCATGACTCGATTCTACTGCGCAGAGACCATACAGGCCGTGCATGAGCTTCATCTCATGGGTTACATACACAGGTCTGTATCTACTCTATACACAGGTCTGTGCTGCTTCTATTATCTACTTTATACACAGGTCTGTGCTGCTTCTATTATCTACTTTATACACAGGTCTGTGCTGCTTCTATTATCTACTTTATACACAGGTCAGTGCTGCTTCTATTATCTACTTTATACTGAATTTTATCAGGTGCTTTTGTGATGGATTATTTTAAGCACTTTGTTTTGTAATGACTACCTTTATTTACCTGCATTCAGCGAGACACTACGAATCTGTGGATTCAATGAGATATTCTACAATGATACGTATTGACCTAGTAAAAGTTAGTTTCTTCACTCAAAAGCGATGTCAGTGACTGGCGAGCCCAGGATTTGAACCCCGAACATACTGATCCGCGGTCGAATATCTAACCGACATCGCCACTGGCTCCAACCATAAAATATTTTTTTATGTTTCAATTTTCAAACATAGTTGACGTAAACTGTTGCTTTCTTTCAGCGCTTTACTCCATATTTACTATTGCTTTTGATGCTCTCTTTGCCATGGTGTATAGAGCAGGTACTGTAGATACCTTATAGCTGTGTAGTTATGTAGGTATCATATTGCTCTGTACCGGTGTTGTAGAGACATCAAACCAGAGAACCTGCTACTAGACGTCACTGGTCACATCAAGCTTGCTGACTTTGGTTCGGCGTGTCGTGTCTCTGAGGCAGGCAGCAGTGTGGGATGTGTTCCTGTGGGCACACCGGACTACATAAGTCCTGAAGTCCTGGAGCAGCTGGAGCGCTGTGGTGACGTCACGAGGAGCAAGCGTCCTGTTATTAGACCAGCCAGGAATCAGGTCAAGGCCAATAATCAGGTCAAGGACAATAGCAAGGTCAAGGACAATAACCAGGTCAAGGACTTGTCACAGGTTGTTACACTTTTAAAACTTTGTTCCTATAGTGAATGAAAAAAGTATGTTTTGTGATTTTTTTATTGGATTTTTAGAGTAGTTGGATCAGTTTTTCATAATTTGCTTTTTATTAAATATCACTAAATTAAAATTGAATAAATACTATGGTGGAATGAAAGTAGGCTTGGAAGACCGGAGAGACTGGAAATGTATGATAGAACTGTTGTTTGTTGACTGGTAGGCGGAGCCTCTGATAGACGAGAGCTGTTATTGGTGGTCGCTGGGTGTATGATAGAACTGATTTTTGTTGACTGGTAGGCGGAGCCTCTGATAGACGAGAGCTGTTATTGGTGGTCGCTGGGTGTATGATAGAACTGATTTTTGTTGACTGGTAGGCGGAGCCTCTGATAGACGAGAGCTGTTATTGGTGGTCGCTGGGTGTATGATAGAACTGATTTTTGTTGACTGGTAGGCGGAGCCTCTGATAGACGAGAGCTGTGATTGGTGGTCGCTGGGTGTGTGTATGTACGAGATGCTCTACGGAAGGACTCCATTCTCCGGCGACTCGACAACTGCGTCTAAAGTCGTGACCTATGCCAACATCATGAACCACAAGAATAGCCTGCGGTTTAGCGGTGGGGGCGTATCTGACGTCGCTGTCAATCTCATGAAGCACCTCCTCACTGACTCCGCCTCCAGGTACGGCTACGACGACATCGTTGATCACGAGTTCTTCTCCAGCGTTGACTTTGAGTCTCTCCGCTCCTCCACTCCTCCGTTCATTCCCTCCATCACTCGCCCTGACGACACGAGCCACTTTGAGGAGTTCGCTAAGGTCAGGTCGGTGCACTTTAACGAGAGCTTGATCCAGAAGAACAACGCGGAATTCTCCGGAAGAGATCTTCCATTCATTGGATTCACGTTCACTGGGGGATGCAGGAGCGCTGGAGAACTGAACGTGGCGTTCTGCGAGAGATCATCGGTCGTTGTGAGGAACAGTGAGGCTTTTGGGAGGAGTGGGCGGGGCTTGGGTGATAGAAGGAGTTTTGGTGATAGGGAGGAGTCAGAGAAGAGTGGGAGGAGTTTGGGTGATAGGGACGAGTCAGAGGTGAGAGTATTGAGAGAGGAACTGAGAGAGACAAGAGAGGAGAGAGACGGACTGAGAGAGAGACTGGAGGAGAGAGAGAGGAGACTGAGAGAGACAGAGAGAGAGAGAGACACACTGGAGAGAGAGCTAGCGACAGCTGAGGCCAGCGTGCGAGTGTTGAGTAGGACTCTGCAGGAGGAGCGAGGCAGGGGAGAGGAGGAGGCGGAGAGGACGTACGAGATTCTCAGAGAGGTGCAGGACTTGAGCCAGAGAACGGCTTCCACTGTGCTGGGGCAGAGAGACAGGGAACTGGAGGAGCTGGTGCGGGTGCTGGAGGCAGAGCGGATGAGCTGTGTGGAGGAGTGGAAGAGCATGGAGAGAGAGGTGGAGAGATTGAGAGGTGTGGAGAGAGAGATGGAGAGACTGAGAGAGGTGGAGAGAGAAATAGGTGGGGGTGAGAACAAGGGTAGGCAGCCTAGCATTACGTCTCACCACGTGGTTGAACAACAGCAACAGCCCGTGGCGAAGACTCTATTGGGCGGCGGATCAAACAAGGAGAACGAGAGAATAGTTGAGAATGGTGAATCAACCAGTAAATACCCCAGCGACAGTAGACTGGTAGATTGTGGAAAATTGAAACAAATAGAAAGCAGAACAAGAATAAGAGCGTCACTAGGCAGCAGTAACCATGGCGATGAGCTGAGTGTTAGTGTGAGCCACAGGGAGCTCTCTGATGGTCGTATCGGGGAGCTCTCAGAACGGCTGCGACTGCAAGAGCTGGAACAAGAGCGCGTTGAGAAGAGACTGACGGCACAGCTGGAGGCCAGCAGAGAGAAGCTGCAGCAGCTGAGAGCACAGCTGCAGGAGGCAGTGAGCAGCAGTGCAGCAGCTGAGGCAGCTGTAGCTAGACTACAGGTGAGCAGCTCCTCAGAGCTGGCTGCTCTCAGAGCGCTCATCAAGGAGCAGGAGTCAGAACGGAGCAGACTGGAGCAGAAGTGTGAGCGGCTCCAAGCTTCGGAGCTGAGAGAGAAAGAGCTGCGGGTGGAGCTGTCGGAGAAACGAGCTAGACTCGGAGCGATGGAGCTGCGTGTTGAAGAACTGGAACAAGAGCTGGAGCGAGTGAACGCTGTGGAAGGTAGCTGGAAGAGCGAGAGCCAGGTGGTGAGAGAAGAGAACGAGAGAAAGAAGAAGATAGTGAGAGAGCAAGAGGCTATCATCGGTAAGCTCAAGTCTAACATTGCTACGCTAGAGGAGCAGGTTAGGTCACTCAAGTTTGACTTGTTTGAAACAAGATCTGTTCTTAATCAGTCGCTGCTGTCATCAAGTGACTCGCTCGTCACTAGATCTTATTCCTATTCTTTACGCTCTGGCCTGGGAGGAAAGAAGCGACTGTCGACCGGTGACATCCGTGGGATATCTAGACCGGTGGACATGCAGCGTGTGATGAAGTCAGCTGTGAGTGTAGATGAGAGGAGTGACTCGGGAGATGAGATAGAGATAGTGAGAGGTAGAGACAACAGGGTGGACACAGAGACTATTAGAAACACTGAGAGAGACACCCTGTCTAGAGATGATCACAGTACAGCTGGTGCCCAGACATCAGTCAACAGTGCTACCCCTCGGGACAGAAAGTCTGTGGACATTCAGACGTCTTTCACTGTAGTTGGTAACGATGTTGTGTCAGTAGGGGCTCAGACTTCGTTCTGCGTGAAGCAGTCAGTCGAAGTTCAGACTTCCCACGTTCAGTCGAATCAATCCAGACGTGACAACTCTACTGGTGAACTAAGCCACTCTCCTGCAGGTGACAAGTTCATGAAGAACAAGTCTACATCAGTCCATGCCAGACTGCAGAGCCCTGAGTCACGTAAGGTCACTGAAGGTCATGACCTCTCAGAGAAAAGAGATGAGCCGAGGTCGCTGTGTCTGGAAGACTTCGTCGTTGAGCCTCAGTCCAGCTTCAACTTCTCCTCGAGAGACGCTCTCAACTCGTTTGACTTTTCAGGTCTAGAGTCGCTGGATGGGAAGGTGTACAGGTTTGAAGGAAGATGGCAGAGCACACAGAAGAGTGATAGAGAGAAGTGGCAGAGCACCCAGCAGAGTGACGGAGAGGTGGAGGAAGTGCTGGCCAAGAGACCGAGGAAGTTCTTTGCTGACCCAACAGGAGGGGCTTTGTGCAGTGGAGGACGTGGTAACACTGGCTGGAGCAACAAGTGGAAGAGAGCGTCCAGTATTGGAGGTATCGCCGCTAGCAACGAATCCCACGTGACTGGAGCCTGCGACTCAGGTCAGTGACTGATGGATGAGAGATTCGGTTCTAATGCTGCAATCTCTTTGTACTGTGTCTATAGTTATATCTGATCAGAGTAGAGCCATCAAGAGCTGCCATCGATTGCTTTGGTCGAGTACTTACCAACATCATAATATAGTTTAACGTCATATTTAGTATATTTCTATATTCTGAATGATTGCTTATTGATTGATTGATTGTCTAGATGACGTGTTGGAGGAGAGAGATGACATAGAGTTGGATGAGTTGGTAGAGGCTAACACTGATAACCCAGAGGCTGAGGATCAAATCACAGCTCTGCCGGCTCTTACCGCTCGCTTCACTCTGGGTCGTAAGCCGGTGCGTGGCTCCCGGCACAGACCTGTCAGGAGACACGCGCTGGGTGGAGCCAAAAGCGGTGCTCATCCACATACCGGTCCACTCAACAGTAGCTCAGCCAGTGATAGCAGCTCGGGAACCTCACAGGGGTGCAATCTACCTGGGGGTGTTAATAATGAGGGTGTAAAGACTGGTGAACCACTGGGTGCTTGTGGTGTATTTAACACTTCTCTGATAGTCTGCAGCGGCACCCAGTCTAACTACTCTGAGTGTGCTGCTGCACGTCACTGCAAGCACCCCACGTTTAACTCTTCATTAAGTGTTAGCATCAGCAACAAGTCTAGTTGTGCTAAGAGCTGCACCGATGAGGGTGCTCTCTCTAGAACATCTGGGGGTGCCTGTGGGGGTGTAGGGCACCACGAGGGTGCCTGTGGGGGTGTTGGGCGCCACGAGGGTGCCACCACCACAGTCACCCATGTTCTGGGTAGGACACCCGCACACACCTCTCTCATTTTCAGCGTAACACCTGGTAAATCATTGCGAGGCACCCTCGATCAGTCGACGACCTCTGAGTCAATCAGTCCAATCACACCCCTCAGTGTCAGTCAGCTGACTCCACCCTCTGCTGACTCTGCCTTCTCTAGAGATAGGCCCGGGGTCAGGCTGGGGGCGGGGCTTAGCGCTGTCAATCATAGCAAGACAACAGTGGGGTCAAGGGCAGAGACTGGGTCAAGGTTAGAGACTGGGTCAAGGTCAGGAGGAATAGTTCCCCTGGCTACATCAGAGGATCTGGATGAGAGTGACGAGTCAGTGGAGGTCACAGAGAGGTCAGTGACCTGTAGCGTCTTGTCTTATGTATAGTTAAATAATTTAACTAATTATTTAATTATTATGTTAATTATTATGTTAATTTCTAAGTGGATCTGTTGTGTTCTAACCTAGGCGTTGTGCTAGACATAAATGTCACTGTTTAATTTAAAATTAAATTAGCAAAAAAATTCCATTGCCAATTTCTCTTTTAATTTTCTTCAGGCAGGGTTCTTTATAATGCACCTAGAGTGCACGTATATATAACAGAAAGTAAAATATTGCTTTACATTACGACATAGTCTTAGCATATCTAGTGCCATCTACAGGTGTGTTAGATACTGATTGATTGATGGAATAATTTACTCGATCGATAGATGGAATGATTTAATTGATTGATTGATGAAATGATTTACTTAACTGTTGTCAACATGTCTATAATACAGGCAGGATGATCAGCTGACTCTTGTGGAACTACGTCAGGTTAACGCACTGTTGACCAATCAGCTTGAAGAGCTGCGGACGAGGCATAACTCAGCGACCAATCAGCTGGCAGGACTGGAGGCTATGAGAGCGGAGAAGGAAAGCCTACAGACACAGATCTATGGACTGGAGAGCTTGCACAGAGAGAAGCTCTGCTTGACAGAGCAGGTGCAATCACTGCGACGGGAAAAACAGCGCCTGACCAATCAGCTCACAGAAAAGCGACTTACTGCATCCGTTAAGATATTCGCTAACAAATCAGACGTAGAGGTTCAAACCGATGTATCGGATTCAAGAACTGTGGCTAATGAAAGAAGAACTGAGACTACTAGCGAGACACCGATAAAGGTGATTGACGTGTTGGTGGGTGGAGCCGCAGAGAAACTGTTGGGTGGAGCCACGGAGAAACTGGTGGATGGAGAGAAGAAGCTAGATGTTGTTGTGGATGCAGAAATGGAGGAGAGAGAGATGAGATGGTTGAGGGAGGAGTTAGAGAGACTGAGGGCGGAGCTACAGAGAGCCAAGGACAGCACTCATGAGCAGCGACTGAGAGCTCTTGATCTCAAGCATGAGCTGAGAGAGGTCGTAGAGTCGCTGTTATTTCTGTTATCTAGACTTCAGTCTTCTTGTTTCTAGACTTACTTAAATATTATCATTAATATAATATCATCAAGAGTATATTATCATCTCAGCAATACTCTTGATGATATTAACATAATGATAGGGGTAATCATAATGCAATAACTTTAATATTAATATAATACTACTAATAATAATAATTTTTTATTTTTTTTAATTTTTTTATTTAAATTTAATGCCCTGTGCTGTAAAGGGCCCTGGGCTAAAAAATAAGATAAAGGAGACTTTATTTAATTAAAAGTTTCTTTTAAAAAAAGCGATTAAAATAATTCCTCTGCACTCTGGGAAGCCGCTTTAGCCAAAGTGCCACTGAAGCAGACTGCATTGAATCGCTGAAGAGCAATAGACAGTCGCTGCCACAGAAAAGATTTTTCGCGCATTTAATAATAATTATATTTATAGTTAATAATAATATTGATAAAATTTATTACATAATATGTTAACTTCTTGTTATATCTTCTTCTTGTCCACATATCATATCTCTTGTCTAACAGCTCATCTCTTATTTACTGGTTTACAGAAGACGGCAGAGACAGCCAATGAGCTGGCAAATCTCAAGTGCAAGCTGATTGGTGCAGAGGCTGAGGCCAGACAGGCCAGGGAGACAGCTGATAGGCTGAGAGCTCAGGAGGCAGAGCTTAGAGCTGACGCCTCAGCCAATCAGAGAGATCTGAGTGAGACGCGTCAGCAGCTGAGACGTGTAGGTGGTGAGTTTGATGTATACAAGGAGGAGACTAAGAGAGATATGAGTGAATTGAGAGCTAGACTAGAGCGACAGGGGGAGGAGCTTAGAGACGTGGGCGGGGCTAAGCAGCAGCTGTCTGATGAACTGCGAGAAAAGATACAGCTCTACAACAAGCTGCTGTCGCATAACACTGTATGTAGACCTTTATTATGATCTAAGCTTTTACGATATTAAATTGTGCTTGGCAGAACAATGCTATGAATTGTTGCTTGCACTGTTAATAATAATGCAGTGAGATAAAAAGCTGATAGCTATGGTTGACGCCAGTTTCCTCACTCAAAAGCGATGTCAGTGACAGGCAAGCCCAGGATTTGAACCCCGCACATACTGATCCGCGGTCGAGTACCTTACCGACATCGCCACTGGCTCCAGCCATAATAATGATAATAATAGTGAATAATGATGTAATCATCATTATTATCATTAATTATTATCATTATTATTATCATTATATTATCATTATATTATCATTATATTATCATTATTCATAATACTGCTTATCCAAGGTGACATCTAACAATCGATATTTGTTGAGCATGAAGAGCTCTCCTACAGGCCACCTTGTGTATGTAGATCTTTATTCTGTTCTGTGCGCATTTACGATATTAAATTGTGTTTAGCAGAGCAATACTACGAATTATAGATACAATGATGTAAGCTGCTCATCCATGATGACATCTAACAAATAGTCGTGTTTAGCAGGATACAGTAGCTTCTGATCTAGGTTCAGATCCTTCAAATCAAAGTACAAAATCACATTTACACAGCCACGTATGCGAACATATTAGCAAACAAGTAATACATAGTCAGACTTGAGCAAATTATTCTTACATGTATCGTTTTATTCCTGCAGGAGTTGGAGTCGCAACTGAGAGCTATGCGGGAAAGCAAGGATCAGCTGGAGACGTGTGTGGGTAGATTGAGGGAGGAGGTGAGAGAGAGGGAGGGAAGGGGGGAGGCACAGAGAGAGCTGATAGAGAAACTAAAGGAGGCGGGGGTGCAGCTAGAGGAGCACATCATTGATCTAGAGAAATACCTGAGCGAGAAAGAGAGAGAACTCTGCGATACCATTCAGGGGTTTCTATTGAACGTTTTCTCTACTACCTGTTTGGTGTGTTAGTGTTGTAAAGTGTTAGAATTGTTAAAGAGATAAAAGCTGGTAAAGCTGGTGGAGCTGGTAAAGCTAATGATAGCGTCAAGCAATGTCAATGACGAGCGAGCCCAGGATTTGAACCCCTCACATACTGATCTGTGGTCGAGATGCGTATGATTCTGTGTGGACGCAGTTATTAGTATATTAGTTGTTTTAGTCAGGCTTAATTTCTCTGCTTTGAGTTGTGATCTAAACATTGTTGAACTCTATTAGAAAATTGCTGTACTAGAAATACTAGAATCAACTTTACATACCTAGCTTTCACCGGTCTTGCTCTTTTGATTGACTTGTTCTTTTTCTCTATGATATAATTATTTAAGTTAGTAATTGATTGATTGACTGACTGACTGATTGATTGATTGACTGATTGATTGATTGACTGATTGATTGACTGATTGATTGACTGATTGATTGAACAATTGATCGACTGATTGATTGATTGACTGATTGATTGACTGATTGATTGATTGATCGATTGATTGATTGATTGATTGATGAAGGAGTAAGAAGAGAGAGGAGTCGCTGGTGCAGTCACGTGACACGCAGATATCTCGACTAAACGGAGAGCTGGAACAAGTGCGAGCACAGCTGGCTCAGTCACGCCTCAGGGTGGACACAGTGGGGGCGGAGCTAGTGGAGAGTGAGCACAGGAGGGGCGTGGCTGAGCTAGAGCTACGCAGACTTCAGTGTCACGTGGACGGGACGACTCGTGGCGCCGAGAGACTGAAAAATGTAATAACAGAGAGTTACTAGAACCCTACTGAACTATCAGCTCATTAGTCCACTTTTATAAGTTACTGCTTTTTTCAGTGACTTATTACACTGTAGTAATGTTATTACCACAGTGCAATAACACCGAATCACTTGATTAATCCTATTAGTTCATCGCTCTACTTGATTTCTACAGTTTCATAATATGCCTCATTGGCTTTCTGGATATTTGTGTTACAATAGCTTTACTTGCTCTTCTTTTCATAGATTACTTATTTTCTATTTTAAATTATAATTGTCAACAAATGATTAATTATGAGTAATGCATTTAATTACGTTTGAACAAAGTTCCTCAGAGCTTCTCCTCAGATCTTGTTCCAGGTCTTGTTTGCTGCATTGAGACGCTTTAATGATTAATAATAATATTACTAGTTATTAATAATAATATTAATAATTATTATTAATAATATTAATAGTTATTAATAATAATATTAATTATTAATAATAATAATTATTATTAATAATATTAATAATTATTATTAATAATATTAATGTGATTGTTGTGTCGCAGGAGACAGAGCAGCGACTACAGACAGCTCTGAACGAGAGGAAGACCTTGAACATCAAGTCTGATCAGCTGTCACACAGGCTGTCTAACGCAGAGCGAGAGGTGGAGATCTTAAAGGGCGGATGTGTCGAGCTGGAGTCTCAGATCAGTGCCCTAGAGGTCATTAACTCCGCCCTGGAGGAGGAGCTTAAGCTTCTAACAGCCAATCAGAGCGCAGTGAGGTCAGAGTGTGAGGCACGGGGGAGAGAGATAGAGAGACTGCAGAGGAGATTAGAGGCAGAGAAACAGGCCAGGTACGTCCCTAACATCTCACAGTCTATCGTGATTATCTTGTTGTTGCTGTTCTCTGTTGTTAGTTGTCATTGTGTTCTGATAATAGTTAGCATTGATGTAACGAACATCATCATTGGACGAGCAAATGAGTTGACTAGAGTCTATGTATAGCATTGATGTAATGAACATCATCATTGGACGAGCAAATGAGTTGACTAGAGTCTATGTATAGCATTGATGTAACGAACATCATCATTGGACGAGCAAATGAGTTGACTAGTGTGTATGTATAGCATTGATGTAATGGAAAACATGATTGGACGAGGAAATGAGTTGACTAGAGTCTACCTGTATGTATAGCATTGATATAACGGACATCATTATTGGACGAGGAACTGAGTTGAATAGAGTCTATGTATAGCATTGATGTAACGGACATCATGATTGGAGGGGGAAACTCTTACACATTTAATTTCTCTGCTGTGTGCTGATTGCAGGCTGAGGAATGAGGAGCGTGCAAGAGACTTAAAGGAGAGACTAGAGGAAGTAGAGTCAGCCAATCAGGAGGAACTAGGTCAGGCGAGGTCAGAGGTGACCAATCACGTGCAGCAGATGAGTGAGGTGAGGAAGCAGATGTCAGAGCTGGAGGTGAAGGTCGCGGAGAGAGAGGTGGAGTGGAAACAGCTGGTGAGGAACATCCACACTCTGGAGCTGGAGAATATTGCGCTGAAAGAAGAGGTGCGTTCATCACAACATCAAGCATGCCCATGTTTTGTGTGTGCATTATAATATTAATAACCTCCGACGATTTCTATAGTGGTGTCGTGGCCGGTCTTCGAGGCCGCTTTACAGGTTCCTGCCAGGTTATTATTAATCCTTTCCATGGTTAATCATATCTTTGCTATTGATAGCGCCAACCAGCAGCACGCTCCGATACAAGATTATATTGTGTCGCACATTATAGACGTTCACAAACATTGCTGAGGCCAATTAATCACCGGACCGGCACCGTTTAGGATCTTTTTCTTTCTCTTCAGCAAATGTTTTTTAAGGTCGTTTAAGTGAATCGATTTGTAGTAATGTATAATGGGGGGACGTCCCTGAAATGAGTGGAATGAAGAAACGGACGTTAAACCTCTATTACTATTATTGTTATTATTATTATTATGACTATATCTATATATGTATGTGTATGTGTGATGGGGGATGTCCCTGACATCATTCTTGTATGAGGAAACGGACATTAAACCTTTATTATTATTATTATTACTATTATTATGTGTCTCAGATATCTCGTGAGATAACGCGAGGTAGCAAGGAGAAGAGAAACAGTATGGCGGTGGAGAAAGACCTAGACGAAGCCTTAGAGAGGCATGATCAGTTAAAGAGTGAGAGAACAGCCATGCACAATCAGATGGAGTCCATTCTAGTGAGTATATCACCTAATTCTTTTGTATGTATGTGTATGTATGTGTAGACTAGTTTTAACCACGACAAGTACAGGATGGCAGAGACGATCATTCAGCAGGTAAAGCTGATAGACTACCTCAGGGCTCAGCTGTTGTGTGTGAGTATGTATGTATGTATGTATGTATGTATGTGTAGACTAGTTTTAACCACGACAAGTACAGGATGGCAGAGACGATCAATCAGCAGGTAAAGCTGATAGACTACCTCAGGGCTCAGCTGGAGGACTTGCGGAGGAAGAAGAAAGGTCTGTTCAAGAGAAGTGAGGGGGGTACATCGTCTCTACAGGTGAGAGAGCTACAGATGTCGCTAGAGCACGAGAGAGACAAGAACAATAGGCTGACTGCCAGGCTAGCTGACCTACAGGACGAGCTTAATCAGGTCAGGTCACGAGGTAAGTAGGTCAAGAGTTAACTAGGTCAGGTCACGAGTAAAGCAGGTCAAACCTCGGTTAATCTACTCAATTAATAGGATATTCTGAATTAAAAGGGTTTTGAGTACATATCAGCTGCGTCTGTACTAGCACTAATAGAGTTCATAAAGTTGTAGAGATTGCGACCTCTACCATGAGATATTAAATGTTCTGGTCCTTAGGTTGTTGAACTAATTCCTGTTGTTGTTTTGATGTAGCTGCACTGAGGCATCATGTAGCGAAGTGTATTGTAGCTTTGATCTAATCTGTACTCAACTATATTAACTGTATTCATGAAATTATTTATTTTTTATTTATGTTATTTATTTAATATTTATTTATGTCTTTGTTTGCGTGTAGATTGATCCTCTTCAGTCGTTTCATTGATTGGCTTAACGATTGACCAGATTTGTTGATTAATTGATTGATCGATTGATTGAGAGCTACGGAAGACTCAGGTAATAAAATGGTGCCCAGACCCGGGACATTACTCTGTCCTTTCTTGTAATAGGATCTAGACGGAGGCGTTGTATTAGTTCATATACTTGCCAGTACATATCCAAGAACATAGACGGAAACAGGGATCCATATATGGAATATATGGGTTCCTGACAATGAGAATATAAACACTCAGATGATTGAATGAATTGATTAAATTGATTGATTGATTGCACTGTATTGTAGCCACAAAGTTAACCAGTAGGATGTCAGTGGGTGGCATGCAGGGTGCAGGAGATTTGGGAGGCACCCCAGTAACATCCCAACGTGGCGGCACCCTGGTGCCTCGGGTGTCTACACCGTACCACACCCTACTGCAGGACCTAGGAGACCACAAGGGTGTGACCACTGAGAACCCCAACCCTGAGAGAACCCCAATGCATCCTTCCACACCCCGTCACACGGGTGAGACTGGGGTACGTAGGGTGCCGTCAGCACCCCAGTGGGAGAGCAGCAGTGCCTCTGAGGGTGTCAGGACGCCACGCAAGGGCACCCCTGCACGCAGCCACACACCCGGTGTGACAAACAGACAGACAGGAGGACAGACAGTGACACCCCACCGCTACGTTGTGGGCATGAACAGTCGCCCCACGCAGTGCATCGTGTGTCTGGGCTCTGTTCACTTCGTGCAGTCAGCGGCTAAGTGTCAGGACTGCGGTGCAGTGTGTCACCCTCGCTGTCTGCCTGATCTACCAAACAACTGCGGGGCACCCAGCGAGTACGTGCGCTATGTGCGTGCAGTGGTGCAGAAGAACGGTGCACAGAACGGTGCAGAGAACACAGGTGTGCAGATGTCAGGACTGGTCAGACTACTGAGGTGAGAGCAGCGTAGATCTATTGTTAGCTGTAGATATAACTAAATGTTCTCAATGATAGAACGTTAGCACTAATGATGTGCTTCACGACTTACTTGAGAGAGCAGCATATAAACGACTCGCACATTTCAGTGAGCCGACTCTTTTGAGCTGCTCACTTGCTCACTGCTCTCAACTGGTCCTGGCACCGGCTACAGTAACTGCACTGAGCCTGTGCGTATGCCCAAGTGACTTCCAGTAGTCTAGGTTCTCTAGCAGTGACAGTCTACTCCTCGGGTCAGCAGTGTTGCCATACGGGCGGGTTTCATGCACAAGGCTATTTATAAGGTAGTTTCGTTAAGTCTTTGGGCTAAAGGTTTTTGAGACAGATGGTAACCCTGCATGCGAGTATTATGAGCTGAAACGTTGAATTAATATACATTATATAATGTACATACGATGAAGCGATAGTCTGAAGAACAACTATATTAATATTAATGTCACTGTGTTACTACCCCATGATCATAAGTCTTAAGTTTGTATCACGTCATTAATTATATGCGTACAAATATAGTTTACGCAGGTTTACACCGCTTTCCGAAGGTACCATTAGTGACGGTTCTAACTTTCTGTCTAGAGTCGAACTTTCCTCATCTTTTTCCTCGACATCGCCCCGGCTGGAGCCAGTGGCGAAGTCGGTAAGATATTCGACCGCGGATCAGTAGGTGCTGGTTCAAATCCGGGGCTCGCCGTCACTGACATTGCTTTCGAGTGAGGAAACTGACGTTAACCTTAGCTTTACCAGCTTTAGCTTTAAACAGCTTTATAAACTGCCGTCTCAATGGCATTGATTACATGTGCTTTCACATTGCAGTGTTGAGATACAACAACAGCAGACATCTGGTGAATGGCAGATGAAGCACATTTCTCTGAGAGACAACCAGCTGCTGATCAGTGACCCAGCTAGCCTACAGCAGCTGAGCAGCAGCGATGCAGCAGCTGAGACTTATGACCTCTGCCCAGCTGACGGTATGATCTACATACAGAGCATGGCAGAGTTACCAGCTCCTCATCAACAAATGCTCAGTCCTCAGCAGCTCTCTCTCGTTCTCTCTCTCGAGTTTGACGTAGAGGCGAGTGGCAACACTGACTGGCTCCCCCTCAACAGGTGCCCTCTGTCGGTGTATAATAGCTTAGAGTTTACTATAACTAGTGAAGAGTCTATTATGACTAGTATTGATTCACCATATCTAGTGTAGACTGTAGAGTATATGATCAGTGATATATTTGATATTGTTAATCGATTTAATGATTGAAGTTATTGATTGCTAAAAATTATTAATTGTCAGTAGTGATTAATTTGCAAGATATGATTGATTTATTGCTAGGGATGATTGATTGTTAAGATGATTTATTGATTGATTGATTGTCCGAGTTGATTACCAGAGATGGTTGATTAATTGATTGATTGGTTGCTAGAGATGTTTGATTGATTGCTAGAGATGATTTATTGATTGATTGATTGGTTGATTGGTTGCTAGGACGCTGTATCTGCTGCCCTCAGGCTTTGAGGAGAAGCAGCGCTGGGTGGCTGCCTTGGAGACGGTTGTCAATAGCAACAGGCTGACGTCACGCATGCAGCAGGTAGACGTGCTTGGTAACGTGTTGCTAAGGCTGAGTAGAGAGAAAAGACTTGACGTCACGTGCAGCACACCTCTCAACGATCAGGTTCAGCATCATCTTCTGTAGATAAAAAAACTAATGTTAACGTCAGTTTCCTCACTCGAAAGCGATGTCAGTGACGGACGAGCCCAGGATTTGAACTCCGCACATACTGATCCGCAGTCGAGTATCTTACCGACGTCGCCATTGGCTCCAGCCAGTTCTATAATGTATTGTATATTGTGTTTTGTATATTGTGTTTTGTATATTGTGTTTTGTATATTGTGTTTTGTATATTGCATTGGATTGCGTGTTGAGTATTCTAAATTGTATTGTATATTGTATTGTATATTGTATTGTATTGTATTGCTTGTTGAGTATTCTATATAGTATTGTATTCTATAGTATTGTATTCTATAGTATTGTATTCTATAGTATTGTATATTGTATTTGTTACTGGATGTTGCACAGGTGATACTGTTGGGCACACAGTCAGGCCTGTACGCAGTGCACCTGTCAATCAACAGCTCTCCTGAGACACGCCCACTACTCAGACTCAACGGTATTGACTCAGTCCACGCCCTACACATCAACAGAGTACTCGGTCTTCTCATCATCATCTCAGGTTAATAGAGTAGTGCAGCTGTCGACTGATTGATTGATTGTTGCTTTGTCGTATAACAGACTACTAGTGAGCTATTGACTAATTGATTTATTTATTTGATTGATTGATTTATCTGATTTATTTATTTGAATGATTGAGTAATTGATTGATTGATTGTAGGATCAGATAGAGAACTGGTGACTGTAGAACTAGGCACTATCGACAGGTTTCTATCACAGTAGCTCTACAGGACTATTGATTGATTGATTGATTGTAGGATCAGATAGAGAACTGATGACTGTAGAGCTAGGCACTATCGACAGGTTTCTATCACAGCAGCTCTACAGAACCTCACACAGTGCTACCAGGTACTCTCGTATGTCAGTGTTACCATCACCTGTGCTGGACGCCAGTGCCTGCACGGTGTTCTCATGCACTGAGCTACAGGACGGCTCCTACCTGTGTGCCGCCACGGCACAGAGCGTGCTGCTGTACAAATATCACGTGAGCATGAGGCAGTTCTGTGTGCGCAGGGTGAGTCTCTCTACTCATCTATATTTGATATTTTATCGGACTGCACGGCTTTGTATCTCGCTTTTTCTCTGGCCTGTGCATTCACTAGTGCATTCAGATGGCGTGGAGTTACTCTAGGCCGCTTGTTCCGCCTGGGAACACAGCGCTTGTATGTTCTGCTGATGAGGGTGATAGCTGGAGTCAGTGACGATGTTGGTAAGATATCTGGCTCAGTATGTGTGGGTCAATTCCTGGGCTCGCTCGTCACTGATATCGCTTTCGAGAAATGTAATTGACGTATACATCAGTGACATGTGATGGGGGGACGTCCCGGACATCATCCTTGCATGAGGAAACGGACGTTAAACCTTTATTATTGTTATTATTATTACACATTGGTGTGTTATTGTTTATAGGAGGTGGAGACGAAGCAGGCTTGTTCCTGTCTGTTGTTTACAAACAATCACATTATCTTCGGCACAGACAAGTTCTACAAACTGGATCTAACCAGTTATACTGTCACAGGTCCGTTCACTTGTCCTTCTGTCCGTCTTCATCTTTTTTGTCTTTCTCTTACTCTCTTACTGTCTGTCACTGTTTATCCCACTCTCTGTCACTTTTTATTCTCATATTCTTGATTGAATGCTGTGAACCATTGCTTGTTGTCTAATGAGATCCAGCCCAGCCGTACGTGTTTTAAATATTCTTTTTTTGCAAATTGATTGATTGATTGATTGATTGACTGATTGGTTGATTGATTGATTGATTGACTGATTGATTGATTGATTGATTGATTGACAGAGCTTCTAGACAGCAGTGACAGCAGCCTATCGTTTGCTGTGTTTGGAGCTGCTCAGTACTCAACGTTTCCCATAGCTGTGCTGTCTATCAACAGCAGCTGTGACAGCAGCAGCAGCAGCTGTGGCAGCAGAGAGCAGCTGCTGTGCTACCATGAGTTTGGAGTGTTTGTAGATGAGAGAGGCAGGAGAACGAGAGAAGAGAACATCAGGTGGACTGGTCTGCCTCTAGCCTTCGGTATGTCTACATCTCTCTCTCTCTGTCTCTGTGTCTCCCTCTCTCTCTCTCTCTTTATTTATGTTGCTCACTCTCTTTGCTAATCGTTTTATTTTCTTATTCTCACGTGTATCTCTGTCCATCTAATTACCTCTTCTTATCTCTCCTCTTTTCTCTCCATCTGAATTTCCTCTTTCCAGGTTACACTATTATAACATGTTGTTGTTGTTACTACAGCGTACAGAGAGCCCTACCTCTACACTACACACTATTATAACATGTTGTTGTTGCTACAGCGTACAGAGAGCCCTACCTCTACGCTATACATCTTTATAACATGTTGTTGTTGTTGTTGCTGCAGCATACAGAGAGCCCTACCTCTACACTATACACTACAATGCAGTGCAGATATTCACCATTCTTCCTCCTCACTCTTCTTACGCGTGAGTATTGCTTGTGTGGTTAGCTCTTTAGTTCAGTTTCTGATTTTATTTCAATTTTTCATTATTTTCACCTTTTTTATCTTTCTACTGCACATGACACAATTCCTCGTAAAAGTGTGACGATTCATTGTCAAGGTTGAACGATATAGCCGTAGGAGATAAGTAAACAGACACTAGAAGGTGAAGGCCAGATGAAGTTTGTTGACACACAGATGCTGTTTTTTAATTGTCGATCCTAACAGTGTGATCTTAAAAGCACAAAATTGGCGTTTTCAATGTGTTTCTTTCTTATTTGAAGATAGGAAATGGTAAAATGCTTTGCAGCCATATATAATCATCAGCTTCTACGGGGTAAATACCAAAATAAATGTCAATTAAAGGAACATTTTATATTTTTTCCTGTATTTGTCATTGTGCGCAATGCATTGTTTGTCAACAAATGACTATCAGCTGTAGCGTCGTCACATGAACGGTGACTTCGTGACTTTTATGCAGGCGTAGCTGCTTTGCTGTGTTGTTTGTCTGCTGCTCTTCCAGTGTTTATAAGTCCTGTGAACGAGTTAAATGTACCAAGAAATACACATATTGTAAGTGCCAGATATCATCAGGGATGTTGCTTATGTTACGCAGGGTTGGTATGAAGACGTTCGTGCACATCACTGGTGCGCAGTATTTAGGCCCCGCCCTTGCACCGGGCGCTGTCTATATTGGCTCCACGACTCTCGACCAATCAGCTGAGCTCATCTGTATCCGTGGCAACCAGGGGGCGGGGCCTGATGTAATGACGCCTGCCATTGGGGGAGACTATTCAGAGAGCGGATTCGTCAGTGCTAAGACTCATCGAAAATCGTCGACCAATCGCAGTTCAGAGGCGAGGTCATCGGGTGCAGAGGCGAGGTCATCAGGTGCGACGTCTAGACGTAAGATATCTGGGTCGTCGAGCGTCTCGTCTGGAGTTGATATTGACTGAACAGTGTTAACACATTTAGCTTTCACAAGTTTCTATTTCTGCTTTAAGATAAATGTACTGAGCAAATAGTCGGCAGTTAATGTACTTGATCAGGTGACTTTTCAATTGCCAATCAGCAGGTACTGGGTTTAAATCCCTGGCTAAACCATCACCGATATGCTTTCAAGAGTTGACAGTCGCAAGAGTTTAAGTGCTGCGTTGTAGATGGCTTTAATTGTCATAATGCCTGCTTGTTGATAAACAAGGAAACTATTCACCTTTGACCTGACACAACTCAATGAAACGTGCTTTGAGATTTCCTCACCGTGCTTATACGTTTAGTCTTGCTTAATCAAGTGTCTATAATTGAATTTATTAATTATAAAAACTATTTGCTTCTCCAGTGCATGTGATTAAAATTATATAGCATTTATTGACCAATAGGAACGCATTTCTTTTGTAGGCCTACATGTGGTTAAAACAGAGCATTTATTGCCCACTACAATAGCATTTATTGACCAATAGGAAATCTTTTCTATTAAAATGTTAATTTCATTGTCAAATCATATACATTCATGGTCGATGATAAAATGCCCACTTTTCTAATTCTATTTTATGTTGTTTATATTTCTTGCTCTTATATTATATTTATATTTTCACCTCATTCTTGTGAGCTTTTAATTTCTGCCATTGTTTGCTTTTAATTAAATATTTATGTTAAATATTCACAATATTTGATATTTCACACTGAGAGTTTACTGTGTTTATGCTTAATAAGAGATTCATGGGATTTAATTGCATTTATTAATTTTATTAAAGATAGAAGAGAGATATGTGTTTATTTCAGCATCATCACCAAATCACTGACAAATACAAATAGAAATAAACATTAAAAAAAAATTAAATTAAAAATTCCCCGAAATACAGGATAGCAAACAGTCTGTAAAAACTAGAACAACGGCCGTCAGGGAAGATGATACACATCTTATCTAGCTGACCACCATTAGTGAGAGACATATTTATTTTGTTCACAAATCACACAGAAGTCAACATATTTCTAATAGCATAAAGGTACTTAAGTAAAACCCAAAGACAGGCACTCTAATGCATACAAACCAGGCCATCAATCTAGTTTAGTTTATTTAGTTTATCTATTTAGTTTTTCCTATCGGCTGCGCTGATCTGAGAGTAAAATCTCGGACATTCACTGGACTGGTTATACGGAAAATGGTCTAAATTGCCGTGGGGTTTAAACATGTGGTATTAAAAAGTGATAGATATTAACACAGTTGATTTTTCACTATAATGCGTGTTTTTACTTTACTTTTTTAGTTAACCATAATGATAATGACAACACTAACAATGATAATAATAATACTGATAAAGGCTCATAACTTTCAATTAAATGTTGCTATCATGCAATTCTCACACATGCAAGAAAACGTCAGCTTTGTTTTTGTACGTTTCTTTATTCTTTTCTATTTTGTCTTTTATTTCTTTTTCTATCTCTACGCTATTATAGCAATCGCTGTCTTAAAAAGCGCACTGATGGTAGTTAGCGCGGATGTATGATTAATCTTCCAACTCCCTCGGGATGTGTTCATTCAAAGCTGTCAGCACTCTGTCTTCCATGGTGGTCACCCATTCATATGTTAACCGCACCCAACGCAACATAGCTTCGGTCATGTCTTTAAATTTTCTTTTTCAATGCTTTTAGAGATGGTTACTAGCGCAATGGATTAAACTTTATGCTGGATCATTATGTATATAGCCAGAACTCTCTAACCAAAGATACTGTCACTCATTGTTACAAGTATCCCGACTTCCTGAACCAGTATAATTAAGTTACTTGAGCTTATTAAACATGTTTGTTTATTAAACATTTTAAAAATATTAAACATATAACCTCTGCGTTTGTATAAAAACAATCTTAAGAGAAGCCGTGACTTTGTTTACGACTCTGTTTGTCTAGGACTTTAAACATGACACATGTATTTTTCAATTATTATACATAAATCCAATAATAAATTTACCCTAGCGCTGCTGTATCCCAATCCTAACACAGTCATTCCATTGTGAATCCTCTGAAAATATACAAAATGTCAAATTTATCGACAAAGCATGAGAGAAAATGACACTAAACGTACAATGTCGAGGTTTAATTGCTGTCCGATGTTGTTATTTATGGTGGCGATGTTTCTTGTGATCAACCAAGAATTTCTCCGTTCATTATGCCTAATCATAATTGCTTCGTGATTGACAGGCGAACTAGCTTAATCAACGCTCATGTTTCTTATAGTTTATGTATAGGTTCTGTTTTTAGTAGCTATAGTCGATTGGATTTGTTGAGACTGACTGAAGCATGCTTGAATGTAAAAATGTTTCATAAGGTGTTGCAAATTAAAATTTCTTGAGGTTAAATACAGTGTGATTGAAGTGGATCCATAAATATAATCTTGATTCATTTGCTGAGTGGATATTATCATTTCGCAAATATAAATTGTCTTTATTTTACTATGTACACTATTTACCTTTTTAGTTTTACTCTCTTACTTTTATTATTTTTACCTATTTTAGTGATAGAACTTTTTACCATAGTATACGGTTTTACAAGTTACTAAATTTACAGTTTTCTTCAGTACAAATTTAAATATTTGGTAAGCAGACTGAGCTAAATATTTACAAAATAATTTGAACAGTCTAAATGTAATCATAGGATTGAGGCATCTGCCTAATTCTTTCCTCAATGTCAGGAACTATTAACTTTGGATAATTGCACATCATCATTGCATAATATATAATAAAATTAAAATGGCAGCTAGAGTTATGGACGGGGCCGGATACTCATATTTCCCGCCCACTTCGACGTGTTACACCAATCAGAGCGTCGACCAGGAAAGCCTCCTCGGTGCAGGATTGAACTCTAGACCCCCGAGGTCAAGGTCGGTCAGCCAGTCAGACAGGACCATCCACAGCGGTCACTTCATGGTCAGCAACCTCAGTGATGATGATGATGATTATGATGCCGATGCTGATAAAACTGATCTCGGTAAAGCTTTTGACGATTCGAGTCTTGCGAGCGGGCTATCGCCGGTGGAAACACTCGCGACGCCGGAGCTGAATTCTGCGACAAGCCCCGCTGGGGGTGGGATGAAGCTTCCCGCTCATGCACAGAGAGGTGTGGCTTATGATTTCGGGAATGCGGAGTGGCAACTTCAGGATACATACATGTTCGGCTCAAAGGCAACGAATCAGCTGTCGATAGACGAATCACTCGTTAAGATGTTTGATCACATGAAGCTTGCGTACAGGTAACTATGCCGAATCCATTGCCACTGTCAATCGAATGCAGCTCATTTATGGATTTCTATTAAATGGCTAAAAAAAGAATTTTCTAGAAAAAAATTATATGTAAGCCTAAAGCTTTGTATATTTCATTCATTTTTAACTCAGAGCTTTTATATCTTCCTTGGCTTTGATTATAATTTAATTGCCTATATCATTAAAAATAGTAAATTAATAAATTACGTGCTTACCGTTTCTGGTATCATCTCTACAGGTCAAACTAATGTTTAGTAAATAGTCTTGATGTGTTCCTGTAGCTTAGCAGTTGTTGTTGACTAATGTTTAGTGCATCTAAATAGTCTTGAAATATTCTTGTGTCTGTGTATTTGTTGTGTGTCCAGTGGTAAGATTTCGTCGCCCAAGTGGAAGCACTTCAAAGGTCACAAGGTCAAGTTGAAGGACAAGATCAGGCTAAACAATGTCATTTGGAGGGAGTGGCACATGCAGTGTACGTAGAGCAGTCGTTTATCATTGAAACATTTTATTTCTATCATTGTTGGTGATGGGTGGGTTCTGTCTGTAGTAGTTACTGATTGGTTAACGCTAAAAGTCTGTGCTTCTTGCCATTTCTGATTGGCCCATGCTAGTAGTCCATGCCTCTTGTTATATCTGATTGGTGGGCACCGTCAAGTTATTTCTCTACATGTTGGTGAAATTTTGTGATGTTCAATTATAAGGTCTATCTTTTGGTGTTGCTAATTAGTGGACACAGTTGAGCTCTATGTCTCGCGGTACTGATTGGTGGACACAGTTGAGGTCTATGTGTCAGTGCTCCTGATTGGTGGACACAGTTGAGGTGTATGTGTCAGTGGTCCTGATTGGTGGACACAGTTAAGCTATAGGTGTCAGTAGTACTGATTGGTGGACACAGTTGAGCTGTATGTGTAAGTGGTACTGATTGGTGGACACAGTTGAGCTGTATGTGTCAGTGGTACTGATTGGTGGGCACAGTTAAGCTCTAGGTGTCAGTGGTCCTGATTGGTGGACACAGTTAAGCTCTATGTGTCAGTGGTACTGAATGGTGGACACAGTTGAGCTCTGTCTCAGTGGTACTGATTGGTGAACACAGTTAAGCTCTAGGTTTCAGTGGTCCTGATTGGTGGACACAGTTAAGCTCTATGTCTCAATGAAAATGATTGATGGACACAGTTAAGCTCTGTCTCAGTGTTACTGATTGGTGGACACAGTTGAGGTCTATGTGTCAGTGGTCCTGATTGGTGAACACAGTTAAGCTCTATGTCTCAATGAAACGGATTGATGGACACAGTTAAGCTCTATGTATCAGTGGTACTGAATGGTGGACACAGTTGAGCTCTGTCTCAGTGGTACTGATTGGTGAACACAGTTAAGCTCTAGGTTTCAGTGGTCCTGATTGGTGGACACAGTTAAGCTCTATGTCTCAATGAAACTGATTGATGGACACAGTTAAGCTCTGTGTCAGTGGTACTGATTGGTGGACACAGTTAAGCTCTATATGTCAGTGGTACTGATTGGTGGACACAGTTAAGCTCTATGTGTCAGTGGTACTGATTGGTGGACACAGTTGAGCTGTATGTGTCAGTGGTACTGATTGGTGGGCACAGTTAAGCTCTAGGTGTCAGTGGTCCTGATTGGTGGACACAGATAAGCTCTATGTCTCAATGAAACTGATTGCTGGACACAGTTAAGCTCTGTCTCATTGGTACTGATTGGTGGACATAGTTGAGCTCTATATGTCAGTGGGCCTGATTGGTTGTTTCAATTAAAATTTGCTTTAACTGGTTGGATCAACCTGTTATTAGCTAACTAATTCTAATTTGTTTTGATGAACAAATGGCCGTGTCATTAGATCACTTACCTGATAAGCAGAATACTCTGGGTTTTAATCCTGTCACTACTAGTGCCTTTGTTCTTAATCCTGGTCTAGACAGCCACTGATAATGCCTTTGTGCTGTGAAAATAGAGGTTGAATGCAGTTTAGAGTCTTGTAGAAATGGTAATATTAGAATAATGGACTAGTGATGTGCTGTTACTGAACATCGCCACAGTATGTGAAATATTGTACATATTGTACTTTAATATTGTACTTATTGTACTTTAATATTGTACTTATTGTACTTTAATATTGTACTTATTGTACTTTAATATTGTACTTATTGTACTATAGGTAACATAGTAGTTTATCACAATATTACTATAGGTAACATAGTACTTTATTACAATGTTACTATAGGTAACATAGTACTTTATTACTATGTTACTATAGGTAACATAGTACTTTATTACTATGTTACTATATAGATAACATAGTACTCATAGTAACAGTGTGACTATGTGAAATGATGTATCTTACTGAAAACAGAGAGATATAGTGGATAGCTTATACGCAAACACATCAACAGAAACACTACATGATAAGCTCTCAGATAGGCAATTGCTTATAAATATCAGTTGATGCACTAATATCATCTGGACTGTTTCTTTCTGAACTAGGCCTATATAATTATATAACTATTTCTTGCTGAACTATCTATTTTTAAGAAACACTCTATATGACTTTGTATGATACATGATCAAATATGAGGTTTAACTTTAGAATGCTGGATAATGTGCTGTAGTGTAAGGAAGTAAACAAATTCTTTGAGTTGATAATGTAAACCATACGTCGATGTATCACAGGTGACAGTGTGAACTTTGGTTTGTATGTGAAGTATTTCTGTTGTAGATATTCAGCACAGAAATCCCATTGTGTGTCAGTTTGAAGCCCCTGTAGTTACAGACAAAACTCACGTTAGACCAGAGGTACCTCTCTCTCTATGTCTCTCTCTCTCTCTCTCTGTCTCCCTCTCTCTCTGTTTCACTCTCGCTCTCTATTTATAATGTATCAGAGTATAATTTAGTGCAATGATCATTATGATGATTAGAAAATAAAGAAATTTTTTTTAAAAATTGAAAGTACTTGGAGAATTGAGATAAACATTCTGAGAGTGTTATTACTAGATAACATGAAGACATATCTTCCCTTAGCAAGTCAGGATCGATAGATTTTTATTCTAAAAACTAATCTAAGGCTATTAATTTTCCTAGTAAGTCCTGAATTTGGGGTCTCTAATTTTTATATTTTTTTCCCCGGTAAAGAAGTTCCATTGAAAATTGGTACATAAAACATGTTCCTATATTTCTAAGATACAGTTTTTATGTCTCTTTAGATTCTATGTACTAAAGTATGGATTTTATATCCATGACATCGCTTTCGAGTGAGGAAACTGACGTTAACATTAGCTTAATCTTTGCTTTATATATACTAAGCATGGTCGAGGCTTTAGGATAACGTTCTGTGACACAGCTGGTCTAGTAAGGTTTTACAATCCAGTAGGTTATATGTGATAAGGATGGAGGAGTGTATGAGGTGGGCAGGTGTGTGTAGCTCACGGTATGGTTGAGATCTGATGTATCAGATATATGGGAAGAAAAAGTGTGCACACGTGTGTGTGTCCTAGTCATTGAGAGGTTTACAGATAACCATTGTTTAATAACTCTGTGCAGTATAAACGAAACTTTATCTGCACTTGAGAGATCGTTAAATATCTCAATCGTATTATGCTGATCAGATGTACAAAGTTACTGCCGCTAAGAACCAATCAGAGGACGGCTTTGAAAATAAATGATGTTTAGTGATGTAAGACTCATTTTGATTGACTCGGTCAGGAGGTAATAGGACAGGACTGTCGTACAGTTAGGCAGTAGGTAGATTGACAAGGCTCTTGAAGGTTATACTATAGACATACAGGCAACTCTTCTCATGCAGTGGACGTTAGAGTGGCCTTGTGTAGCAACCGCATTGTATAACATATCTTAAGTCATCGACCTGCCTGCACTGTTTAAAGTCCAAGCTGCTTGTACTCACTGTATGTGCACTGTGTGTGCCTACAGTTGTTGTTGTTGTTGCCTCTTTTATCAGTCGTCGGTTCTGACGTATGGTACTAGCTGTAATTTTTCATGAGCTGTGTGCTGTTGTCTTTGATAGCGTTCAAGTTGCAATGATCTTTATAGAGTATTGGTTAATGGCATATTTACCAGACTATGATCCACAGCTGTTCTGCTGCTCTGATCCACAGCTGCTCTGATCCACAGCTGCTCAGATCCACAGCTGCTCTGATCCAAAGCTGCTCTGATCCACAGCTGCTCTGCTTCGTAGCTGCTCTGATCCACGGCTACTCTGCTGATCTGATTCATAGCTGCTCTGATCCACAGCTGCTCTGCTGCTCTGATCCACAGCTGCTCTGATCCACAGCTGCTCTGATCCACAGCTGCTCTGCTGCTCTGATCAACAGCTGTTCTGATCCACAGCTGCTCTGATCCACAGCTGCTCTGCTTCGTAGCTGCTCTGATCCACGGCTACTCTGCTGATCTGATTCATAGCTGCTCTGATCCACAGCTGCTCTGATCCACAGCTGCTCTGATCCACAGCTGCCCTGATCCACAGCTGCTCTGCTGCTCTGATCAACAGCTGTTCTGATCCACAGCTGCTCTGATCCACAGCTGCTCTGCTGCTCTGATCCACAGCTGCTCTGATCCACTATTGCTCTGATCCACAGATGCTTTGATCTACTGCTGCTCTGATCCACAGCTGCTCTGCTGCTTATCCACAGCTGTTCTGCTGCTCTGATTCACAGCTGCTCTGCTGCTCTGGACCACAGTTGCTCTGATCCACAGCTGCTCTGCTGGTTGATCGTATCTCAAGTGCTCACATCAGAGTAATAACCTCAGTCATCTCACAGCGCTAACACTCTGCGGGTTTTCTTTATGAGTTTTCTGACAACCAGCCCAATGCGACCACTGCTGTTCAACAAATTAACATTTTCTCTGTTTTGAGTGTTGACGTATGTGAGAATTGAATTTGAATTCGAATTGAATAAAAATTTGAACATAATTGAATTTAAATTGAATTAAAATTTGATTAAATTTGAATTGAAGTGGAGTGTTGACTTGTGGAAATTGAATTTGAGAAGTGAATTGAATTTGAGAAGTGAATTGAACTTGAGAAGAGAATTGAACTTGAGAAGAGAATTGAACTTGAGAAGAGAATTGAACTTGAGAAGAGAATTGAACTTGAGAAGAGAATTGAACTTGAGAAGAGAATTGAACTTTAGAAGAGAATTGAACTTGAGAAGAGAATTGAGTGAGAATTGGGTCAATAGTCATAACCTAAGTGTCATAGTCTAAGTTTAACTCTAGTCCTCACCCTAATCTATCTATATGAATCAACAGAATGATGCAGTGTGACGAGATTTTCTGTAATACGTGGCAGCGCTGCGGTGGACTTGGTACTTATGTAATGAGATGTGTGGTAACACTGACACGATATCTCGAGTGTTTACACTAGAGTGCAGCAAACATGGACTTAGGCAGACAACCAGGCATTTATCCGTAGATATAACCAGGCGTATAATCAGACATACTTGTATATAACGAGGCTACATCCGGACATTCAAACATACTCCAATGCTAATTAGAAAACAGGTGCCATTGATTTGATCACTGGTGTGTAACCATTTGATTGGAGCCATACAATGCTCGTGAACATGCACATGGTCTATTTAAAGAGGTCATAGAAGGTAGAATGGAAGGAAAAAGAGGCAGGGGCAGGCCGAGATTAGGTATGTTAGATGATTTAAAGACCCACTCATATGTAGAAATGAAGAGGAAGGCGGAAGACAGAGAAGAGTAGAGGCGTTATGTACCATGGACCTGCCAGTAGGCAGTGCACTAAGAGAGAGAGTGTTGCTAATATGTGAGTGCTTGGAGTGTTTACATAGAATTGATATAGTTAGAGCTCCAGTTAGATTCTGATATGAAATACAATTTGCTATAGGAGACAAAGGTCTGCCGATGAGGATGATTTACATGTACAGTGCTTTATTATATGATGGGGTAAACAAGTCGGTATTGACCAATGTGTATCAATCAATTAGCTTATTGTAAACAAGTCGGTATTGACCAGTGTGTACCAATCAATTAGCTCATTGTAAACAAGCCGGTATTGACCAATGTGTATTAATCAATCAGCTAAGTGCAGCTGATCTCTAATCTACTGATGATTCATTGATTATCTCTCTACGGCAATAGACTAGCCTATCTAATGGGCTTCAAATAATCACTTGTCTGAAGTTCCTGATTTCTATGCTTGTCTGTATTGCTAATTATTTGTGTGTGTTTTTGACTATGAGAGTGTATGTGTGTGTTTATGTTTAGGTGTGTGTTTTTGCGAGTATATGTGTGTGTGTGAGTGTGTGTGTACGTTATTGCAGGATCTGCTGCTTTTGCTGGGATATTCGAAAGATAAAAGATACCTGTGAGAAAAGTTGATTGATTAACTGATTGATTGTTTGATTGAATGACTTGACTGACTGACTGGCTGATTGATTGATCGACTGACTGACTGATTGATTGACTGATTGATTGATTGACTGGCTGATAGATTGATTGACTGGCTGATTGATTGAAATGTTGATTGATTGATTTCAGACTATTCTGCTGGAGGGCAAGTATTGGAAGAACAATTTGAAGTGTTTGGCGGCAGAGTATCAGAAATGGAGGCAGTTCTTCAAGAATCGCTTTCCACATCTGCAGAAAGATCATCTCATGGAAGAGGTATGTGATTTACTGGTATGATGATTTGCTGATATGATGATTTACTGGTATGATGATTCACTGGTATGAAGATTTACTGGTATGATGATTTACTGGTATGATGATTTACTGGTTTGATGATTTACTGGTATGATGATTTACTGGTATGATGATTTACTGGTATGATGATTTACTGGTATGATGATTCATTGGTATGATGATTTACTGGTATGATGATTTACTGGTATGATGATTCACTGGTATGATGATTTACTGGTATGATGATTTACTTGTATGATGATTTCAGTGCACATTGCACCGTATCGTATTGCATTTTATCGTATCCTACTGTATTGTATCATATCATACTGTATCGTATCATACTGTATCATATTGTATAGTAGTATACAGAATCATACTGTATCATATCATACTGTATTATATCATACTGTATCATACTATATCGTATCAAACTGTATCATATGATATCATACAGTATCATATCATACTGTATCATATCACGCTGTATCGTATCATGCGGTATCATACTGCGTCGTATAATACTGTATCGTATCATACTGAATTGTATCAAACGATATCATAGTATCGTATCATACTGTATCATATTGTATCATAGCATACAGTATCATACTGTATCATATCATACTGTATCATACTATATTGTATCATACTGTATCATATGGTATCATACAGTATCATATCATACTGTATCATATCACGCTGTATCATATCATATGGTATCATACTGCGTCGTATAATACTGTATCGTATCATACTGAATTGTATCAAACGATATCATAGTATTGTATCATACTGTATTGTATCAAACGATATCATACTGTATCGTATCATACTGTATCATATTGTATCGTAGCATACAGTATCATACTGTATCATATCATACTGTATCATACTGCATCACTCTATATCGTATCATACTGTATCATATCATACTGTATCATACTATATTGTATCATACTGTATCATATGGTATCATACTGTATCATATCATATTGTATCATATCACGCTGTATCGTATCATATGGTATCATACTGCTTCGTATAATACTGTATCGTATAATACTGTATTGTATCACACTGTATTGTATCAAACGATATCATAGTATCGTATCATACTGTATTGTATCAAACGATATCATAGTATCGTATCATACTGTATTGTATCATACGGTATCATACTGTATCATATCATACGGTATACTGTATCATATCATACGGTATCATACTGTATGGTAGGTGGAGTCGCATGCAGAGCTGTTGGACAGGATAGCACACACGACATCAGCTGTTGGCTGCAGCAGTCTCTACTACATGGACCCAGCAGCGACTCTCTATGCAGCAGCAGCTGAGGAGAGCATGATGATAGAGGACGACCTGCCTGACTTCAGTGACACTCTCTTCTCCACCCTCGGCTCTCAACCATTTCAGTTCCCTGATCCTCGCGAGTTCGGAGGTTTCTTCTCCTAAACTATCCTCTCTCTCTTAGTACTCTGCCTACTGGCAGGTCCATGGTATATATCGCTTTCACTCATTTCTCTTCTTCTTAGTGCACTGCCACTGTATATAACGCCTCCACTCTTCTCTGTCTACCGCTTTCCTCTCCATGACCACATAAGAGATGATCTTTAAATTATTTATAACATTTCTTTTGATAAACCATTATTCTTGGGGGATTCTGCTTATGACGAGGTGGGCCCCTTGTGCATTCCTCAGCTTTGACTAGCATTTACTGGGCAGGGCGTCATTCCCTGAGAAAACAATCCTGTTTACCCACTATACGATCCTGTGATGTGTTAAACTAAATTCTGTGTGACTCTAAAATGTATCTTACAGTGTGAACGACTGACTGTTTAAACAATTATCTTGAATAAATGTCTCGTTAAGTTTGTATTTGTTATATCTGCCAGCGATCATATGGTTCTCTCTTTTGATTGCTGGCTGTGCTTAAAACTGTAGTTGAGATATTTATCAGTGAATTGACTGTAGGAGGTCGTTAAGTGCTCTCCTTTTAAACATATGTATGAATAAATAAATAAATGAGTTCAGTAGCTTGTCATGCTGAGCATTAAATATTCCTTACATTAGTTTATTGATTGGTTGAGTTATTGATTGATTGGTTGATTTATTGTTTGATTGAGTGATTGATTGATTGACTGCAGCTCAGTTGAGATATATAGTACAGCCTGGGTTGACTCAGCTGCAGCCTTCTCTGAGTGAAATGATGGACACAGGCAATTTCTCATCATCTGTCTATGGTATCTCTCTCTCTCTCTCCCTCTCTCTCTCTCTCTCTCTCTCTCTCTTTCTCTCTTTCTCTCGATTTAGATCTCTCTCTTATGAATATCTAGTATTAGTTGTTTCACTGGTGATATTATTAGTTGTATCACTGGTGATATTGTTAGTTGTATCACTGGTGATGTTATTAGTTGTATCACTGGTGATATTATTAATGGTATCATTTTTGCTATTATATAATTATTAGAAATGTGGTTTATATAGATTGACAGTGTTTGAGTAGCCGTTTCTTATAGTAGAACATTATATTTCATGCACTGACATCTGTGTAATAGTTGATGTTCATATTTCTTCACTGTATGTTTGTTGTTTTAAAGGAGGGCGTAGCTTGAGAGGTCTGCCTACAAGTGGCCAATCAGATCTTAAGGCGGGATTTGATAGCGACTACATGGTTAGCAATTTAAATTTAGAAATGTTCTAACGTGTTTGTTTTTCTGAACGTATGAATTCTTTTCCTTATGTCGTCTATTGTGTCAAAAGCTATCCCAAAGTCTGAAAATTATATTATTGTCATAAAGTTTACATAAGGCATGATGTTCATTATGTGTTTATGTCTTGTTTTGCTGCTGTGATTGACAGGGCTATTCCTCCACCCCTGATCTATTCACCGGCCTGTTGGATTCCACCACAGCAGCTGTGGGAGGAGCTACCAGCAGCTATCAAGCAGCTGCAGCAGCTGATGACTCAGCACTGATCGATGTACTGAGTGACCTCCTGAGTAACGACATGAGTAGAGAGGTTGGGGAGTTTGGCCCTCAATCTCAAGAGATTTCAGAATATTCAATGCCGGGTTTTACCTCCCCCATCAATGATTTCAACCAATCCTCATCGTTCAGTGAGCTGGTTGATATGAATTTTACCGGAGATCTGAATTTCCCTCAAGAATCATTTCAACTGACAAACTCACCCGGGTTGTCTACCATTCAGTTCAGTTCTTCGCAGGATCTGCTAGCCAATCACAGTCAGGGGAATATTTCTCGACTAGCCAATCAAAATCAAGAGAACATATCTGATCTAGCCCAACAGAAACAAATTAATTTAACAGCTCTGACCAATAGGAATGATTTTAGCGAATCTCCTCAATTGAAGATTTTAAATAGAACGCCCGCTGCGATAGCCAGTCAGAATTCATATATGGGATCAGCACCGATGGGTGGGACTAGGGGATCGTTGGAGCTGAGTGGGCATGACAGTATGATGTCAATCAACCAGAATCCATTGACTGGTAGTCAGCAGTCACAGCCAATAGGTTTCCGTGGGCAGTTCTTCAACCAGCCAGGCCAAAAACAAGACTGCAGAATGTCAGAGAATTTTCTAAATGCTGGTAGCGCTGTTGACGGTAGTGGTTATGGTGGTAACAGAGTTACCACTGATGATAATTTCGCAGCCGCACAGGATTTGATTGATTCGCTGAATCGACCAATTTCAGGCGACAAAGCTAGAATACAGTCGTTGTTGGTTCAAATCACGGGCAGGTCCGATTTCACAGCTGATGACCTGTTTAGGTGTATCTATGGTGAGAAAGATAACAGCAGTGCAACTGCTGCTGTCTCTAGGTCCAGCAGCTGTGCAACAGCTGGACCTAGAGATGGCAGCTGTGCAGCAGCTAGAGTGACTGCTGATGCTGATGTTGCAGGAAGACAGGGCTCGGTGGGCAGTGGTAGAAGAGGTATGGTGGGTAGCGCTGAGGTTAAGATGGAGGAAGGTAACGAGGCAGCGGGATTGAGCGGTGAAATGACGCTAAACGTTAGCACAAACGCATCGCGATCAGCTCTAAACAGCTCTGCTACGATAACTAATAGCAAAAGAATTGTTGGGGGGAGAGGCCCCCCGCCCCAGTACAGAGAGGCAGGGGGCGGAAGGTCCTTTGTCCCCGCGGTGGCTGAGAACTCAGGAGTGAGCAGCTACCAGCATAGCAGCAGCTACCAGCAGAGCAGCAGCTACCAGCAGAGCAGCATCTACCAGCCGAGCAGCAGCTACCAGCAGAGCAGCAGCTACCAGCAGAATTCTGCTGCTGCTGATGGGTTCAGCAGTTCGTTTCATCAAGTTTCCACTGGACCTGGTAACACTGTTGGCTCCAGTCAGCAGGTTTTTACTGGACCTGGTAACACTGTTGGCTCGAATCAGCAGGTTTTTACTCAACCTGGTAACACTCTGCTGCGACAAGCGTTGACCTGTGATCCCGCTGTATTGCCGAATGCTGCCCCCTATAGACCCGGGTTGAGTGAGGGACGGAAATATGGGTGTGGCCTAGATAACGTCACTCCTCGGGGGCGTGGTCACGTTAATGCCACTTCTCAGGGGCGTGGCTTATTTAATACCTCCCCTCATGTCTATGCAGTTCAAAACACTGCTACCACGGCTGCTGAGGAAAGTGAGTTTAAGAAGTTTGAAGGCTTGCATAGTGGTAGCACTGTTTCAGCAAGGGCTGCTGGTAACACTGCTGAGAGAATTAACACTGAATCTGTGGGCCAGTCAATTATTTCTTCTACTGGTCGTGGTAACGCTGCAGCTGAATACTTCTCGGCTCATCGCGGCTCATTATCTTCAGCCAGCAGCTCTAGCCCGGTTCTGATTGTACCGCACGGTGCAGATTATGCACGCAGGGCCTCCACCGGCTCACTAACCGGCTCAGTGAGCGGCTCAGTGGGAGCTGATAGCCAGGCATCTGGGCTGATACTAGGACCTGGTTGTGCAGGGGTAACACTGGGTGATGGTAACGCGGTCATGACCACCGGTGAGGGTTTTGGTGAGGAGATTGGTAACGCTGCAGCTAACAACTCGGCGGCTAAGATGAAGAAACACGTGAGCTTTGTCGTACCTCAGGTATTCTTTTTCCTGTTCTCTCGATTACGTGTCACTACGTTGCATAGCATTTTATTTTAATTATTTACTTGTGTTGTGTCCGGGTTGCTGAAGAATTGACCAACAGTGGACGGCACGTGTAGTAAGAAGCTACAAAGCACCAAGATTCAAACCTACATCAAAACCTACGTCAGAAAGGTCATTTGGTTGGTGAGTTCCTGTACTCCAGAAAGTGCTGCAGAATTTTATAAAACGAATGAAAAAAGGTCTATTCGTATCTTGAGCCTAGTTAAACTGGGATTCAAGGGAAGATGATGACTATGATGATGACGATGATGATGATGATGATGACGATGATGATGATGTTAATGATGATGACTTTATTTTATTATATGTTATTGTATTGTATATTATTGTATTGTATTTTATTTTATTGTATTTTTTGTATTGTATTTTAGTGTATTGTATTTTATTGTATTGCATGTTATTGTATTGTATTTTATTGTATGGTATTTTATTGTTTTTTATTTTATTTTATTTTATTTTACTTTATTGTATTTTATTATATTGTATTTTATTGTATTGTATTTTATTGTATTTTATTGTATTTTATTGTATTTTATTGTATTTTAATCTACCCTGACCATTTTTGATCGCCGGACTGGCTTTAGTTTAGGACCTTACTTCTCCTCAGCACATTTCTTTTGCAGATTGGTCTGGGTGAATTGATCTGTAGTGATGTGTGCTGTTGGGGACGTCCCTGACATCATCCCTGGATGAGGAAACGGACGTTAAACCTTTATTATTATTATTATTATTATTATTATTGTGTACTCACAGAATCCTGCTGTGAAGACTCGTAATCGTCCTATTGCTCCTGCCCCCTTCCCACGTTCTGGCTCCTCCCCCTCCAGTGTGATTGACAGCTCCTCAGCCAATATTAGTGATCGACACATCATGTTCAGTGGCAGTTCAACCAATAGCAGCTCACTGTTCAATAAGACTATTCTAGAGGGACTGCTGAAGCATGGTACTTCATTTGTCATTTTAAGATAACCTAAAAATTATTTGAATGTCTTATTTCATATAGATTTATTTTTGTCACTCTCTCTTCCTTAGTAATATAACTCCTCTACTCATCTCTATTCCATCTTTCTCTTCATGTCCACATACGAGTGGATCTTTAAATCATCTATAGCATTCCTTTTGATATACCGTTATTCTTGGGGGATTCTGTTTATGACGAGGTGGGCCTTCCTCAGCTTCGACTAAATTTACTGGACAGGGGCGTCATTGCCTGAGAAAAGAATCCTGTTTACCCATGTCTTTTTTGTAACAGGTAACAACAGCTCTTTATCAGCAGCTGTTGATCCCACCAGCAGCAACAACAACAACAGCTGCAGCAACAGTAAGAGCAGACTGACGCCCATAGCTCCCCACACACAGCCCTCAGCTGCTATGCCTGCTGAGTCACTGGGGGTGTGGTCTAGAGCTGTCAATACCAGCAGCTGTCAGCCAATCACAGTGAGCTATTCTCACATTATGTTATTCATTGTGAACTTAGTTCAGTAAAATAATAGAAATATTATTTGGATATATCATATAGTAAAATCAGAGTGCTATACTGTAAACATGCAATAAGCTGTCAACGCTGGATTTGGATTCAATCTTTTGAACTACTGAGCAGCTAACAGACGATTTACCAACATGCTATCTGTTCATCCCAGCTTTAATCATTGTTAATTGTTAGCTCTCTCTCTCTCTCTCTCTCTCTCTCTGTACATTGTTATATATATATATATATATATATATATATATATATACGTGTGTGTATATATATATATATATATATATATATATATATATATATATATATATATATATATATATATATGAATCTTTTTTACATCATCGAGACGTGGTGAACAAGTTACTTACGATAGACACAAAATTACAACAGTGCATTACAACAAATACAACTACATTGAAAATAAAATATAAATATAAGGTAGTGATGTTCTAATTGTCTACTTAATGGCTGCTAGCTTGTTATGTGTAAGCTGTCGCAGAAATGAACTGGTATGTTTTATTTTTGTTATTTGTTTTTGACAACGTTCTGTGTGTAGCCGGCGGTGACCTGTCCATCATCTGTCTCGCTGGGTCACCTCAGCTCTTCTGTCACTGACTTCCAGAGAACTCTCGTCATGGCCGCTGCCAGTCAAGCTGTGGGCGTGGCCACTGATACACACAGCAAGGCAGCAGTGGGCGGAGACTTGTTCCTAGTCCCCACCCCCCGCACTGGTCTGTGCTAATGCTGTTCTCGAGACTTTTTTCCCATCATCGTGAGCCAGTAGCGATGTCGGTAAGATATTCGACCGCGGATCAGTATGTGTGAGGTTCAAATCCTGGGTTCGCCTGTCACTGACATCACTTTCCAGTGAGGAAACTGACATCAACATTAGCTTTACCAGCTTTTCTTTACCATTAGAGTTTTTATTACTGCTGAGTTTATCTAAAAAGCTAATGTTAACGTCAGTTTCCTCGCTCTAAAGCTATGTCAGTGACGGCTAGCCCAGGATTTGAACCCTGCACATACCGATCAGCGGTCGAGTATCTTGTCGACATTGCCACTGGCTCCAGCCAGTCTATACAATATCTGTTCAAATTGCCAACCACTAGTTTATTATGTTACGAAATAGTAGATTTTATAGCATTACCTGACAATAGAGTTTATAATACTAGGTCATTGTTTTGCAGGAAACTTTTCATTATTTAAGGCTAAGTTCTTTGATTGAATTTAGTGTATATGTATATGCATCTATGAAAGTCCTGGAGAGAGTTGGCACAGATAGACAGTTGATAAATGTATTAAGAAAAAGGAAGAAGGGTTGGATAGAACACATTCTAAGGGGGGAAGGTCTATTATAAGAGGTCGTAGAAGGTAGATTGGAAAGAAAAAGAGGCAGAGGCAGGCCGAGATTAGGTATGTTAGATGATTTAAAGACCCACTCATATGTGGAAATGAAGAGGAAGGCGGAAGACAGAGAAGAGTGGAGGCGTTATGTACCATGGACCTGCCAGTAGGCAGTGCACTAAGAGAGATATGTATATACATGTTGGTGTGTGGATCTATGTTTATGTGTATCTGTGTGTATGTGTGGTATACAGTGGTAGCACACAGCTATGTATGTCTATGTGTATGTCTATGTGTATCTATGTGAATCTATGTGTATCTGTGTGTATCTATGTGTATCTGTGTGTATCTATGTGTATCTGTGTGTATCTATGTGTATCTGTGTATCTATGTGTATCTATGTGTATCTGTGTGTATCTGTGTGTATCTATGTGTATCTATGTGTATCTGTGTGTATCTATGTGTATCTGTGTGTATCTATGTGTATCTGTGTGTATCTATGTGTATCTATGTGTAATATTAAGTGGTAGCACACAGCTATGTGTAACTCTGTGTATATGTGTGTATGTGTGTGTAGTATTCAGTGGTAGCAAACAGCTAAGCAGCAGCAGCAAATCAGCTGAGAGAGCTGCTGCCTCAAGCAGTCCTGATCTCTCTGCTGCCTCTACTGGCTGCCTCAGAGATCTGCCTGATGATGTTAGTTGTTGCTCTACTTGCTCTATTGTCTTCTCTTTCTCTGATGATAGTTCACTTACTGATTCACTGATTAACTTATTTATTTATTAAATTATTGATTGATAAATTGATTGATAGATTGATTGATTGATTGACTGATTGATCGATTGACTGATTGATCGATTGACTGATTGATTGATTAGATTGATTTATTGATTGGCTGATTGATTGATTGATTGATTAGATTGATTGATTGATTAGATTGGTGGATTGATTGATTAGATTGCTGATGGAGCAGATCAGAGAAGAGTTCATCACATGACGGCTGAACAGAGGAGGCGTGGCAACATCAAGGTCTGTCTGTCTATCTGTACGTCTGTCTGTACATCTCTCTGTCTGTACGTCTGTCTGTTGTCTGTCTGTCTGTCCGTCTATCTGTC